>OX465407.1:4354495-4882995 GCA_950005105.1 Lycophotia porphyrea | reverse complement strand
CGTCGACGCACCGACACTGCACGCACGCCTGCGCTCTCCACCCCTCATTCATTATGCGTTATACTGTTTTGCGTGTTTCCTCTACGAGCCGGTGTCGAACTGTCTGTCTACACTCGTGAGCGTCGTTGCGTCGTCGCAACCACATCGCAACAACGCAACCACATCCATATTTTGTCGGTACCACAGCGCAACTGCACAATGCTGCAGCGACACTATTCACACGTAACCACTGCTTGACACATTTTGTCGCTGCGATGTGGTGTGGTTGTGGTACAGTGAAACAACCCTTATTGTTTTGTTTTATTTGATTATCAGATAATACTAGGTGTTGCCCGCTATTTCGTTCGGATGGCAATTTTGATGTGTGTGTGTTAGAGAAAAAGTCACCTGGTCATGTGTTATTCCAGGCTATAATCTAAGTCTGTGCCATGGTACATTCAGATCCGTACAGCCGTTCTGACGTGATTGAGTAACAAATATCCACCCATCCAAACTTTCGCATTTAGTAAAGTAATAATGGTAAGATTTATAGTATAGATGTAGGAAACGAACAGGGTGTTAAGGGACGGACGCCCAACCATAACTTCAGTTCCTGAATCTAGACGAAATCTCTACGCTGGAGAGTCTAGAATCATGTACTGATTGTATTGAGGCTAACATCCAGTAACTTCCACTTCGCACGCGACTTCGTCCGCTAAAATTGTGATAGCTCGGCTAATATGTATGATATTAATAGAATTTATAGCCTATAGCACTCACAAATAATAAAGGTTTCTACCAGTAAAAGAATTTTTAGAATTGGATCATTCATTCCGGAGATTATCCCTTACATACAAACTTACAAACCATACCTCTTTATAATATTATTATTATATGTAGTATAGATAACTGACAGCGAGCAAAAAACTGGAGTTTCTTATAGACCGTCTCACATTCTGAGGGTGCCTTTAGGGGTAAACCGTAAAAAGTTTATTAAAAAATCGGGTACAAAGACATATTTTTGCTGAATATTCTTCGTGATTCTTCATAGCTGACTCCGGTCAATTTCCTTCAACGCTAAAAAGACGGAATCTTTGTTCCAACTATTACCAAGTTACGCAAACATATTTTACGATCATACTCGACACAGTCAACAACCACTGCCATGCATCTAAATAGTCCAGAAAAAAAAACTCTTTAACAAATAAGCTACCAACAGTTTATTTAGATACAAGTGGGCCAAATCTGTCATTGTTCTCGAGGCGTTAATGTCTTTGGTGGTGAAGTGATACATGCTACTCGTATCAAACGATGATTTTCAACACTGCTTAAAAATTGATAAAAATAACATTAGTATGCGAAAATATTATTAGGATACGTAGTTATAAGATACAAAAAAAAAGTAAAATAAATAAAAATAAGATACACAATCAAAATCAAAGCATTTATTTCAAGTAGGCCATTTACGGGTACTTTTGAATTGTCAACCCAAACCCAATAAAATGAAGCTACAGTCCCAGTCACAAAGCATAATAACTGAAAGTACTGTAGTTGCCCGTTCCAAAGCGTAGACCTCTATGTATAAGAACGAGTAAGAAACTCCAAGGACACTCTTTTAAATCAGAATATTGTTACAAATATAATAATAACACCTGTCAGCCAAATTTTTTACAAAGAAAGTTTAGTCCGGCCCAGCCGCGGTACTTGATAAACCAACGTTAATGTTATTTAAATGTAAACCACTTTATACCTTCACAGGATGGTCTAATTAACTTTACGATTAGATGCCGTCATTGCGAAAATTAAGTTAAGTGCTTTATTAGCGCAGCCGTCAGTACAGACACGCTTTTGTCTTTGATAAACTCCACAATGAAATTAAGGACACTGCCAAAATTAGGGAGACCGGTAAAATAAAGGAGATTGCTTCAATTGGGATAGTGATAATATTAAAGCGAAACTAGAAACAGTTTGTGGTTTAGTTGGAAATTAATTCATTTGTGGTCGGTATTTATGATGAAATTAATAAGTTTAATCCTTACCAAGTTGGTCTGGTTTCGGAGCAATTAAATTTAGTATTTATTCGTAAGTTCGGGGACACGAAACTTTAATTTTCAAACGGCTTTTGGTTAATAACCCTTAATCTAAATCTGATTCGGTTTATAATTGGTTGTACTGTAATAACCAAACTATCATTGCCAGTAATGTCAGAGTAACAAAAGAACCAGTTTCATCTTCTACCGTAATATAAGATTCATTATCGCTCGTTCAATCACGCGAAAAGAGTAAACGTAAATTACCATTTTGTCCCTTAAAAATTATTAACTGAAATGACAGCTTTGTTTAGATGACGGATCGAAAATGAAAAGCGATCTTTTTTAGGGTTCCGTACCCGAAGGATAGCCAACGGAACCTTATTACAAAGCCTTTGCTGTCCGTCGTCCGTCTGTCTATCAGCGGGCTGTATCTCATGATCCGTAATAGGTAGGGTTCACAGAATGTGTATTTCGGTTGCCGCTATACTACACTGCGATGGTACGGAACCCTTCATGCGCGAGTCTGACCCACACTTGGCCGGGTTTTTTGATAACAGCAAAGAGAAAATCGTTTAAAACCAAAACACAAATCAATCATTTGCGTCAACAAAGTTAAATTGCTTTAGATAAATTGTTGACTAACACAGAAGCCCATTCTAATTTTAAAACACAGGGACACAACAAAACACTGTGTTGTTTTTTCAATTCAAATTGTTAAAAGAAAGAGAGCAAAAGGTGGTAATTGGAAAACCAAGTCTAATTGTATATAGAACCGGTGCTGTCCAATTAACGGGAAGAGAATTAAATGAACTGAATTCACTTTACATTTGCATGCCTTTTATGTATTAAGGGATTGGGATATACATTGAAAGGTCTTTGTTAAAATTAATTGTTTTCTTAATAAGAGAGTTAAACATCTTAATTGGTGTTTTGTTAACTCGAATTAAATTATCAAAAATGTCTTTTAATTTGACTGAATCTATTGAAGTTTTTTACTTTTTTTATACTAAATTGGCTGAAGTGATGATCTGGCCTAGGGCACGCTTCTCTAGAAGAAACCGATTCACTCGAACAAACAAATAAATGCTCCCAAAGTCATTCTCTTTTTCTGACTATTCTAAATAGCCTGCTTTCTTTATCCGTCGAGACAACATAAGATTGTGTTTGATTATGTCAAAGATTTTAGAAGTTGAAAGCATCCTTCTTACAAATATCCCTTGTGCTACACGTATCCAGGGTTTGCGCATCATCCTTTGACAGCAACAAATTCGAAAAGAAGGTAAAATAACAAAACATCACGCTTGTAATCCCCCAAGGGTTACGCAGAGGTGTACCTAATAGTACCTACACCCACGTTACACCAGTTGGGGCCATTCAAGTATTACGTAAGCACTACAGAGGGGTGGGGGGGGAGCTCTTTGCATTGCTTATTTTGGGATGGAGGGGTCTGGAAGTCTGGATGGTGATTACGTCAGAACAATTTATTTTCTTTTTCGAATTTTCTACAAAATTTAGCCGATTTCGGTTTGTCACATCATGACAAACCTACTTCCAAGACTATTCCTTAATTCTAGACTCTGCTGCTCAAAAATCAACCAAGAAACCAGAACACATAAAAAATGCACGTGCCAATATTTACGTAAGCATGGTTAAGAGGTTTGCTTACTTTTGCTGACGAGTGAGAGGGGGGGGGGGGGGGTAAATAATTGCAATAAATCTGCTTACGTACTACTTGAACGGCTCCTTATGTTTGTAAGCAATTATATTTGGTACGTAATTTATACGTTGTACATCATTTTTCGGTATTTTTATTTTCTATTCGTTTAGCAAGTCCTCCAGTAACGTCTGGATTATCTTTTGCGACGTCAGCATTATTGTACTAGGCTAGTAGTAATTGGTTGGAGGTTACGTTAAGTTCTTGCGACCTGCCAAGACATCGTTTATCAGATTTATTTGTTGTTAACCAGTCTTAACTCCCCAGGCAGTTGTTGTTTTACTAGACAATATTGATCTATCTATTTGTTCTAACGGATTTGCTTTGGCACTTGTTGGTCGTTGTTCTTGATGAGTTTTGTTGGAATTGGGGTTGAATTGGACGACAAATCACTTTGGTCAGTGTTAGCCACAGAGATTTACGGTAATAAATTAACGCTTTCTGTAGAAATGACAGTGTAAACAACAACAATAGTGACAATTATTATTACTGGAGACTGCTGAGACTCACATTTTTCTGTCAATTCTTCAGATCATTATCTGCTTAGCTTTTTCCCAACTTTGTTAGGGTCAGCTTCCAGTCTGACCGGATGCATTTACCAGTATTTTACATGGAGCGACTACCTACCTGACCTTCACAACCCAGTTTGCATTGGGTAATACGATACGCCTTGGTAAGACTGGTTATCAGACTTCGAGCGACTGATTACCTGAAAAGACTGTCAAAGATCTACAAAAGACAGCCAAGAACAATACCTTAACATGCTATCTGAGGCACGGAGGTATGTAATGTATGGTCACCCATCCATCGAGTGACCTAGGCAAGCGCAGCTTAAACTGAAATTCGACTTCTGTTATTATTTAGTCACGAGTTCTTGAGTAAATATTATTAACATGTGATCAAATGGAGCAGAATCCTACTCTTAATCATAAATAAGTGATGCAGCGATACTAAGGTCCGCCTGACTGCAGAGATCATGCGGCAAAACTTAACAGCTAATAGATTCATAGCTCTTCGTGCAGTGATGGGAACAAAAGGACTGGCGAATACCACCGAACCATTGTTTAACACAATTTTAAAACCCATTCTTTCCAGAAAACCCTTTACAATTTTAATATTTCAAAGAAATCCAGAGATCAGAGATCAGGTCAGAAGCGTAGTACTCCAACCGGCATGCGTGTATGACGAGGGGGTATTCCTAAAAGCGTAACTGTTTTTGAGTACAACCAACTAAGCAAAACTAAATTATTTCGTTGAAGCGCAAGCATTAGTTGCGCTTACAAAATTAAATTGTTCAAATGGTTGAGCTTCGAGGAATAATTTAGTTGCGCTTAAAAACAGTTGCGCTTTGAGAAATACCCCATGACGAGATGTATGAACCTATGAACGTGGACGAGGCAAACGGAGTATGTACCTAAGGATCGTAGCAGGTGGCGTTCTGTGGTTTCTGCTTCCCCTTAAGGGAAGAAGGCGTGAGTTTATGTAAGTAAATCAAGAGATTTAAGTTCACTACGACTGTCTCCAGTTGTAGATAACAAATCGAATTATATTCCACTAATAGAATTAGCTTCTAATTGTTGAAATTGAAATATTCGAATACTAAAATAAGCATCATAATTGACACCACCTTTTCATTATTTATTAAAATAGAAATAAAAAGATATCGACGACTTCGGGTTCATTCAACTAGCAATATCGTGACAACGTGTTAATTTAGATTTCAGAGCCCTTCGCACGAACGATATGACTTCGAACGATTATTTTAATAACATAACATTATTTATTTTTAGGCAACTTTGGCCCATAGATTGCCAGTAGGTACTTTAACCGAGCAATCTATATTTACTGTTAGGTACTTGTAGTTTAAAATATGTTATATTTTCATGTGTTATTTTATATTGACTTTCATGATCTTTTGTTGATTTAAATAAATTATTCTATTATACATATATAAACCTTAAACAACTTGTGTTAGTAAATAGAACCTTAAAACTATGGCAATAACTTCACTCACGCACTGCGCGTTCATGTGGCACTTGTCCTTTGAACAAAAACTATAAAGTACAGCAATTGCTGTCCTATAGTCTTTTAGTTTATTTTTCAACAATCACAATTAGTATTACCTATAGATATGATTGAAAGAAGTCCAACTAAGATAATAAAATGTGTGAAATGAATATTTTTTCCATTTTACAATCAATCCGGCGTGCGTGTATGGTCAGATGAAAGAATGTGGACGAGGCGAAAGGTGGTGAGCATCGTAGTAGGTGGCGTTCTATGGTTTCTGCCTACCTCTATGGTAAAAAGGCGTTAATTTATGGATGTAATCAATCTAAATTAAGCCACGTTGAATCCGCGCGTTCATGCTTGGCCCACTGTTATCTTTGCCCTTTTATAGTCTTTAAGGTGTTCATGTTAAACGAACAAGAAGGTTTTTTTGTTCCAGAATAGAAATGATTTACTTACCTAAAATACGGTATATTTAAACGTTTTGATTCGGACTGAAGATAAGACAGAAAAGGTTTTTGTCGTAAATTACATCCATTGAATTGAGTTCATAAAAAGACAGGCATCTTTGTTTATGAACGTTGATTGTAACGAGTTCTAGTTCCTTGACGTTTATACGTGACAATTCACGATAAAAACTGCTACTTTTTTAGACTGATGGTTTTCAGAAAATTATTCGCCACTTCATCAACATCATCTGCATCATCATTTGGGGTCGCCGCAGTATGTCTTCTTCTTCCATACTTCTTTATTACTCGTCATCTCATCAGATACATCTTTTCTTACCATATGGATGGATGAATTTTTGTTACTCTTTCACGCAAAAACTACTGAACGGATTTGGATGACATTTAACACACATAGAGTTTATAACCTGGATTAACACATAAGATACTTTTTATCCCGGTAGTATGCTCATATAGGATAGTTATCGAACTCTTCGCGGGTATAAGCTAGTTGGTAATAATTGACAAACCACCCGATGAACCTAAGCACACATTGTTAGTATAAGATAGGTTTTGAATAGATAGAAACGTGTGTATGTGTGTAGGTACTAATGTCAGTCAATAAACATACAAGGAACCGGCACAGACATCCCAATCTTGTGATTAATTAAATGCCAATCAAAGTCAGAACCGATGTTCTATTGTTTCAGTCGTTGCTCCCTCAAGTCCGTTTACATGCTCCTAGATAACCCCCGAAATTCGGGGCTTGTGGAATTAATTCGGCACCCATTACCACAGCTACGAGTTCCATTTACTTCCACTAATTACAGGCAGAATTCGTTTATTATGCGTGCAAGCAAAAACTTAAGTAAAGTATGTAAACGGCGCGATTTCGATGCCTTATTTTCGACAAGTGTGTCCACGGCCAGAAAGTGCCTGAGCATTAGCTTTTTCAGTTTAGATAGTTCATAAATAGTTTGTAGGTATGTGTGATGTAAGTAATAGTGCATAAACGATATTAGATTTATGTGTACCATATTAGATTAAGCATTTGATGTTGTCCTGTTTTTTTGTGTGGACAGTGCTGTGTTGTTCACTTTGCCAGTCTGTTTTTATAAGTGAAGTCTTGTTAGCTGTCAGTTTCACTCACGATTTTTTATTCTGTGTTGTTTAGCTGTAAGTGTTCTATAGTCCATAAATAAATAAATAAATTACATGCCGAGTTTCCTCCGTGCCTCGGAAAGCACGTTAAGCCGTTGGTTCCGGCTGTCAATTGTAGATCTTTGACAGTCGTTAAGTAGTCAGTGGCCCGAAAGTCTGACAACCAGTCTTACCAAGGGGTATCGTATTACCCAGTATAACTGGGCTGGGGATGTCGGATAGGCAGTCGCTCCATTATAGTACTGATACTCAGCTGCATCCGGTTAGACTTGAAGCCTTCCTTAACATAGTTGAAACACAAAGAGCTTGATATGTACCTAATCATATATGTAACAAAATTCAAAATGTATTCCTTTGAAGACGACTAAACTCTATTTGAATAGACATGTAAATGATGTACTACGAAACAACTAAACTGGTTCAGTATTCCAACGTTTGGTTTGGTAGAATAGTAGGTATATGAGACAAATGTTTGGTTTATTAATCAGCTGGTATCAGTAGTTCATTCATAATGTATGAGCCGTCCGTGTGATCAACAAATTGTGTTCAACCACTTTCAGTTCAGCTGTCGATGTCGGTTGAAATGTGATTATAGCGGGTTTTGCTTTTCCAAATCCTTTTGAAGGATTGTTTTTGTAAAATTGCTAATGCTATACCTGTTTATTCTATTGTATAAGGGGCTGCTGGCTGGAACTCCGCGTTTAAAGCGGGTATTTAGATCCACCCCTGCTTCCCGAGAAAAACCTCTAACGCCTTGGTGTTACTGACGATTACGTAGCTCTCTGGGTTAGCAAAGTACTTTCCCCTTTAGGGTCAGTTCACACCGAGACGCGATACAACGCGACGCTGTGCGCACATCGACCCCAAATATAACTTTAATTACTACACGAAAAGATACATGTTTCATTGGAGGTGGTCGCGTGGCGGTGGCGCGCGGTGCAGCGCGAAACTTTCAATGAAATGTGCGCGCAGCGTCGCGTCTCGGTGTGAACTGACCCTTATGTGGCAACCTTTGGGCAGTTGAAAAGCACATGGGTTATCTTGTCTTCCTTTTCTTGCAGGATCTGGACAGCACAGCAGTAGTAAAAGATTTTTCTTGTGTCTAGAACTTTTGGCTAATCTCTTTCAGTTTTACAAAGACCGTTGCTCTGTTTTTAATGTCGATGCGACCTATATTCACATCTCGTATGAGTGGCTGAGTCTTCTCGTTAAATAATCGGTCAAGTTACAGATTTGATCAACAAAAGTATCCCGCAGCAAGCCTCTTTCCATAGCACTATTAACTTCGAGTTTATACAGACCATGCCAGTACCCTACAACGTCTTTTTCTCGTTAACAAGGCAGGGAACATAATTTGTTTTCATTCTGCGAATTTATATTTCGAAGTAGGTATATTTACTCGTTAATAAAACGCAAAGAGGACTGGGAAATAAGTAAAACTTTTGCAGAATTATAATTAACCTACCGACTGACACAAAATGTTTTCAGTTCGTGATAACACAGGCCAGAGGAAGTGAACGGGGCAAATTGTTCGTAGAACTAATGACCGATATGGTCGAAGAGTTCTGGTTCAGTGTTTAGCGTGGGTCCTCCTAAAGGATTGGCCGACAACTTGGCTATGGCTAATAGAATCGACGAACTCCTGAAATCCAGAAACATTATGTCCGTTCTACATTGGACGTCTTAAGGCTAATATTTTTTGACGTGACAAGTGACAACGTCTAATAAATCGATGAACGCCGGCTGCATGCACGAAAAAGTGTCCCGTTACGCTCGTCGTCCCGTTACGCGAATTGTCCCGTTACGCTCATTGTCTCTTTACGCTCATTGTACACTTGCGCCGCATCTATCTCTCTTCCACTCGATTTTATGACGTTGTCACGTTAAACTATCGTCCGTAAACCAACTTTACAGACAACCAATTTTTTAAATATTTTTTATGCATAATAATAGGCTTGCGTTTGGCCGCAACTCGCCTGATGTGAAGCGTTGACACGGCACGGTGGAGCACGCTTGCATGCCTAGAACAAAACCAATTCACTCGAACTTTGCAGAGATCTAAATTATAATGATCGGGAAACAGAAGCCAGCAGTGAATTTTAAAGACTGGCGGTTCGCACAGTAAATATGGAAGCATAGCGCCGAACCTCAACCATTTAATGGTGACGCTTCGCCATAACTCTGCTCGACCGATGAAAAAAAAAAAGTGTGTGTGTACTTATTACGCACGTAAGAAGTTATACTTCTTTGGCGTATAAAACTAAAATGTTGACTAGCTAACTTCAGGGTGTATGTTGACTAGCTAAATCAGTTCAGGGTGTCGGTTTTTCGTGACGGTGTGCGCGCGCATCGTAAAAATTTCATCATTTTTCCCTAACGCGCCAAAAGAAGTATAACTTCAAAATAAAGTTGATAATTATTAAAAATCCTTAAAAGTAAACGACAAACGTAAATACGATTCCAGCTCTAAGAATATTTCAGGCAAACCCTTTAATCATATTTACTTATCGATCACACCTAATAACTTACCTTGAAATACATACAAAATCGTTTCTCAGACATTAGTGACTTACCGAGCATTTCCATCGATTTCTCATGAATTCTCAACTAATTATTATGGTTACATTTTGTGTACTGGCTAATTTATATTCATGGAGGCAGTTCTGTGCTTTTGGGCTTTTTTTTTCGGATGGGAAATAATCAAATGAATCCCGGTCTGAGCGGAAGGGAGTGTCAGACTTGTACTGACTAAAACCCATCCATGTTCCTTCCTTGCCCTTTGTGTTCCAGGGCCGCGGTATCTCTTTCGAACAGACCCGTAGCCCTGGTGTGGTTTTGGGCTTGGAACGGAAACTAAGTAATGAGATATTGCGATGTTCTCACTAGGGATTAGTATTGGACAGTCAAATGTATCGATGACCATGGCAAATTATCATTAAATCTCATAAAATGTATGTTAGTTTATTAGTGTACATTTTGCTTGTCCTACCTATCCTATGCTTGCGTTTACACCTAAGTATTAAACACTTCTATTCTACACTTGCTTTTGCTGGCGGCTTTGCTTCCGTTTTGTACGATAATAACCCACAGTTACGTTTTAAATGTAGCTTATAGCACTTGGGGATAATGTAGCTTTACGTCAGTGAAAGAATTTTTGCAATCAGATCAGTCGTTCGGAAGATTACCCTCCACATACAAACAAATTTTACCTCTTCATAATATTAGTAAGATATTGTGTTTACTATATTTAATTATGGTTTGCATGTTGCAATGCAAGTTCAATACAAAACTTGTCAAGAATGTCCCAAACGTGAACAAAATGTTTAAGAATACATGTCTAAAACAGCACCATTCAATTGCATATTACAGGGTGTAAACAGACTCTTCACGAAGCCGTCAACCAAGCATTATGTACAGTCAGCGTCACGATGTGGGTACCCCTTTTGAAAGCACCTAGCTACGTTCCCAACTGGGGTACCCAATTGATGCAGCCCATCGTACATCAAACTAAGTAACTTTACACAAAAATTAGTGCTGGGAAACGACTTTTTTTTGGGCTGAAAAATCACGTTTTACAGTAGGACTCAATGTAACGCACTCAAAACATTGTGCTGATGGATGGATTGAACAGTAAGGGGGTCCTGGAGTTGTTTAAAGTGAAAATCTTACATTAAAAACGTGTATTAAAAAAAAACATGTGAAAAAGTTGGAACTTTAACCCCAATACCCCCGTAACTAGAAGGTTCCCAGGTATAGTCTAGAGCAAAAAAATGATCGCAATGACGGAGAGAACAAGTGCCTTTCGGCTTAGTCAAGAGTCTGTTTACACCCATTATACCTACCTAAGTACGATACATGTTTATACAAGACGTATTTTCAACAAGTCTTGTAAAATAAAAGACTTTCAAGATTACAAGATTTTCACATAGATTTGCGTAAAACTAGAGGAGTAAACACAAAATATCACATCCGTTTATCACAACACCGAGTTCCTTTCACGAGACCCACGGGAATAGAGGATAGCTCAACTAGGTCCCGCATATCCCTTCGTAATCATAATTTATTTACAAGAAGTTATAAATAAAATTCACTGCCTCGTTGGTCTAGTGGCTGCAAGCACGACTACTGGGAAGTGGTTTCTTAAGTTAGATTTTTTGCATGAATTAAGTGTTACCACGAGTAGCAAAGTTTTAATTGTTTTAAGGTGGTTTCGTCAGGGTAGCCCGCCAAATTCAAATTTTCTTAGGTTTTTTGCAATTTACAAGACATTATCATGTTGTATGTTGATGAAAAATGAGTCGTGCCAGTAACACGAACATATTTTATATATTGAACGACTTTTTCATGAAATATTTATTGAATAGGGTTACATAAACTTAGAGGGTTGTATTGATGATTTTCATGATTGTAATTCTGTAACTACAAATAACTACTAACTACAAATAGCCAAATTACAAAAAAAAACGTAAGAAAATTTGAATTTGACGGGCTACCCTGACGCAACCACCTTAATCAGATTTTATTTTCAAGTCCATTGTTTGCTCTTGTTACTAGAATATTTTTTGTTACATTGAAGTTAAAGAATCGAGGCTAAATAATAACAGCCGGTCTGGTCGATCTTTCAAGTTAAACCGAGCTTGTCTAGGTTGGTCTGTGGATGGGTGTCCACCCATTACATACCGAGCTTCCTCCATGCCTCGAAAAGCATGTTAAGCCGTTGGTACCGGCTGTCATTTGTAGATCTTTGACGGTCGTTATAGATAGTCAGTGGCCTCGAAAGTCTGACAACCAGTCTTACCAAGGGTATCATATTACCCAGTACCCCAACTTAGTTGGGAAAAGGCTAGGCAGATAATAACATAGAACTTAAAGAAATGTGTGGTCATAGATATGTCTTACTTAAACCTTGTCTTTTGCCTCAAAGAGATGTCAGCAAAGCAGCATCCCCGGCAAGAATCGGCCCTTACGGACCCCCAGGAGGGGCTGCGGGACTGTTAGAAAGAGATACCGCGTCCCTGGAACACAAAGGGCAAGGAAAGAACATGGATGGGTTTTAGTCGGACACTCTTTTCCGCTCCACCCAGAGCGGAAGGGGTCATTTGATGATTTTCCAACCTAAAAAAAGGGGTATATTGGCGTGGTACCACCCTAGTTTTAACACAGCTGGTTAGTTCTCATAGCTTCGAAACCTAAGTGCTTATTAAATTTATATGTGGGTTATACCTATTTTGATAACTCTGCTACCCCGAATAGTAAGCTATTTTCGTATTACGGTTCGAAGAAGTGTTATTAGGTAGAACTGAGGTTATGGTTTAATAATAATGTTTCAGATTACAAGAACTACAGTATTCCAATATAAGGTTTATTTTCCTTTAAATTTGGCTTAAAATACACGGAAATCCAGTAACCACAGTTTGTTGATTGTTCAAAGAAATTTAAAAACCAATCGAATTCCGTTAATTTTGCACCTACTTATATTGTTTTTTGAATAACTGGAACATCACAAGTACTAGAATTCTTTCACAGGTATTAAAATAGGTGGCATGTAATTTTTGTTGTTTTTTTTTTAATACCATTACTTTAATAAGTAAATACTACTATACGTTTGTTTAGTCATTAAAATTAAACTGTGCTAGCGTGTCTTCGTGTATTAAATCGCGTGATAGCGACACGTAGACTAGCCCAGGCAAAGACTACATTAAATTAGTTAAAATATTGCTATTGCAGAACAAGGATGTTTTGACGTAACGTGTTACTAAAATTCGGACTTATCGGGGCCATTTGGTTTTTCAGTACATTTCACAAATGTTTACCGACAAAATCCGCTCCTAATATAATATATTCAAGTGTTAAAAGATTATCGAATAAATGCATCACTTTTCGGACTAGAAAAAAAAATCAGCTTACAATTAGTAATATTTTGCACACCTCCGCTTTCGAAAATTGCGTACAGCGCCATCTGTTTTCAATACCAGTAACCAGCGACAAGAACGCTCCTATCACAGACAGCGCCGTCTAGTAATTGCTCTGTGTACTACGCTACTACGATTGAGCAAAAGGCGGCAAAGATTTCCTCGCCTCACCCCTAGTGGGCTCTCTATGTGCTAAACTGAAGAGAAAATATGGAATTTTCACAATACATGTTTTTCGTAAGCTCAGGTAGAAAGTCTTGCATGTAGATTGTACAGTTTGACCTAAAGGTCCCATTAAAATAGATGGACAAATTTTAACACAGCGTTCAGTACGTCTAACCAAAGATATCCAAGCAAAAATAACACTGATTAAAGTGATTTTATTTGGACCTAAAATAATAAATTGCCGGCATTTTTAGTGTATTTTCGTTAGCTGATTTTATTTTCTTGTTATTATCTAATGTGTTTTTCTTATTATTTTTTTTACCATTATCCTTATTTTGGTGGTTTGAATAATTTCTAAAAGTTTGTCCATCTATTTTAGTGGGAACTATATTCAAAAAATTAAGAAAATATAAAATTGAGTTAAATAGCCAATTTCTTTTCATGTTTCTATTTGTCGAGACTGTTTTAGTTAAATGTCTGATTGATAGACTTACAATCGAAAGTATATGAATACTCTCCCCTTGCTACGAGTTAAAGCGCACTGATGTATATTCATGGCTCGGGTCTACGCTGGAAGCTGAAACTACAGCAACGCGCTTTTATTTATGCATCTATTTCGGTGTTTCTTAGTATTACTGAAAATGGGCATTACTTTACATTCCCATCGCTTACACACTGTAGGTACACTTAGGTTGGTTTGGTTGTTGATGTTAGATTAGAAGATGGCAGCATATTATACCGTTTTTTTTTCGGATGGATATCATCAAATGACTTCTCCCGCCCTGGGCAGAGCGGAAGGGAGTGTCAGACTTGTACTGACTAAAACCCATTCATGTTCCTTCCTTGCCCTTTGTGTTCCAGGGCCGCGGTATCTCTTTCGACCAGTCACGCAGCCCAGCATGTATGTATAACAGCCCTAACTTGTATTTTATGTAATTTTCCCCATTCCAACACCAACAGCATCCCTCGTCTAAATCGTTTTCGTAACTTAGTAAACTGTCGCGTAATTGAGTTTCTTTATTAGCGTCGTAAACATGTGTTTGTGACATTCAAAGATCATTAAGATGGAAATTAAAGGAGCTTTGACGTCATTCTGTTCTATTGTTAGATTTTGGGCTTTATTGTGATAAAGATTAGATAGTTTATAAGGGAATGAAGAATATGTTAAAGTTCTTCTTTCCCTATACAAAAGTGGGGATCCCCAGACGGGTGTTTACTGGTAGATATATTAGCTGACGTGACGATGCCGTGGCGTCTGACAGGGGAGAATGGAAGAAGAAAACATGTTGCGCCGACCCCAAATAGAATGGGATAAGGCCAGGAAGATGATGATGATGATATTAGCTGATGTTAAAAGGAGTAAGCTTAACCTACTTTTATTTTATAAAACACATGAGATTGAAGTGTTAAAAATAAAATCCCTTAAATTGTTTACGAAATCCAAAGCAAATAGAAAAGTAAACTTTTTATTATATGTAATAACTAGCTGTCCCTCGCAACTTCGTCTGCGTCAAACCTAGATAACGACAGCAGCGCCATCTGTCGGGCTGATTTGTGAATCTAAACCATCCAGGGTGCTACCCAAAGGCATACAAAAAAAATCATTCAAATCGGTCCAGCCGTTTAGGAGGAGTTCAGTGACATACACACGCACAGTAGAATTATATATATAAAGATATCACGTGGACAAAGGTCGTGGTCAATATCTAGTTCGAAAGGGTTTAAAAAGCACTTGTTCTCCCCGTCATTGTGATCATTTTTTTGTTCTAGACCATACCTGGGAACCTTCTAGTTACGGAGATATTGGGGGTCAAAGTTCCAACCTTTTCACAAGTTTTTTTTTTAAATACATGTTTTTAATGTATTTTTTTTACTTAATACACCTTCACGACTCTCGTACTATTCAATCCTTCCATCAGCACAATGTCTTGAATGCGTTACATTGAGTCCTACCGTAAAACGTGATTTTTCACCCCAAAAAAAAAAAACATTTCCCAGCAATAATTTTTGCATAAAGTAACTTAGTTTGATGTACAGAATGCTTGGTTGACAGCTTCGTGAAGAGTCCGTACACCCTGTATATAATTATGATTAACTTAATTCCACATTAAATATCATGGGAGTCATCTTTTTCAGTCTATTACCTAATACCAATTCGGTCACCGACTATCTACCCACATAATTGTCTCAAAAAATTAACTGTCTCCCAGTGTGCTAGCATTGAGATTCAGCGTCATTACATCAATTCATGCCCAATTGCTGCCAGACGAGACGTACCAATTGACCTTTCTAGATAGGCTGTAATCTATCCAGACAGTAATTCAGAACTAGTAGTGATTTTTGTCTAGATATTTTGAGATGCAAATTGTAACGTAACATTACTTTTAATTTTTAAGGGCTCCGTACCTCTGTCGGCAAAAATGGAACCCTGATTCTATAACAGTGATATTCAGATTACCACTTCTTTCACAATACCCAATTTACTTAACCAAATACCTGTAGACATTATAGAGACTCAATGAACAGTAAAAACATAAAGCGTAAGCTGAAAGAACATTACACCAACTCGATTACAATACAACATACTTAACAGTTACTAAAATTGATCAAATCTCAGGCCATGGCATGCTAAGACCTAATAGAGAGAGAGGTCTAATTGTGTACTTTGTTTAAGTCTAAGAAACCTGTACTTTATAAAAAAAAAAATGATAAAAAAATAAGCGTCCCCTTTTTGCCAATTGATTTTGTTGTCCGTCTGTCAAGACCCTTTTTCTCAGGAACGCGTAGAGGTATCAAGCTGAAATTAATATCATATACTCAGGGCTGCAACCCCTTGGCACAGTGAAAAATAAAACTTTTAAGTCAAAAGAATGACCGTTAGCAAAACACATCGAGCCCTATTGTGACATGTTCGCAATACGGCGCGACATGGTTTTCGCATTAAAATACACGGAGCGGCCTTGGTTTGGATCGCTATCTCCTGATCGATGATGGCCTATTTGAATTTGTAATTCGGTTTGTGTAACATTTACAAAATGCTTAGCTTTCACGAGTGACAATTTAAAACTTACTTACTGGTAGTCAGTCCAGTTACTAACCAGCTGGTTGGCTAATATTTTTTCAATACACTTCCTGGAATTTAAATTTGTTGATAAAAGCAAATCATTTTATAGTTAAAATGTTTATTTATGATCCTCTATTTATTAGTAGGTACACGCGGGTGAAGCTGCATGCAAAACTATAGTCACAAATATTTTAAGAATCAATCAAAAGTGTATCTATTATTATACATGATCAGCCTTCTCTACCTATGTTACATATGCTCATGTTGTATAAAAAATGTATAGGACATTTGTACCTCAACAAATCTCAACAAGTATATGTCCAGGCTCTAGATAAGCTAAGAAACAAGATTCCTTTGATTTTATAAAGGATAGAAGGACAGATTCTTAATGAAGTCGAAAGGCACTTAGTCTCCCCGTCATTGCGATAATTTTTCAGAGGCCATACCTGGGAAACTTCTAGTTATGGAGATATTTGGGTCAAAGTTCCAAATTTTTCACAAGTTTTTTTTTAAATACATGTTTTAATGTAAGATTTTTACTTTAAACACCTCCAGGACCCCCTTACTATTCAATCCATCCATCATCACAATGTTTTAAATGCGTTACATTGAGTCCTACTGTAAAACGTGATTTTACAGTCGTTTCCCAGCACTAATTTTTGCGTAAAGTTACTTAGTTTGATGTACTTATATGCTTGGTTGACGACTTCGTGTAGAGTCTGTTTACACCCTGTATAGCGTTGTATGTATAGGACCAGCCATGAACTTTTAGAAGAAAATATAAGTAGATAACTAATGATCTACATATTTCGTCCAGTCGAAATCATTAAGAACCTTGACACACTCACCAACAGCAAATTTATTCAATTGCCTCCTCCGCCCGGACTTATTATGGTGGCTTACAGTCGGCGGCGGCGCCGTTTAGGCGATGATATCACAAAATAAAGTGTTTTGTTTTCTTACTACTTAATTCATTTAACTTCCTACTAATTACCATACTTACTTAAATGTACGTCCAGCGTACCGTTTTTTTTTTTCGGGTGGGAAATCATCATATAACTTCTTCCGCTCTTGGCAGACCGGAAGGGAGTGTCAGACTTGTACTGACTAAAACCCATCCATGATCCTTTCTTGCCCTTTGTGTTCCAGGGCCGCGGTATCTCTTTCGAACAGTCCCGCAGCCCTGGCAGGCATCGGCCCTTGCGGGTCCCTCCCTGTTCGCTGACATCTCTTTGAGGCGCGCGCGGAACACGAACGCGGGGATTCTCCCGGGGCGGCTGGGACGATGACAAGATCCATCCTAACTTTAGTAAAAACACACTCTATATACAAAATTGAAACGACTGACACCTACATGTGCAAGTAATATCAACCGTCGATTTTCAATATTAACAGCGCTTGTTAAGGTCGGCCCGTATATGGGTGATCATCCAATACATACAGTTTCGCCCGTATTTTGAAAAGCACGTAAGCCGTTGGTCCCGACTGTCATCTGTAGATCTTTGACAGACGTTAGAGGCAGTCAGTGGCCCGAAAGGCTGACAAGCAGTTTTATCCAGTACTAACTGGGTTGTGCAGGTCAGATAGTCAGTAGCTTCGCAGTTTTGATCATCATTATCTTCCTGCCCTTGTCCCATGTTATTTGAGGTCGGCGCAACACTTTTTTTTCTTCCATTCTCTCCTGTCATTCGTCACGCCACCATTTACGCTTTTTCCTTCATATCATTCTTCACACGGATTATGTGAAGTATGATATGAAGGAAATCTATCTTTTCTTCTTCTCCCTCTGGATCCATCAACATTTATATACTTTACTCTTTTAGTCAAATGCGATTCATCTATCCTCATCAGATGCCAATACCAGGACAGGACTCTTTCAACTTGTCTGATTCCTTCATATCAAACTTTCAACTTTCAAACTTCCTCTAATATACTCATTCCTCACATGAGGAAAACAGCATGCCAGAGAGATATTTCTTGAGAGCATGTAAAGCCAAGTCAGAGGCCTATGCGCGGCATAAAAACTTTGACATTATCCACACGATAAAGAAAGAAGGAAATAACATATCTGATGTAACAAAGCATAGTTAAATATTGTATCAACAGAAGAACGAAACTTTCTTGATACTTGTTGTTGGAAACCTAAAGGTTACTGCTTTAGCTTTTAATCTAACGGTAACCTTCAAAATTAAAAAAAATCTCGATAGGTAGGCATAACAAGAAACGGGTTCCTCTAACCTCCAGACAACCTATGAATTTGTTATAGAGCTTGCTACTTGACACGCGACTGGCGAAGCGACAGAACGAAACAAAAGACGCGCGCGTGTCGCTGTCGCTTGACGCAATTTGCATCGCCTGAGACCGTGAACTATGACCGTGACCGGTGTCTATTGAACAGAATTTAATCACCTACTAAATAGACATATTTTTTAAATACTAAAAAGTACAATGTTAGGTTCTATTCAACTAAAATTCTGCAAAAGTGTAAAAATTATAATAAAATTTTTCTTCATCTCAAGTTTGAACAAATATTGTAAATAATAACACAATCGAGTAAAACAATAAAAATATTATTCTTATATAACAAAACCAGATATTATAATAACATAGGTATCTAAACTAAATGTCACATACCACAGCATGTAATAATAGCAAAATAAAACGGAACCACACAATCTGCACATGTTGTTAGTAGAGATTACAACTTATGTGGGCGAACATCGCAGCTTCAATTAAATTCTGTCAAAGTTTGCCGCGATGTTACACGTCTATATCAAGTTCAGTGTGTCTCTCTATTTAGTATACAAAATGTTGTAGGTGATGTGATCGGTGCCTTAGTTAACCTAATAGAAGCCGTCAGATCAATTTGTAAGACTTCGAAACTGTTTTTTTTTGTGGCTTGTGGAAAAAGATTTTTGGTGTAGTGACAATGAAGAAATTATTGAAAGTAATGGATGAGATTTCAGGTAAATAAACAAATAATATATATTCTTTGGTTATGTTTTTAGAATTAAGAATCGTAATTATTTGGATTTTCATGACTGCAATTTTTATCAAAATATTGATTTCTGGGCCGTTGTGCATACACTAGGCGAAGCGCCCGAGTGGACTATTAATAATAATTTATCTATATCAAAGCTCTGAAAGGGGGTAGATAAACGTAAAGTAGGACTTTTTTTATAAACATAACATAACATCAACATCACACCTGTAATCCCGGAAGCGTTCGGCAGAGGTGTACCTAACATTTCGCTAGTTATGTTTAAGTCTCATGTAATGGGGAGCGAGCCTAATACCATCAACCGGGCACCAATCCAGACTCCGCGGCTGCTACTTAGAAATTCGTGCAGGAAGAACCAATTGCACTTTTCCCAACTAGGGAATCTAACCTAAGACCTCATGCTTAGACCAACGAGACGGACATTTATAATTATCAGTTTTACCACAGAAAATACACACGAACTGCCGAACTAAAAGGATTTAGTTTTAAATTAGTTCCAACACCCAAACCAGAAAGTTTATCATCAGTTGATTTTATGATTCGTTCTACAGAATCTATCTGGCTTTGAGGGCAACCTAACACGGTTTACTGAATCCATCTTGTATGATGATTCTGATTTGTATGAGGAAACCAATTTCAATAGTGTGATGCTTTTTTTTTTGTATGCGAATCATCAAATGACTTCTCCCGCTCCGGGCAGAGCGGAAGGGAGTGTCAGAACTTGTACTGACTAAAACCCATCCATGTTCCTTCCTTGCCCTTTGTGTTCCAGGGCCACGGTATCTCTTTCGAACAGTCCCGTAGCCCTGGAATAGTGTAATGCTGGAATCTCTATTTGATGTCCGCTATCGGTGACGTCTGCTTCGACATTTATGGTGCGAACCGCCAGTCTGTGGAAATCACTGCCAGCTTCTCTGTTTCCCGATCATTATAATCTAGATCTCTTCAGTTCGAGTGAATCGGTTTGTTCTAGGCAAGCGGGCCCACCCTAGGCCGGGTCCTCGTTTCACATCAGGCGAGTTGTAGACGAACGTAAGCGTATATCACTACATAATTAAAAAACAAAGTCCTCTGCCGCGTCTGTTTGTCTGTTCGCGATAAACTCGAAAACGACTGTACCGATTTTTATGCTGTTTTCACCAATGGATAGTCTGGTTCTCGATAAAGGTTTTAGTATATAACTATAACTACATATTATAAAACAAAGTCCTCCGCCGCGTGTCTGCCTGTTCGCCATAAACTCAAAAACTTCAGCACCGATTTTTATGCTGTTTTCACCAATGGATAGAGTGGTTCTCGAGGAAGGTTTTGGTATATAATTGGTCAAGCTTTTGTTGCGCGAATGGGATCAAAATTTCATAAATGCTTTTGGTCGCGATAAGCGACATCCACGCAGGAATCAGCTAGTAATATTTAAAAAAAAAACATCTTCTAATGTCAGCGTGAAATTCGGGAAAAATATAGATAAATTGCATAAATGCATATATTTCAATAATAATTGATATTTATCAATTATTGTTATCGACTTTCAATATGGCGTCTCGCCATTTAGGTACTCTGTGGTTAATAAAACAATGACAGTAAACCATAGATCGACCATTGATACATTGAATAGATCGTCAACTGTCTACTGTCACTAACTAACGAGGTGATTCTCTTTGACAATGTAATATGACAGAAATAAACATGTCAAATGTCAATAATCAATCAACATGTCAGCTTACCGCCATGACGGGTTTTTGTTGTGTAGCAATTTCAAGTGTACATTCTTGTGCTGTACTACCAAACAAAGCCAATGTAAAGTAATTGGATGGTTGAAAACTGTTTAAATTGTGTTTTCTCATTGTTTAGTATGGTGAACAAAGATCTGGCCGGGGCTCCATACATTTTGAAGAATATGTGCGGGAAAACACAGAACTAAAGGAGATGTCTCCTTTAGTTCTGTGTTTTCCCGCACATATTATAAGTTGGCTGATGTGTAGACTGTTTTATCTCTGGTTCCCTTCAAAGCATAATGTGTCACTGAACGTCAGCCATTTATTTTATTTCTGCTCTACAGTGTAACATTATCTTAAGGTTGAAACTCAAAGCTTAATATTTTAATTTTTAATTAAGTTACCTCGGAACAGTGGCACTTATCGGGGCAGTTAACTGACATTTGAATAGACAGGAATAGTTAATTGGGTTGCGGCCTACTTTGCTTCCGAACCAATGCTTCCGGCAGGTTTGTGAGGCTGTATGTAAAATGGGGGATATTATAGCCATTTTAATACACAAATGCCTATACCACAAAAAATCTACGTAGAGTGTCAAAATTCATAAATTAAGTGCTAAATTAAGTTTTCACCTGGCCTAAGAGACACCTTCTTTTCAATACACTTCCTCGAAAAGTGAGTCTTATTTCACACTCGTGTATATTATTACATTATTTACTAGCTGTTGCCCGCGACCTTCGCTCGCGTGAAATTATTATTAAAAAATCCCAATTATTATTTAAGCCTTTCCCTATTTGAATTGAATTTTGTTACCAATTTCTAGGGTTTTAGTTGTTTTTGCACAGAACCCTAATTATATTTATCTAAAATAAAAGTAGCCAAAGTTACTCCTTGTTACATCAGCTATCTGCCAGTGAAAGTCCCTTCAAAATCGGCCATTTCAGAGGTTAGCCGGAACCAACAGGCAGACAGACATAGACATATGCACTTAGTAAAAAGCGGTTATTTTAATATTACAAACAGACACTCCAATTTTATTTATCTGTATGTATGTATGTATAGAGCACATTAAGCCGTTGATCCCGGCTGTCATTTGAAGATCTTTGACAGTCGTTAGGTAGTCAGTGGCCCAAAAAGTCTGACAACCAATCTAACCAAGGGGTATCGTATTACCCAGTACTAACTGGGTTGTGGAGGTCAGATAGGCAGTCGCTCCATGTAAAATACTGGTATTCAGCTGCATCCGGTTAGACTGGAAGCTGACCCCAACATAGTTGGGTAAAGGCTAGGCAGATGATGATGATATTGTATGTATAGAGTATAGATGTATAGATAGATATAGATATAATAGATAAATAGATGTATAGAAGATTTCTACTAGTTTTATTTCCACAGATAATTATTAAACTAAACCCAACGTGGTTCAATTTCTATGGTCGGAGGATATTCCATGCAAAACAAACTTAAAACCCATGAAATTGTTATTAAAATCCGATTCAAATAGGGAAGTACCTATTTATAATCATTTCAAGCGGACAAACGTTGCGAGCAACATGTAGTTTCAGTAATAACTTTAAAAACCAAAAATTACAATAAAACACTCTCCATTTTTCCGAGCCGCGGAAATCATTTCAGAAAGTTGTGCAATCGTGCACGCTACGTGAATTTCACGATTGTATAACACTATGTGAATTAAAATCCAATACAAAAAGAAAAAGGGTTTTTTTTTACATTAGGGTTCAGTTTTCTCCCTGAGGGAGATTCTCTTAAGGGGGAATAGTGGAATAACTGAAAAAAAAATACTCCTCTGGATTTTTTTTTATATTTGGGTCCAGTTTTCGAGAGCTACTAGCAGTCTTCTACGTTTTAGTCGTCAAACATGCTGATCCATGGTAAGTTGGCGAGCTAGGTCGTTCGGTGATGGATTAATAAGCAATTGGTTTAAACTTACAGCTAGATAGGTATTTTTAAGAGAACTTACGATTATTGGAAGCTATCTCACGTGATGTTTTGTTGTGTGGCTGGGTACTTTGATCGACGAGCTCCTTGCTAAATAATAACAGCCGCTCGTGTCGATCTCTTGCCTAGGTTAATCCGTGAATGGATGACCACCCCTTAAAATATACCGAGCTTACTTCATGCCTCAGAAAGCAAGTTCAGCCGTTGGTCCCGGCTGTTAATTGTAGATCTTTGACAGTCGTTACACGTAGTCAGTGGCCCGAAAGTCTGACAACGCAGTCTGATCAAGGGGTATCGTATTACCCAGTAGGTACTAACTGGTTTGTGGAGGTCAGATTGGCATTGGCTCTATGTAAAATACTGGTATTCAGCTGAATATGGTTAGACTGGAAGTCGACCCCAACATAGTTGGGAAAAGGCAGGCAGATGATGATGCTGGATACTTTGATCCAATTCTACTCCCTTTGGTCAAAAAGTTCTGATTCTTATCCACATTTGAATAAATGACTTGATTTAGATGTTGTTTTAGGTTATTTAATGTTATGATTTCTAAACGAGTGATAAAGAGTGAACCTTATTGATCTTTGCTTGAAACTACGCGTAAAAACGTAGATAAAAGGCTGGTGTAGTAAAAATGTAAAATGAAGTAAATGTCAAAACAGTCATACAAACCTTGTTCGAATGGACAAAAAAAATTGAAAATTTTGACATTCACTTCATTTGGCTCGTCTATACAAATAAATAAAGAAGTGTATGTTTGTAATTTCAAAATAACATCTTTTTGCTGAATTCATACGAAAGTATATACGGTACTTATAACAAAAAATCATTTTTTGTTTAATTTTTGTCTGTCTTTCTGTTTGTTTTTCGGGTTAATCTCCGAATCGGCAGGATCGATTTTCACGGGACTTTTACTGGTAGATAGCTGATGGAGTAACTTAAGCTACTTTAAGTTAAGAAAAAGGAACACTTGAGTTTTTTTACAAAATCCGAATCGAATAGGAAAGTAATATTTTTGTAATCAAATCACACAGACTAAGGTCGTCGACAACAGTTAGTTTTTTATAGAAATAAATAGTGATACAGTTTGAACAATTACAGTAGAAGTAACTTTGGACAAACTTGTATAAAAAGACTCGCTCACATAGTCTTCTTACTTTCTTTTATGTACATACATTTAACAAAATAGATAAGTAACCAGAGTCGAAGAATATAATTGTTTTATTCTTAAAAACCGATCGATGTTTTCGAATGAAATTAAAATTAAATGAAGAAAAATAAACAATTGGTTAAATTAAATCAATTTCATTTGAAGATGCGCAACAGATTCTAAAAAAACTGCAACTATATCAAACGACCATGGGTACTTATCTATTTTGTTGACTGTACAACCGCTCTGATGGCTTCATCCTTAGAAAGTTTTGCGAGTGTGCGAGCAATTTTAAACTAAAAGTATGCAAATATCCGTCCCCCGAGTTTGACTGAAATTCCGTCTTCATAACTTGGTGTAAAATTTTCGGGCAAAGAATGCAAATCAACTACTTTGCGAGTCTATTTTTAGGAACATTATCATATTCTCGCGAAGGCTGATCCCAGGAGAGATAAGAATATTTTTAGATATTAGCAAATTAAGGGTAATCCTAAGGGTATTCTGTGATCTTGAAGTTAACAATGTGTAATGACTGTCAGC
Source organism: Lycophotia porphyrea (assembly GCA_950005105.1). Lineage (NCBI taxonomy): Eukaryota > Metazoa > Arthropoda > Insecta > Lepidoptera > Noctuidae > Lycophotia > Lycophotia porphyrea. The sequence goes on along the minus strand of OX465407.1, from coordinate 4,858,149 downwards.
AGTAAGTAGGTACCGACTAACGCGAGGACATAATTGATCATCGTCAACATTTCAGCCCAGAATCACTCACTGTTGCGTTACAGGGGGTACAGGCCTTCCCTTTCTTTTACCACTCTTCTCTGTTCTAAACATATTATATATATATATATAATTATGGTGTGAAATATACTTTATTACCTACAAGAAATTTCCTAAAAATCGGTCGAGCCGTTTCGGAGGAGCGCGACCACAAACATCGTGACACGAGATTTTTATAATATAGAAGATAACATATAATAATAATAATAATTTAATAATAATAATAATTTATTTAATCAAATAACAATGTTAACATTAAATAGTATATCTATAAGTGCACTTGACTTAATGCTAGTTAACAAAACAGGAAGGTGTTGCAACCAGCACCCTTACTAAGTTATGAAATAACTTGTATTAAGGGCAGTGGTTCAAGCCCATACATATTTCAGTTACACAAAATAATTGCAGGCAGAGCAAGTGTTTAAAACTAAAGTTAACATAAAGCCATAATTGAAGAATTCTGAATTTATTTATTATTTTATTTATTTGACATTTGGATTAACATAACATCTGTATCTTAGAGATTATCTTTACTCCATCAGCCATTAAGACATTATCCTGTATAACTTGAAAGGTCTAAGATATACCCTAATTAAACTTAGGTCATGAACGTAAATCAAGCTGACAAGAATCTTGTCAAGTGTCACAAAGAACTTATGTCTGACATTTCAGAAGGACATGTGGAATTCTAAATGGACTTCATAATCTTAAACTACGTAGGATCTCTGGATTAAGGAAGTTTTCAGTTTAATTTGATACTAAGCTGCTACTAGTAAATCATGATTCGTCAGGCCGACAGGTCAAAACCACCAAAACCCCTTTACTAAAATAATACTTATCTACGTTAGTTAACTCACACTCGCGAAATACCAAAGTGATATTGGGCTTTTCAATTTTCGGATACGGAGCAGAAACTTGGACCTTGAGAAAGGCCGACCGAGCTCGTATAGATGCCTTCGAGATACCCTGGACGGCATTCCGCACCAACGACTCCATCCTACGCGAGCTCAAAATAAAGACCAGACTCTCTAAGACCTGCGTCAGAGTTTTGGAATTTTTCGGCCTTATAGCGAGAAAAGATGGCAATAACCGAACGAACCACTGATGGTTACCGGCAAGGTGGATAGTCAACAACCAAGAGGTCGCAGCCCTTTGCGATGGTCCGACCAGATAAGCACTTCTCTCGATACAAAATTTCATGCTGCAAAGGATAGACAGAGGTGGCATAACATCATCAAGAAAAAAATGTTTTCAAGGGAGGAACACGGCTTGAGGAGGAGGAGGAACTTAGTTAAATACATAAGTAAGTACCTGTATGACGGAGCTTTGCTCAGTTTTTTTTTTTCACGGATATATAAATAAAATAAATAAAATAAACAAAATAAATAAATAAAATAAATAAATAATGCCGTTTTCTGAAAATGAAACCTAGCTAGATCGATTTATATATCGCCACTAAAACCCCCAGCATACTAAGTTTCATGAAAATTTTTAAAGCCATTTCCGAGATTCAGTCAGATTCAGTTTATATATACATATATATACATACTCGTATTTACAAACTCGTATATAGAAGAATTGTTCGTTTAAAGTATTAGATATTAATATATCAAATGAATGTGGGCATACATACAAAACTTCTAAACACATGCTCTTAAATATTTAATGGTAAAAACTGCATTCAAACCCATCGCACAGTTAGAAGATGCACACAGACAGACACGAGAAGCAACCTTACTTATACTCTTGTAGCCGCACCTTAAAAAGTACTGAAGCTATGGGGGATGAAGAACTTTGCACTCATTATATGCAGGGTGTAAACAGACTCTTCACGAAGCCGTTAACCAAGCATTATGTACATCAAACTAAGTAACTTTACGCAATAATTATTGCTAGGAAACTTTTTTTGGGGTGAAAAATCACGTTTTACGGTAGAACGCAATGTAACGCATTCAAATCATTGTGCTGATGAATGGAATGAATAGTAAGGGGGGGTCCTGGAGGTGTTTAAAGTAAAAATCTATACATATAATAAGACAGTAAAAAAACTGTGTCTGTACATTGAATATATTAAAAAGAAAAATGGGGGGTGTTTAGAAAAAGTAACAGAGCACGAATCCAAAAAAAAAATCTGTCTATTTGTCTGTTTGTCTGTTAAAGTAACAGAGCACGAATCCAAAAAAAAAATCTGTCTATTTGTCGGTTTGACACGCTAATCTTCGGAACTACTCGACGGATTTGAATGTTTTTTTTTTGTTGTATAGGTATTAAGTCTGGGCAACATATAGGCTATAATTTATCTTGGAAACTTGAACATCTGATGCAGAACCGCAACAGACCAGCTAAACAATAAGAGATACAATAATGGTACCATAGCAAAAATTGTTCCACGTAATGAGCATTTTCTGCTAAGAGAATAAATTTGAAGATCTGGAACAGCTGATGTGGAACTCCAAGAGCCCAGCCACACTAAAACATATATAGGAATGACGTCTTAGCAAGAGTTGTTCAGACTGATAAGCACTCTCTGTTGACGTATAAAAATTGAAGATGTGGAACACCTGTCGTGGAGCTCCAAGAGCCCAGTTACACTATAATATCTATAGGAATGACGTCTTAGCAAAAGTTGTTCAGCCTGATGAGCACTCTCTGTTGACGTATAAAAAATGAAGATCTGGAATACCTGATGTGGAAATTAAAGTTATCACTAATTTCACTGTATTTCTACCAAAGGGTATCGTATTACCCTGAACTAACTGGGTTGTGGAGGGCAGATAGACAGTCGTTCCATGTAAAATACTAGTATTCAGCTGCATCCGGATGTACTGGAAGCCGAACCCAACAGCACTACATATTATAACACAATGTTCTCCGCCGCGTCTATCTGTCTGTTCGCGATAAACTCAAAAATTACTGCACTGATTTTCATGTTGTTTTCTTAAATAGATAGAGTGGTTCTCGAGGAATTTTTTAGTATATAATTTGTCAAGTTTTTGTACAGATTGGCTAAAATATAATGATATTTGTTGGAGGTGTTGGAAAAAAATAAGCCGTCTGGGGAAGCTTTCAACGAAAACGCTGCCCTTTAAGATATAACAAAATGATGTATGGTAGAATTGTATCTTCTATTTCTATATATACATATAATAAGACAGTAAAAAAACTGTGTCTGTACATTGAATATATTAAAAAAAAAATGTGGGGGGTTTAGAAACAGTAATAGAGCACGAATCCAAAAAAAAAAATCCGTCTGTTTGTCTGTACACGCTGATCTTCGGAACTTCTTCTTCATCTTCGGATTCGACGGATTTGAATGATTTCTTTTTTGTTGTATAGGTATTAAGTCTGTGCAACATATAGGCTATAATTTATCTTGGAAACTTAAACACCTGATGCAGAACCGTAACAGACCAGCTAAACTATACCTAAGAGATACAAAATAGGTACCATAGCAAAAATTGTTCCACGTAATGAGAATTTTCTGCTAAGAGAATAAATTTGAAGATCTGGAACAGCTGTTGTGGAGCTCCAAGAGCCCAAATACACTATAATATATATAGGAATGACGTCTTAGCAAAAGTTGTTCAGCCTGATGAGCACTCTCTGTTGACGTATAAAAATTGAAGATCTGGAACACCTGATGTGGAAATTAAAGCTATCACTAATTTCACTGTATTTCTACCAAGGGGTATCGTATTACCCAGAACTAACTGGGTTGTGGAGGGCAGATAGACAGTCGTCCCATGTAAAATACTGGTATTCAGCTGCATCCAGTTGTACAGGAAGCCGAACCCAACATCACTACATATTATAACACAATGTTCTCCGCCGCGTCTATCTGTCTGTTCGCGATAAACTCAAAAATTACTGCACTGATTTTCATGTTGTTTTCTTAAATAGATAGAGTGGTTCTCGAGGAATTTTTTAGTATATAATTCGTCACGTTTTTGTACAGATTGGCTAAAATATAATGATATTTGTTGGAGGTGTTGGAAAAAAATAAGCCGTCTGGGGGAGCTTTCAACGAAAACGCTGCCCTTTAAGATATAACAAAATGATGAATGGTAGAATTGTATATCTTAAATAGGTCTACAGAAAAATCCGCTATGGCTTATGTCTATCTCTTAAGGATAATATACTATATCCATTTTAATCCTTTGAAAATGGGCAAACTAGGTTCCCATGAGTTGAGGAAATGGGATCATCATGATTACTTTTGGTCACGATAACCGACATCCACGCAGGCGAAGCCGCGGGCATCAACTAGTCTTAAATAAATAAAAAAAAACTTGTGAAAAAGTTGGAACTTTAACCCTCAATATCTCCGTAACTAAAAGGTTCCCAGGTATGGTCTAGAACAAAGAAATGATCGCAATGACGGCAAGAAGTGCCTTTCGGCTTCGTTAAGAGTCTATTTACACGCTTTATAAATACCGCCAAAGATATATTATAAACAGCACAGCTAACTTTAAATTTTCTATCTTCATAAACTAATTTGCTCCCAACATTGCATGCATACTTCAAATTGCCACTTAACACATCTTTCATGAAAATATTTTGGCAATACTCTTTCAAGTTCAGCTGAAATTTTATTTCAGTTACAATTTTCTTGGCATTTATCACACATGTGCCATGATTGATGTCTTTCATCCTTATGTGGCGTTGTCTCAAGTCTTCATAGAGCTTCCAATTTCATTTCCCTTTATAGTAGAGCTTTACAATATTGTTAGAGCTTTTTCTCAGGTAATTTACTTCGGGTATCAATATTATTCTGGCTTTGGAGGATTGGAACAGGATTTTATTTCATAGGTATGGAGCAGGACATAGGTAGGTATCGACCACAAAGGCCTTTTGAAATCGTTATTGTTTTAACCAACGAGACCCTATTACTAAGCCTTCGCTGTCCGTCCGTCTGTCTGTCAACGGGCTGTTCCTATCTTATGATTTGTATTAGGTAGACAGTTGTCGCTTTAACAATAAATAATAAAAAAAATTAAAAGGGGCGACTACGACTGTACGGAACCTTTCATGCGCGAATCCAATTCGCAGTTGGCCGGTTTTTTTCTAATAAAGGCGGAAATGAATATTTCTCAGTTTTAATAATTACGAGTACGTACCTGTACTGAATCAATTTTTTTTATTTAATTTATATAAATAAAAAGGTGTCCGCTTTCTCATTGGAAATCTGTCTGTGCCAGAAGAAGTGCAAACATTGTGAAGTGAATTTGCGCAGGTCTTACCTACTTCGCTGAAAGCATTCGATTTGGAATTGAGTTTTCAGTGCATTTACTTAAAAAAAAGTCGAGTGAATTTCTTGAAATAAGTACGAAGATTCTGCACAGTCGTTCGAATAGAACTTTCTACCGCGATAAAAAGTATTCTATGTGGTTTCTGACATTGTTTATTCGTATGCCATCATAAAAGATAACATCAGGCCTGTAATCCCCGAAGGGTTAGGCAGAGGTGAACATTACGTAGGTTTTATCATAACCTGTATTATTTATATATACGGGGTGGAAGGGACACGGTTATTAGAAAAATCAGTCGAAAATCAATCGAAAAATCAGCAGTTTCCTACAGAAGTGCATTAATAAAGTGCAAAGCTGATTTTCGTAAAACTTGTTTACATCGCATTAATAATATTGAGCTTGATTTTTCGAAGTAGAACACAAAGCAGTGAACATCCATCACAGCGGTGTATTACTTTGAATAATCAAGCAAAGCCATAATTTTTTAAACTTGTGACATCAATCCACATAAATGTGTTTTGAATGAACCACTACATAATTTCGACACGGGTTAGTAAGTCTTCGGTAGTATAGTGGTAAGTATCCCCGCCTGTCACGCGGGAGACCGGGGTTCGATTCCCCGCCGGAGAGAATCTTTTTGTATGTTTATTTCTAAATTCACGACTCCTATTATCAAGTCTGTCCTTTTGTGACCTTTATCCAGTGTCAGAAAGTTGAAAAAGATCCAAAGGCATTATTTTATACACAAAAATATACATTATCCGAAACACAAACACGTGTTATCTAACGTGACGCGAATTTTATCTTTTGTAATTTGTGAGTTGGATTTTATCAACATTTTATGTTCTACAGATGTTTGTAAAGATGTTGATGTGATGTTTATAAAGATGTATTTCAATCGCATTTCATGACTACCTTTATACGTTTTGGTAGCAGCGCCATCTATTGTCAACTTAGTTTACAGAATAGTTCAACTCCTCAATGACAGATGGCGCTGTTATAAACAGCATCTTCGCACATTATTATTTGCCAAACAAATGCAAACATGTAGAAATCTAGTGGCTACGACTTGTGGATTATATCCCCGAAAAGGAAATAACTTTACAAATTCTAGGCTAAATTAAAGACACACGCTACGTAAGAAGATGATTGCCCTGTCAGTAATGAAGGTTCTCGGCTGTTCATTACTGTCACTGAGGACCTAAATGTAGTTGGAATTACGGTTCAAACAGATCTGTCTCATTTTAGAGATCTTTCTGGGTGTATTTTCCACTTTTGTAACCTATTGTGAAAGATACATATCTTTCATTATAGGCTGCCAAGTCAGACCTTAGGCTTCAATATATATTATTCTTAGTTATAAAAAAAAGATATTTTAAGTTGTTATAAAATATTTTATGTTGTTATAAATAGACTGAACATTGAGCTTGGCACCCATTAAGATCTCACTTCTTTTGTCGTTGAAGTCAACAACCAAGGAATATATCATAATATTGAACTTGGCTCTAATTTCACATTTATGTTTTTGATGGGATCTGTTCATACACGATTTCAAGCACGTCCGTTGTGATTATTAAGCACCTTACCTTACCGAAAAACCTCCGTTCAAGGTGTTTCCACTTACATTATCTGCCTAACCTTTTCCTAACTATGTTGGGGTCGGCTTCCAGTCCAACCGTATGCAGCTGAATACCAGTATTTTACATGAAGCCAGCCTATTTAACCTCCACAAGCCAATTAGAACTAGGGAATTCGATACCCTCGGTAAGACTGTTTGTCAAACTTTCGGGCAATCTATAACGACTGTCAAAGATCTACAATTGACAGCTTCGACTAACGGCTTAGCGTATTTACCGAGGCATGGAGGAAAGTCAGTACCTATGTAATTGATGATTACCCATCGTCGGACCAACTTAGGCAAGCGCAGCTTAACCTGATGATTGGCCCAATAAATCAGAACGGCACTATAAACTAATAGTAAGTATCACCGTTGCCCTCATGCGAGGGCGAAGCGTGAACGTTACTAATATTGTAATTGCTAAAGTTGTTGTAACACTCGGAGGAATGGAACAACTTGGAACATCACAACTTTATCACGGGGAACAGACCCAATTATTTGTCTCGAAGTTCTTACTTTTTCCGGGGGAGTGTTACTCTGGGAATGTGGGAATGTGTGCTTATGAAACGTCTTGACGTGTAGGAAGATTAAACGACAGTTTCTGAAATTGTATGGCCTTGAACTCAGGCAAATTAAGGTATTTCATTATTACTGTTCGCAAATCAGTAAAATCATGCGGTAACCGGAATGTCCTAGAATAACAAACAAAACAAAATCGAAGACATACATTATTGAATCCAACAACCTGCACTTTGCCTGTGTCCCAGCCGTAGGAACATTAAAGTAATACGTTCATTCATAACATATCACAGACGCAGTTAATATTAATACCATTATACGTATTGTTAGGGAATTCCACCATTTAGGAATTGTAAGGTAAAACCACCATTTTACGAATTGTAAATTAATAATTGTGATTATTCTATTGATTCTGCCAAAGCGACCATGTTAAGCCTCCCTGGTTAATATAACTGAATCTAATTATTACCTTTTTTCACAAGGCTTTTCATTATTAAATTTAGTCCAGCTCTTTTCATTACCTCTAGAACATAAATCATCTGGGCAATTAATAAACAAGGAACTAAAGAGTTGGCCTTTCTCAAGAAGGCTTCATACTTAGTGTCTTGCATTAAAATGACGATCTTCTACATATAATACAAACGATGATGAAAGATGTACTTTTATAATACAAAACTTTCATCTCCTATTTAACCCACTTTAGGGGATTAATTTTCAAAAATCCTGCCTTCGTTATATAAGGAACTCATGTGCGAACAAGCATTGTGCAATCAATGCAAGTTAGGCTGTGCGTTGTTTGTCAGTCAACTTAATCAATTTAAAAGCTGATGAAAAGAATGATATTCGGAATTATCAAGACTTTTAAGGATAAAGACGCGACTGTGTCAATTTGTTAGCTAATTACCAACAACGAATGGTATGATATACCTACCTACAAATTGACCGTCTATCTGTATTGTTTGAATAAATTGACAAATATTTGTCTCAAGTAGGTGCCTTAAAGTACTAATTATAGAAGGACTAGTTTTGGCTACAGCAATTAACACCTACAAATGAAATCCCCTCTGATTTGAAACTGCCATTTAGTAAAATGTTGTTTACAAAAGAAAAATTGGTCCCATTAACGCAATTGGTATCGAACGAAGGTCGACAAAACAAAAAAACAGACTGTAGACCTTTCTTTATTGAAACTATTGATTTTTATTGAGTTTGGTTACCTTTTGTGAATATAATTATTTTTTCGGTATTGCTAGCAAAACCGTGGTGACCGGTCAGCTAGGTATGAAAAAAATATCGAAAAAGTTTTGAGTATGAATGTGGACGGGAATAAGAGTAGAGGAAGACCAAAGAAACGATGGATGGACTGTGTGAATGATGATATGGTAAGAAAGCAGGCGTCTGATGAGATGACGAGTAATAGAGAAGTATGGAAGAAGAAGACATGCTGTGCTGCCTCAAATAAGTGGGGATAAAGGCAGGAGAATGATGAACAGAGTGTAAAGGTTCAATCACACCACCCGGTACGGACAAATTGATGATGCGGCTTTGAAGTATATCTATCCGTCATTGTCCTCTGCTAGTCCGCATTTTGTCTTTACCAGATTGACTAATCCGCTACATCTACACATAAGACTTGAGGAATGTATTTTACCTAGCTAGACTATAGTACTATTATACCAAGTATGCTAAGCACATCTGTAATACCTACTAATGGGTTGTCGTCAATAGTCCAAGCAGTGGTAGCCTGGTGGTAGTGTGACCCTCGGACTGCCAATTCTAGGTCCCAACTTCGATTCCAAGACACGCACTTCTGATTTTTCAGATTCACGTGCGTATTGTATAATTATCACTCAATCATCTTCGGTGAAGGAAAACATTGTGAGGAAACCAGCATGCGTGAGAGATTGTAATATTCTGGATAATATATATTTAGGTATATATTTATAATATACTAGTATTTATTTTGTATATGTGTATATATTTGTGTGTATATTTATTTGACATTTTCCTGTTTTATCATTTCTTCACACTGTGTCTACATTTCTAACCCAACTTTCCTCTCGCAGGTCTGCTGGAAGAAATTTCTTATGAAATAAGTACCTTTCTGCTCTAATGTAATTGTCCTGATAAGTATTTTGTGTGTACATATATAAATAAAATAAATATTTCTCGACGTCATGTAATGTCACTGGCCCAAGGGCGGCATAAAAACTTTAACAACATAAAGTATATGAGTGCAAAGGGTTCACAGTACACACTGCCCCCGAAAGAACAGTAATGAAACAAATGACTGTCACCGTACTACCAGCTCAGCTTTTCCAAGTTTCAGGAACTAAACACTGTCACCATACATTGTAGTAGAACCTTCTGATTTCAGGCAACATTGCCAGTTGACGCCCGCCCACTGCGCGAGGCAGACGTGTAGCTTCCATTTACGAATCGAATTTTCCCGCCACATTTTTACCGCGCTTTTATTTTTATTTCGCATTTCGTCGCCATATTTAGTGTTTTTTTTTGTATTTTCTAAGTGGAGTTATGAATTGGTGACGAAGAAAATGTGTTTGAAAAGTGTTTTTTGTGTGTGAATAGTGGAACGTGGCTTTTTGAATGGATCTGTGGCTTATCAATGGCCATTCATAACAGGATGAGATTGTGTCAGTGAGATTTTAGTGGTTTTACAGTGTTGTGGAGTCTGCGTAATACTGAACAAATAATTATTAATACAGTTTGTTGTCTTGAGGTTGAGCTGATAAATGACAATGATACTATTTTAATTAACACTTTAAGCTAATTTAAATCAGGGTTTTCAAAATACTCACACGTATAGAAAATTAGCTTGTATCTCTTAACCGTTAAATTATAGATTCCGTAAAACAATGCCCTATACTCTTCTGGGTATGTCGATTGTCAACTAATTCAGTAGGAAAACGGCAGCAATATCTTCTTGTTTTAGTGTTATCATGGTTTTGGAATTTTTTTTCTCAATATGAAAAACAAAGCTAATTGCGATCATTCCGCCAATGTCTAGTCTAGTGAATTTAAAAGTTTATTGCACAGCGATGACGCTTGCGAAGTCTTGAATGACTTCATTGCATTTTTTTCATGCTCGTTGTTCGATCATTGTAGGGGTCAATTAGTAGGACCGAGTTATTTTTGCGAGCTGACATAATACTTATATCGGTGTTGATTTAAAAGTCTAGTCATCGTACAGACGCCAACACAACATGCTACTACAATCTGTCATTTTTTTTCATAGATTTTCAACTTTATTGCTAAAGTTTGATTGGAAAAATTTTACAGTTTCGGGTGCCTTGATGTTCTGGCGTCTGTACATTAGACATGACATCATTCTTGTATTCTCCGATAGGACAGGCAGAGACACGCACAAAGCTCACATTTTGCCAATTTTTACGACACTAAGATTTATCTTGACTGCTTCGTTGGTCTAGTGTTCGCAAGCACGACTGCTGAGCACGAGGTCTTAGGTTCGATTCCCAGGCCGAATAAGGTGTTATTGAGTTTTTCCTTCAGAAATGTCTCAGTAGCAGCAATAACCTAATACTGAGCTGCAAGTTGAATTGAATTTAGAATTTAAAAAAGAATTTCGCGGGTTACTTTAGCGCATCCTATTTAAATATGTGTGTGAACGTACGAGTATGTAAGTGCATCTCTACCCTTCGACCCTTTGAGGATTGCCTACAGGCAGGTTGCTATGACCTGTTGGTCGAGTGGTTGGTGACCCTGACTGCTAGGATGGAGGTCGTGGGTTCGATTCCCACACAGGACAAATCTTTGTGCGATGAGTTCGATTATTTGTTCTGTTTCTGGGTGTGTAATTTATCTATAATATGTATGTATTTAGAAATATATAAGTATGTTTATCAGTTGTCTGGTTGCCATAGTACAGGCTCTGCCTAGTTTGGGATCAGATGGCAGTGTGTTGGTTGTCCCAAGATATTATTAATATTATTCCGTTTATTCATTTTATTACATATTTTATTTATATTTTTACATATTTCTCAAAATAAACAATATAAAAAAACATTTATTATTATGCTGTGTTATCATAATAACAATGACTATCATACTAGATAGCTTGCATAGTTTTCTAAATTACCACGAGATAACAATAGCTTTTTAAATAATAAAATAGCAATCTTATCTCCGACAGTAAAAGTGAATGAAAATGCTCTGGTTTGGAAATAAAAACGTGTTTTTTTAATGAACCGTCGTTTGTAACTTTAATGTCTTTGGTTATATTTTTATCTATGATAGAACTATCTCTATCTACTTATGTTTATTATTAAGGGTGTAAAAAGACTCTTAACGAAGCCGAAAGGCACTTGTTCTTCCCGTCATTGCGATAATTTTTTTGTTCCTGACCTTACCTGGAAACCTTCTAGTTACGGAGATATTGGGTTAAGCCATGCTTGCCTAGGTTGGTCTGTGCATGGGTCACCACCCATTACATACCGAGTTTCCTCCATGCCTCGGAAAGCACGTTAAGCCGTTGGTCCCGGCTGTCATTTGAAGATCTTTGACAGGCGTTAGGTATAGTCAGTGGCCCAAAAAAGTCTGACAACCAGTCTAACCAAGGAGTATCGTATTACCCAGTACTAACTGGGTTGTGGAGGTCAGATAGGCAGTCGCTCCATATAAAATACTGGTATTCAGCTGCATCCGGTTAGACTAGAAGCCGACCCCAACATAGTTGGGAAAAGGCTAGGCAGATGATGATGACCGTTTTACCCATTGATGATCCTACTCTATCTGTACTAGGTATGGTCGGGTACAATCAACTGTTTCGGATGATATCTTTATCTATGTTTGGGTAGGATTTTGACCTTTGACACTCAAAGTTGTATTGTAGTCCCTAGTTTCTATCTATACTTTGCTCTTTGAATATTAAAGCAGACTAGGTTTTTTTGGTTCCGTACCCAAAGGGTAAAACGGGACCCTATTACTAAGACTCCGCTGTCCGTCCGTCCGTCTCTCACCAGGCTGTATCTCATGAACTGTGATAGCTAGACAGTTGAAATTTTCACAGATGATGTATTTCTGTTGCCGCTATAACAAAAAATACTAAAAATATAAATTATTTAATAATTAAAGGGGGCTCCCATACAAGAAACGTGTTTTTTTTTCGATTAATGGTACGGAACCCTTCGTACACGAGTCCGACTCGCACTTGGCCAGTTTTTTAGAAGTGGTAAAACTAGGAACCTCAAGATGAAAAAGTCAAACCTATGCATGAATACATTTTATATGTGGTGTGGTTTTACATAATAGTGTTTTTTCGGTGTGAAAAAAGTATACATTTTCCTTTTCTCTTATTCTGGTATCTATATACATGAACAAAGCCATACTTTTGGTTCATCCTCACGCCTATCACAAATGCAGTACTTACGTGATTCTAGTCTAGACCTACCAGCATTGAATTTTTTTCATCTGTTGTTATAAAAATCAGCCGTTCTTACAAAAATGCAAACAGCAAATTTTTTTAACAACCGACAATAATTTGCGGACTCTAGAATCATGGACTGAATTCATGGCAAGTAGCAGATTACGTGTAATTTGGAATACAGGGTGTAGGGCATGCATAGTAAAACCCGGGAAAAACCGGTTTTGATCTGGGACCGATACCCGGTTCCGCATGTAACAGGGTGTTAGGGACATCGATCCCATATTTCAAATTCTGCTTTCGTAAAGATTTTCACACCCGTAGATACCCACACGGGTGTGAATATATTTACGTACTTTATAAAGAAGTCAAAGTGATTACATGAGTACAAGTATTTTTTTAAGATACAATTTTTATTCTGTAAGTAGTTTAGTAATTGCTTGAAGTTAGTAACGTCAAAAGTTAGCATTCTTAGTTTTTCTTTCTTTGACGGTTCTTACTACAAAATCAAATTCTTGTCTATTGCGTAAAAATGGTTATTTTTTCCACTAATGATATTTTCCAACCAAATCTAATGAAATCGAAGCCTCACAGTATACGCAACCGCAGCAAATCCTTGCCTTTGGTTATCTCTAGCCGACTTAAAAAAGGGAGGTTATGCAATCGATAAATATACAAGTATTAGTAATTAGATACGTTCGCTTACCAAAGTTAGTGTCATGAAAAATTGAAGCAGTAAATGACCAAGATAAGTTTTTTTCTAAGGTCAACGGTTTTCACATTTTCTTGGTATATCTGAAAAACTATCAAAACTTTGTTATTTTATAGCTCAAACGTGATCATAACCTCAGAGCTAGGTACTTATTAAAGGCGACATTTTGAACGAGTGTTCGGTTTATGAGCTGATGGTAGACGGAGATAATTTAGGGCTTAACGAGCTATTGGTATGCCACACACGTTTACATGTCTTTGTTTACTTTTTTATATCAACGCCAGATAATATTTATTATGATTGAAAAGGTTTTAAATGTTTTAGTTTCTATATTTAGGAATTTAACTAATTGCCAGGCGATTTTATTCGTAGGTATCTTTATACTAGATTTAGCCCGTGACGTAGGTCGAGTTATGGTCAGAAATTATCCCAAGAGAACGACGACCTGTTATTTTTAAATGTAGCCAATTTAAACTCGGGGATAATGTTACTTTCTTCTACCTTTTTTTTTAAAGTTGTACAGTGTACTTCTTTTGACGCGTTAGGGAAAAATGATGAGAGTAACTTTTTACGATGCGCGCGCACACCGTCACGAAAAACCGACACCCTGAAGTTAGCTAGTCAAGATTTTAGTTTTATACGCCAAAGAAGTGTAACTTCTTACGTGCGTAATAAGTACACACACGCTTTTTTTTTCGGATGTTTAATCATCAAATGACTTCTCCCGCTCTGGGCAGAGCGGAAGGGAGTGTCAGACTTGTACTAACTAAAACCCATCCATGTTCCTTCCTTGTCCTTTGTGTTCCAGGACTGCGGTATCTCTTTTTCTAACAGTCCCGCAGTCCTCGAACTTTCTCCTCCCTTAAAAAGATTTTGGAATCGGATCAGTAGTTCCAATATTACACCCCACATCCAAACACACAAACTTTTTCTCTTTATAATTCCAACTAGTTTATATAGAAAGAATATACAAGAATTAAGTCCCAAAGTTAGGGTTTCAAACTTTTTAAACCCTGCAGTTAAGTATTTCATTATGTATGAAAAGCCGAATGTTAAGGAAAGTTTGCTTTTTTACATAACATCACGCCGGGTTAGGGAGACGTGTACCTAAAAGTACACCTACATTTCGCCAGTTTTGTTTAAGTCCCATTAATAGGGGTCGAGCCTATTGCATCAATCATAACCGATGCAAGTTCTTTATTATATTACAGTAATGAGATAGGAAGTGAGAGGTGTCGTATATATTGAAAAATCCAATTACCGACACACCCTTGACCATGTGCATTTCAATGTATTCACACTCTATTTATATTATGAATCAAGTACAGAAGTACCTACTGTAAGTACTCAGGCGTTAATATTTATGATATATTGAGCATTAAGGTAAAATCAAGAAAATTTTGTTACTTTTTTATTGCAAATATGCTTGCGTTTGCGGCGCATAAAGCTAGATTGCTATAATACGTGATAGCCTCATTAGAAAACTTTGATAAAAAATTGCATAGGTACTTTGTGAATTCAATTATTATTACTGAATTGTTTAATACATAGCACAAAAAGCCGAACGCCTAGACCGATCGTGCCTCTCTATCGCTTGTTTCGCGCTCTCGCTTGCACACTTGGCTCAGGCGGAACATGACACTTTTTCGTGCGTGCAGCCGGCGTTCATCTTATTTATAAGAGACGTTATTATTTATTCATTATAAGAGACGTTATCACGTCAAAAAATCCCTGACTTACATACAGGGTGTAAACAGACTCTTCACGAAGCCGCCAACCAAGCATTATGTACATCAAACTAAGTAACTTTACGCTTTTTTTTACTTTTTTTTTGGGCTGAAAAATCACGTTTTACGGGAGGACTCAATGTAACGCACTCAAAACATTGTGCCGATGGATGAATTGAATAGTAAGAGGGTCCTGGAGGTGTTTAAAGTAAAAATCTTCCATTGAAAAGAAGTATTAAAAAAAAAAAACTTGAGGATAAGTTGGAACTTTGACCCCCAATTTCTCCGTAACTAGAAGGTTCCCAGGTATAGTCTAGAACAAAAAAATGATCGCAATGATGGGAAGAACAAGTGCCTTTCGGCTTCGTTAAGAGTCTGTTTACACCCTTTAAATCCCTGACTATTGGAGACACTATAGTTACAAACTACATGGTGCCATATGTACGACTGGGCAGCGACCTTTTGTTGTGCCCTTATTCTATTGGTCAGCCAATAGTGCCAACCTTTCAGAGTTTAATTAAAAGTATACAATGGAACATTGTCTGTGGTCTGCGAGCCCCTAAGCTAGGATACAAAGAGATTGGCCCCAAAGATAGCACTTTGCTAATGACATATTTTTCTGTTAAAAGTAAAGCGGAGATTGGCAAACCAAATTAAACCTATATACTCAGCCGGGCGGTGGATGGATGATACTCGTAGTTTCTGAAATGGCCACGTGCGCTAATAAAATAATTTCTAGAATATTATACTTTTTATTTAAAAACTTTAAATGTTGGTACATAATACATTTAAAGATGTCTGGCTCACACGGCACTTCCCTGAACGTCCCATTTCTTTGAGAGGAGATCATGAGTGGCCAGCACGCCAGATTGAGCACCCTGTGATTATCTTAAATCCTAGGTGTATACCGATCGTCCAAAAACCGGCCGTCGTTTCGTTCTGCTATTGCCAACGTCGATGCAGACATGCTGCACAAAGTAGACTGAAACATCTGATTTCGACTCCCAAAGTATTGACCAGAACAGAGGCTATCGTTTTCAAGAAACCAATTTTTTTTAAATAGTAAGTTCCCGCGGTGATTTTGCGTGCGGACTTGCTTAGCCAAACTAGTAAGTTTATAGACCCCGGCCTAACTGCTTGCTAAAGATTTTTGGAATTCCCAGCCATGAGGGTTGAAACGTTTCAATTTGAATATTCTGAGAAGCAGACTTATTGTTTTACTGATGTAAATGTTTTACAGAATAAAAAACATAGAAATAAGCAAGAAACAGAAGATTTATTGACCATTACTCTATCCTAGTAATTTCCTGAAAACACGAGACTCGGTCTGTGCTTTCCCGAATTTATTAGATCCCTTTCGTTAAGACGTGAAGTAGCGTGGCTCCGAGTTTTCAACAAGACTCTGGTGGATGTATGCAGTAAAAGTTCGCTACATAACGCGCTACTGACATATACAGGCTGGAAGGGACACCGACGCGTAAACGCTTACCACGTATTCAATACATCATACTGAGCCCCCAACGGTTATTAAAATAAATCTGCTGTTTCCTACAAAAGTGCAATACCTACACGGTCAACATGTATCGAACAGCTGATTCTTATACCATTCTATACCGTATACATCAAATAGTTCTAGCTTTTGCCCACGATATCATTCGCGCGGATATAGACTACCTCTGTATATTATACGCACTTGTAAATGCGGATTCTCTCGTGGCTAAATAATAAGAAAGAATTGATCTTTAGGTTAAGCCGTGCTTGCCTAGGTTGGTCTGTGGATGGGTCGGGCCCCCCAACAGCCAGGACCCATTACATACCGAATTTCCTCCGTGCCTCGGAAAGCACGTTAAGCCGTTGGTCCCGACTGTCATTCGAAGATCTTTGACAGTCGTTAGGTAGTCAGTGGCCTAAAAAAGTCTGACAACCAATCTAACCAAGGGGTATCGTATAACCCAGTACTAACTGGGTTGTGGAGGTCAGATAGGCAGTCGCTCCATGTAAAATACTGCTATTCAGCTGCATCCGGTTAGACTGGAAGCCGACCCCAACATAGTTGGGAAAAGGCTAGGCAGATGATGATGAAATGCGGATTCTCTTTTGACACACCACCATATAGACAGGCCTCTTCCGTGGACATTATATCAGTATTCATGTGTAATGTACAGCTTCAGTATAAAATAACAAAACTGAGGCCTCATTCCAAAAAATTAAGAAACTTTAATACATATTAACAGCAACGGGGAGCAAAACTACAAAATTAAATACAAAGCACGGATGCAGGCAATTAGATCCGCTTCAGTTAACTTCGAATCCAAAACTAGCACTCGAGTTACCTACAGTCAACGAAACAGATTAGTCCATCTGGCTACAACTACAAATCTTTTAACCCATGTCGAGGCAATATGTTTAGGTCAAAATGTAACTATGCGAACTCAGCCCACTGATGCAGTCAAAAGGCCATCAAGTAGGCAGTTGACAGGACATGCTGTGCAGTACAAGACGGAAGGTGGGCCATTGTCTGAGGATCAATTGAGCTAAATTCAAATTCAAATCGTTTATTGCTATATCCATAATGTACACATACAGGTGGTATTTAAAAAAATAGAAACAATTATGGACCTTGTGGGGCACAGCAAATTTTTAAATAAGTGAAGAGAGGAAGAGCGCTTTGTTGCTTTTACTTGTCCTATTAAGTATTTTATATTTCTATTCATTTACTTATTCTATTTTATATGCAAGTCTATCTATTCATTCCTTATTTATTTTATTTAAAGTTGTTTATTTAATTACTCGCTTGAAAAATTGTTCATTATTTCTAGTGTAGAATAGTTATATATAAGATTTATAATATAATTTATTGTGTGTATATTTTGTGTTCTAGTATAATTTATTTTAAGCTAAGCCTATCACAGTTCAATATTAAGCAAAGGCTACTTCCAAGTTTTGTTTCAACACCCGATTCTCAGTTCTCCGCATGTGTTCTTTAAGAATGCCGATTTATAATATCCACTCAAAGACTCTTCTGTTCCACTGTCACATGTACCATTCAATGTGTGTAGTTGGAACTATGAGTTCATTAGTGACTTTGTGCGAGGAGTAGCAGAAAACTGAGAAGCTCAGATTAAAAGCGCTCATCTTTTTTTAAAAGTGGACAGGCGATGACATAGTTAAATCGTCTGCGTCGTGCAGTATTTTTAGCCTGCACACCAAACTATTTTGCCGACTGTATACAACTAGAAAATTGTATTTCTACATTGCAACCAGCTCGTCGTCATTCTTTCTCATTATTTTGAAAAAAATCTGATAATTCTGATGATTGATCTGCATATTGATTGTACGCTAAGATCAACATTGACTTAGGCATCATACTAAAAAGTGTCGATTTAACTGGGGGTTGAATTTTCAACTGTTAGTATTCGAAAGCTGTCTAAATAACGCGCCCACAGCGCAGGATTATGATATAAAATCAGACAGTGCATTACATTATCACTGATAACAATCTAATGTACTCACTGACATAACATGCCTGCCACTGTGTTATACTTAGTTTATTTATTTTAATATGGCACTCGAACGGCTTATTCTCTAATACATTTCTGGGGTAATCTATATAAATATAAAATGCTTTGTCCTGATGGATGGAATGTTTGACTGATGGATCAACGCACAACCTTAACCACTGATCGAAGAGACCTGAAACTTGGAGAGTGTGTTCTTTGTATGACGTAGGCATCCGATAAGAAAGAATTTTCCGAAATTCTACCCCTAAGGGGGTGAAAAACGGGGGCGAAGTTTGTATGGGACAACGTGATTCCTTGGTCCAATCTACTTCAAATTTTGCATAAAGATTCTTTAACAAAATTGATGGAAGACGTGTTTCGTATTTTATTGAAACTCATCGTTTAACGCGGTTAAAAAGGGGTAGAAAGTTATTTTGCGGGTGATTAGCATCGAAGTTGATATCAATACTCCTTAGTGCAAAATTCAATCCGATTTTATTCTAAAAACAATCTGTCAAATCTGTGGCCCGAGTGTCAATATTGACAAGGCATATTTTTCCGATCCGAATTAATTTGAATATATATACAGTTTAATAACAGAAAATCAATTTTAAATACAATGAAAAGGAAAAAAAATACAGACACACAGTTACTGGACTTTCATCGAAATTTACCCATAAAATAACCACATCGATTTTATTCAAAAAACGTTGAACTCACATAAGAGCTTGGTGCAATGCAATACACTTCTCTCCTGCCTGACGATGACCGAAGACATCTTGGTGGCATACACGAAGCTAACACAATTATAAATAAAAGCGTTATTAAATTAGCGCAATTGATAGCTCACGTCACGTAGGTAGGTAGGTACTACGGAGGTAGGTAGGTAGGTACTAGGGATGTAGGTAGTTTACTAGGTAGGTAGGTAGGGTCTAGGGAGGTGGGTAGTCACCAGGAAGGTAGATAGGTAGGTAGATAGGGTAGGTACTAGGTAGGTATGGTACATTCTCATCGGACCAGGAGCAGGCCAGTCGCGGGCGAAGTGCTAGTATAACAATAAAACTTAAAATCTGGGGTGAACTTGTCACTTACAGATGTGCACAGCACTTACATAGGTATTTCAAGTTTTATAATATTAGATAATATAGTACATATAGGCAAAATGTAATGTAATGTAATATCTAACTTGATTTGAAAAGAGTGTCCATGGAGTTTCTTCCCCATTCTTCTCCATGAGATCTACTATTTTTGAATGGGCAACTACAGTCCATTCACAGTTATTATGCCTGTGGCTGCATTGTAGGTAGCCTATTTTTGACTATGCAAAAGTGCCTATTTGAAATAAATGCTTTGAGTTTGAATGAGACGTAATTTATATTATCTACCTAATGAATATTTTTTCTACAATAAAGTTTTTCGCTTCAAAAACAAAAGTCAGGTGCTGAATCTCTCGAAATTAAAGGTTCATTCCTCAATTCCAGCGCTTTAAAGCGCTCGTGCAGTTCGAACATTCGGATCATTACCGACCCCCGGGGCATGCGTGCTGGGTTAAATGTCTACCAATTTGCTCACTGCCGTCCGACGAATGCTTTTACCGGGAATCGCAAATCAATTGGAGGTCGCGTGTGGGTTGCGCAAAGACTATTTACTTTATTGGATTCATTGTTCTTCTGTTTATTTAAAACAAGGTAGCTATTGTAATTGTGTGTGTATTTGTAAGTATTTTGAAATAATTACAAAAAAATATTACTCCCCTTATTGAATCGGATTTGGTTACTAATTTCAAGGGTTTTTAATTTCTAATTCTTATTCTAAAATAAAAGTACACATACATCAGCTATCTGCTAGTAAAAGTCCCGTCAAAAACGGTCCAGCCGTTTCAGACATTAGCCATTTAAATCGGACTTTGTTAACAATTTCAAGTGTTGTATTTATTATAAATGCAATATATATATATATGTATATATTGATATGCATTCAGTGAAAAGCTGTTATTTTGGTATTTCAAACAGACTTCAGGGCATACAATTATGTGTCGATGTAAATAAAGCTAAAAATTAAAGACCGTTTGACGATGGTTATGAAATTTTTCGTATACTTGCACTTGCTTGATTTTTAGAGCCATTGATAGCATTGGATCTCTTGCTTTGACGTGACTTTCGTAATTCTTATTAACATAAGTTTTGTATTTTGTAAAAGCATTCCAATAATTTGTTGTGGTATTTATATCACAGTATTCGTAAGGTACATCCATCGTTTTCTGGTTGTTACTCACGTAAATAAACGGAAATCAGCAAACAGTTAGTTCGATTCGCGACCTCGCCATGCGATGAGCTCGTTTCTAAAAGCTCCGATCGGCTCCGAAACTTTCGACCAGGCCCGAACCGAATACTTATTTGAAATAAACACGTAAGTAAAAACTTAGTATCCTTCAATAAGCATAATTATAGCACATTCCTCCGCCACGCTGGGTCAGGATTTGGGCCAGATTTGAACCAGGGTGGGCCAGGGTTGTATAGGATGTCACAAGTGTGTCATCGAATTGAATTGATGGTTCTAGGACATGCCGGTTTTTTTTTAGTTGCCTGTATGTCCCAATGCTGGGCAAAGGCCTCCCCCATATCCTTCCAGGTACTCTTCTCCTGCTCCACCTTGAACCAACCTTCTTGATGCGCGTCCAGATCATCTCGGCACTTTTCTAGGCCGGCCACGGCGGCACCGACCATCCTCCGGGGACCCATAGTGTTCAGACCTTGCCTAACGGTAATTATGTTTATCACAGTGGTTTATGCTTAAATATTTTTTCATAATTGGACTTGAACTAAATCCGGTAATTTACCGGTTCATTTCACCGGATTTACCTCTGTCACTTTATCAGGTTGTTCTTGATTGCGAACAGATGGAATCGATTAAAATTAATGACTCCGGTCCTGTCTGTGATAAGTCCCTTTGCAATTAAACGTTTGGGAAATCCAATTTAGTGAGCTTCAAAAATTGAAATAATGAATTTCTGTTCTGGCCCGAAGTCAAAAGATTTGCGGTAGGTTTTATAACTTAGTTTCATTTATTAGTTTGTCTAGCAAGTGAGTTTCGAACCGCTTTCTCTTTGCACAAGCTCTTTGATTAAAGTCGAGACCTCAGGTCTGGCTTAAGGTGTGTTCTCGCAATATTTTCGTTCTGATGATAACACAGTGTTACAAAGACCTTCTGGCCGTTCAATGGCGTTGACGCTGTTAATAAATATTTGTTGAATGGTTTCGTGAAATGTATTGAAAATCAATACGTCGACGTTACTTACGATTTTGGCCAGACGCCAATATATTTGTGTACAGTTATACTTACATTCATTGAATTGTCTTTTGAAACTTTTTAAATATTTTTGATATCGTGCTATTTTCTATGATATGGATACGTGATGCGGAGAAATGAGGAAAATGTCGAGAAGAAAGTGTTGAGTATGAATGTGGATGGATTTATGAGTAGAAGAAGGCTGTATGGCTAGAAAGGAGCATCTGATAAGATGACAAGTAGTAGAGAAGTATGGAAGAAGAAGACATGCTTCGCCGACTACAAATAAATTGGGATTAGAACAAGAATAATGTTGGTCGTCCTATTTCTTGCATACGTTGTGATTCAATCGCCAAGCTTAATCATTACTAAAACTAGCAGAATTTCAATAAAAACCTTAGCGCCCAAGATTTCATATTTGTCTAACTGTGCGCGTGCTTAAACTTCGTAAAACCTTTCTCATAAAAACTTGTACGTAACACAATTCGGAACGTGTTGAATAATAGATGTAATAATCTAAATATAACCGAAACATTAAGTTATATTGGGGCGTCTAGCCAATCAGTCCGACCTATAAATACATTGAAATGGTGGTAAGCAACCCCGCCTGCCGCGACCCCTGTATGAAATTTACGGGGTGTAAACAGACTCTTCACGAAGCCGTTAAACCAAGCATTATGTACATCAAACTAAGTAACTTTACGCAAAAATTATTGCTGGGAAACAACTTTTTTTTTGGGGTGAAAAATCACGTTTTATGGTAGGACTCAATGTAACGCATTCAAAACATTGTGCTGACGGATGGATTGAATATTACGGGGGCCGTGAAGGTGTCTTGAGTAAAAAAAAATACATTAAAAACATGTATTTAAAAAAAAAACTTGTGAAAAAGATGGAACTTTGACCCCCAATATCTCCGTAACTAGAAGGTTCCCAGGTATGGTCTAGAACAAAAAAAAATATCGCAATGACGGGGAGAACAACGGGCCTTTCAGCTTCGTTAAGAGTCTGTTTACACCCTTTAGAAAGTGTTTCCGTTTTATTTCCTTTGAAATAATTATGGGGTGCAATCATCATCAGGATCTGCCTTGGTTTTCTCCAACTATGTTCGGATCGGCTTCCAGTCTAACCGGCTGTAACTAAATACTGTATTTTACATGGAGCGACTGTGTATCTGACGTCCACAACCCAGTTAGTATAATACAATACCCCTTGGTAAGACTGGTTTTCAGACTTTCGGGCCACTGACTACCTGTAACGATTGTCAAAGATCTACAAATGACAGCCAGGAGCAACGGCTTAACGTGCTTTTCGAGGCACGGAAAAAACTCAGTATATAAAAGGTCACCCATCCACGGACCAACCTAGGCAAGCGCAACTTAACCTAAAGATCGACCCGAGCGACTGTTATTAACTAGCCACGAGTTATGGCGTGCAATCATGATACGTATACCTATCTAAGAAATATCTGCAAGAAGATAGAAAACAACATCTTAAGAATGCACGTTGGCACGATCTATTTAAGAATTGGTCATGTCTTGGGAAAGATTTGGCTCCACTCAATGATAATTAGACCGTCAGTGCAACGTGCCCCGGATGTTATACTATCAAGTAGGTAGATGCACTCGTGGAGGCTCTTTGATTGCATTTTTTTTATGATTTCTATTATTCTGTGACCTCCGATAAATATGATGATTTGTATTTTTTCTCATGGCAACATATATTTGCGTTTATTCCTTGGTGAAGGAGGGGAAATCCACCAGTTTTAGGATTTCCTAAAAAAAAATACGTTAACAACTGAACATAAGTAATTTTCTCATTTATCATTGTCGTAAGAAAAGATAACTTCCTTATTATGGAAATGAGACGAAGATCAGAACTTTTAAAGAAAAAAGTATTTTATTTACTTTTTTCTTCAGAAATTACGTGACTAAAGTCTAGATCATGTAGGCGGAAAAACTTTACTTGTTATTCTTGTTAAACCTTGTGCTAAGGCTCACTCAGTTATAATTTATGACAAAGGTACTCTTTTTAATGTTTTGAAGTGTTGAGAACAAAACCTACAGTCGAGAAAATGTTTTAACTATTTATTTTCAGAGGCAATCAAAACGTTTGCATGTAAGATTTCTTTCTTATGAACTAGCTGTTACCCGTCCCCGAACCCCTACGAAATTATTATTCCCCATTTGAATCCGATTTCGTTGACAATTTCAAAAGTTTTGCACGTAATACAAATCTTTTTCTAAAATAAAAGTAGCCTAAGTTAGACGTTATAACATCTGCTACCTTCCAGTAAAAGTCTCGTCAAAATCGGTCCAGCCATTTCGGAGATTAGCTGGAACAAACAGCCAGACAGACAAAAAAGAAATAAAATGTTTTTTTTTTTATTTGTGCCGTATATACTTTAATAATGCATTCCGTAAAAAACTGTTATTTTGAAACTAAAAATAACCACTTTCATTTTATTTATTTGTATAGATAAGTTGGTATATTATTTGTAAATTGGCGTCGCCTTCATTATTAAAACTTGTGCTAAACTTTAGCAGCTACAGAGTGTCACAATATCTAGTTTGAAATCCTTATTCCCACTGTAGAAGCTCAAAGTTTTAATTCCACGAAAAGCGCGAATAATCCAAAGTGCTAATTGGGTGTTCAAATCTTGATAAAGTAATTATAAACAAACCAATGGTGGCTTAGTGGTCGCGACTACCTAATTAATGTTACTTTAGACCAGGGATTCCGGCCTGCCAGTGCTGCGGGACTGTTCGAAAGAGATACCGCGGCCCTGGAACACAAAGGGCAAGGAAGGAACATGGATGGGTTTTATTCAGTACAAGTCTGGCACTTCCTTCCGCTCCGCCCAGAGCGGGAGGAGCATTTGATGATTTCCCATCACAAAAAAAAGACCAGGGATTCCCAAAGTGGTCGACAAAAAGTGAAAGCGAAAGTGGTCTCAGGGGTCGACATAAACGAAAAGTGATTTTGGGGGTCGATGAGGTCTAAAAATAGACCCCTATTAATTGACAAAAGTTCTTGTTTGTAACTTTCAAGATACGTGTACCAACTTGATTTAAGAAGAATTAATATTTTAGTAGGGAGTATCATTGTTGTATTTAAAAAACTCAACAAGTTGATAAGCGTTAACAAGTTCGTTTAATTACTGAACTTTATGTTGTTCGTTAAATTTTGATGAGAAAATGGTATCAAATTTAGTAATTTAACTAACCGCAAAGTTTTTAAAGTAAGCATTTTGTAATAGGGAAAAAAACTAGCGATAGGATTTTTAAAGTAATTTTTTTATTGTTTTTTTTTTTATGGGGTCTGAGGTATTAGTTCATTTTGGAAAAAGGTTCTCTTGCCCAAAATAGTGTGGGAATCCCTGCTTTACATCATCATTTACTGTCAATTATGGGTTCACCGTGACCTCGTTTCCAGTTGGCTCTCTGTAAGGAATGGCTACACCCTCTATCCCCCAATAAAAAGGTCGTAAAAGTTCACTAAGGGATTATGTTAGGGGTGTGGGCACCATTGTCGTCCTCCGGCCTCCCTGCTAATAAAGACAAATGACAACCGCTATTACTCCTTTGACATCCTTACTTTCTTACAATAAGCCTTTTGTTGCCAAAAGACTGCAAAATATTGATCTTGAACCTTAAACATCCTGAGGTAACGTTCACTCTGCTGTGATGCAGGTTTCCTCTCAGCGGGAGGCCCAGGCGGGTGGGTGTCACAATTGTCGAATATTCGAACTTGGAACAATATCCATAATTTTATAAGGAACTGTGTTTGAGAAACATCCATCATTTTATAACTAGCCTTTTCCTAACTCTATAAGGAATTAAGTTTCCAGTCTAAATGAATGCAGCCCAATACCAGTATTTGACATGGAGCGACTGTATATCAGACATCCATAATCCAATTACAAGATAAATTATTGTGAGACTTTTGGGCTAATTAAAAAATCGATTGTGATTGTATTATGTGGTTAGTGCTTAACCTGGTGTCCGAATTTTTCTGCCACCCATGGGCCTCTGACTTGGCTTTACATGCCGTCGAGAAATATCTCTCATTAATATTGAGCAAAAAATCGGCAAAACATCATGTTTGTTGTATTGGAGCCCCCTTAAATATTTATTTTATTTTTCTTTTAATATTTGTTGTGATAGCGGCAACAGAAATACATGATCTGCAAAAATCAACTGTCTAGCTGTCACGGTTCATGAGATACAGCCTGGTGACAGACAGACAGATGGACGGACAGCAGAGTCTTAGTAATAGGGTCCTATTTTACCCTTTGAGTACGGAACCTTAAAAAAAAACATAATAATCGTAAATAATATTTATGTTGGCAATCTTTTTAAGTGACCTAATGTAGCCAACTGAATATTTCAAGCGTATTTCAATTTAAGGTAGTGTCCTCCTGAAAAATAAATGAGCAATTTCTTTTGTTGGGGCTATATTTTTGTCCCAAACCTCAGGGTGGAAATATGGTCGAGCCTTGATATAAATCCTACTCCCGAGGGTATGACCCAAAACAAATTGTTTGGACTCAAATGTTTCAGGTTCACAATTGTTGTGGAAAGCCATCACAGCTAGTTGTGGTGTAAAATGTTGTTTAGAACTAAAAAGCATTGCACGTATGAGTTCATAAAAGCCTCCAAGTGTGGATACTCTTATTATATACCTATTATCCTCTCAACCTGGGCATTCAGCTCTGTACGATCTTGCTGACTGGTTTATTTATTTAGGATCCCCAACAAAGGATGTACACAAACACAAGAAATAAATAATCAGCGACAAAAGTACGAGTATCACGTAGGTGTACTCCTTCACTTACAGGACACCACAGCATGCATAATAGAATGGATAACTAAGCTAACAAAGCAGTAGTAACATTAAAAAAAAAAAAAAAACACATTTGGTTATAAAATTTTAAAAAGAAAATTAACAAAAAAGTCATAGTAGTAATTAAACAATTTAAATTAAAATCAAACCACATTTGGTAATAAAATTGAAACAACATTAAAACAATTAACAAATACATAAATTTGTGAAGCATTTTTTATAATTTGCTAGAGATTCACAGAAGCCAAAATTGGTGGTCTTAGCTGTTGTATTATATTGCCTGCAAAGTCGAACATAAACAGTCGCATTTAAACAGGGTGGATGGGGGGACAACGTGACATAATCTTTTACCCTGATTTCAGTACAGATGTATAGGCGCCAGTACATCGAACTACTACAATCTGTTAATTTTCTTTAATAGATTCTTAACTCTATCGCTAAAGCATTACGTTCAAGGTTGATGGGGAAATTTCTACAGTTTTGTACATGATTCCACAGTATAAACTTTTCATCGGTTATTAAAAATCTGTATTTCATACCAAAGTGCATTCACTTCCAAATGTATAGAACAGCAGATTTTTTTAATATGGTTGTGTCACCATATCCCTTCTAACGTGATTTTTTATGCAGTTTGAGTTATAGGGTATTGACCATGAAAATCAAATTAGTCTATCAGATAGATTTCCAAAAAATATTGGACACGTATTTTTTTTCTCGTTAACTAAAAATGAGGACGATGCTGTGCGTTGAAAACTCGTGTGACGTCACATTTCGGTACACTTTTTAGCGGAACTTGACGTCACAAGCCCCCACTCATATACTTTGATGCGTTTTATCTTCGTTATTTTTAATTGATTTGATTTAAAACAAAAAATACGTATCCAAATTTTTTGATGATCTAACTGACGGACTAAATAGAATTATATTTTTTTTACTCAGGAAACAACCCTATTCAGGTAGTTCTCACTGATAAAATAAGAGCTGTTAGAAAATGGCAAGCGCAGCTTAGTCTAGTAGGTAAATAAAGCTAGTCGTGTAACAGCCCCAAGTATGAATGTGGATGGGTAAGAGCAGAGGAAGATCAAAGAAACGATGGATGGCCTGTGTGAAGGATGATATGTTAAGAAAGGAAGTGTCTGATGATATGACGGGTAATAGAGAAGTATTGAAGAAGAAGGCATGCAGTACCAACCCCAAATAAATAGGGATACTTAAGGGCAAGAGAATAATGATGTACCAGCCTCGTGCTCCTCATCAATCCAGGAGCCAGCAAAGAATAGACATAAGCTGAATAAATACAGATACAAAATCTCCGCGTCAATTTATTATTCCATCGACTTTTGACTCGGACCCACAGATGTAGATAGACCCTTCGAACAATGTTATTTTAACTTCGTTTCGGCCACGTTTATTTCTGACACAATGTTGACCTTTCTGTCCTGGAAGTTCGGAGGAATACTTTATTCTTTTCGAAGAGTTTTCTTGTGTCAATAATGATAAAGGTAGTAAGATAAAGTTTTACGTGTTTGGCTTTTGTTAAGTTTCTTTTTATATGTGAAATATAAAGAATAGGTTGAAACTGGTTATCGAATAGTTTGGTTTTCATCAAAGAATGATCTTCTTTTTCCAATTAGACGTAAAAATATATTGCGTCATTATTATCTCCTTTATTTATTTCTTACATTTTTAATTATTCCTTTAAAAAATCTATTTAAAATATAAAAAAGGTAACCCACCGGTATCGGGAACAGAGAGGAATCCTTCAGATAAAGGAACCTCCTAACAATACGAGCTGTGTCCAGGAGTACCGCTTTCTGAATCAAGCCCTTTATCCAGCTGCCTAACGATCAATTATTGATCGAGGCTCTAGGCAATTAAGCCATTGGCTGATACGACTATCGGCATAATGATCAGTGAGTCCAAATCCCACATGTCGACAACACGCGAGCCAAGTCAAGATAGGTACTTGATGTTTATACCATTTATCATTATTATCTACTGTCTCATTATTCTAAAATTGACACGTTTTGAGCTTCGGTAACTGTGCACTACATACTTTATCATATCGTAACTGGAGTTTTTCAAGAAAAGACTGACATTTCCATAAATGCAACCCTTGCAAAAACAACCATAAAACCTCAATTCCGTACATTTTGCCATCACTATTATTTAAAACGCCATTAGCGAAATAGGACAGTTTGTTTTACAAAAAGGTAATAAGGAAACTGACTCGTAATTACACCCTACACTAGATACTAGTAATAATGGCCGTCTATTTAAGTAAAAGTCAACATAAAAAGAATAGAGCTTAATTACAGTTGTTGTCAACTCAGATTGCTGAAGACAAAAATATTTTGATCGCTTGAAATCCCCTAACCAGGTTTTGGACACAGGACTCTAACAAATAATGATCTAAAGTTTTGGTCAGTATCCGGTATCCACAGCTAGTCCACAAACTAACTGTCCGTATTGGTTTGACCGAGCCTATCAGCATCATCATTTCAGCCGAAGACGTCACATTGACCGGTCCCGTGCGACTCGCATCCAGCGGAACACCGCAACCTTCACCAGGTCATCGGTCCACCTAGTGGGAGGCCTTTCAACGCATCGTCTTCCGGTTTGCCGAGCCTATATCCAATCGTATTTATACCTACCTACTAAGAAGAGTGAGCTCACACAATAACAACGGAGTTTCTATCAACAACCAAACTTTGTAACAATGTTTTTGATTTATAAAGTAATTAAAAAAAAGAACAAAACCGCTTTCAAAAACTTACCTTTTATTTACACTAAAAAGTTTTGAATAATATAAAAAATTGCATAAAATACTATTGAAATATTTAACATTAATCAGTTATTTTTGGAGTCAGTGCCAGCCAAAGCTAGAAAACTTAAAAATACAATAATAATGAAAGGGACCACCTACACAAAGCTATCTATAGCAAAACAACCTGATTACTAAACGGGACCACCGCGAAATGATACACTTCCAAAAAAACAAGAATCATCGAAATCGGTTAACAATTGGCGAAGAAAACCCTGAACATACACAGAAAACAAAAAAAAAAAACAGTTGACTTGATAACTTTCTTCCATTTTGAAGTCGGTTAAAAGCGTATATGTCCATGGAGTTTCTAGCACGTTCTTCATCTGGATCTGCTTTATAATCGGCAACAATAGTACTTTCACGCTTAGTAAACAAACTGCCTTGTGACTGAGACCGTAGTTTCGCCTGTAAATGGCCTGTTTGAAAAAATGCATAAAAAAGTCAACGCATTCTTATTATGTGTGTCACGTGTCTAAACTAAACAGAAATGCGACAATCTTTTGACAAAGATTGTTGACAGGTGTATCTAACGGGTTAAATCTTTGGCGGTATTTTATCGTATCGTATGCACAAAAGGGTGGGTTCGTTAAAAATGTCGACGAGCTCTTTGTCGAGTTTTATATTGATTGCAGTGACTAAGAATGAGGCTTAAGGAGAATCTGATGAAATAAAGATGTCGCTTACCTTTTAGTATATATATATCGTCAGTAATGGCTATCTGGCAATTGCAATTTGTTAAAATTAGAGCTACCAGCTGATTCTCGCGAACTTCTTTTTCTACTCTCTTACGTTTTTCCAGGAAAAAGCAATCCCATACTGTTTCGTACAAAATAAAAGGAGCAGTATTGGAAACCGTTCATGAGGTCCGCGATCTTGGCGTCATTATGGACAGTAAACTTAACTTTAGAAGCCATATCGATAACATCGTCACAAAATCTGCACGGTTGCTGGGATTTCTTAAGAGAAGTACTAAAGGGTTTAAGCTGGTAAGAACTAAAACTGTGCTGTATAACACCTTAGTTCGCAGCCACCTAGAATTTGCTAGCGTCGTGTGGAATCCACACTATGCAGTACACTCACAGAGAGTCGAAAGTATCCAGAGAGCATTTACAAAACACCTAGCGTATACCTTCAGTGAAATATCTCCCCGGTGTCCATACGAACAACGCCTTCAAACATATAAAATGAATAGTCTACACGACCGTCGGCTCATACAAGATCTCATGTTCTTGTACAAATTAGTAAATCATAAATTGGACTGCAGTGAACTAATTGAGCATATCGGACTAAAAGTACCTTATAATATGCCTAGATATCCTATGACTAACTTGTTCAATACTCAAGGGTCAAACACAAATATTGGAGTAAACTCGCCACTTAACAGACTCAGTAGAGAAATGAATTCTTTTATCAAATCCTCACCTGATGTCGACATTCACCATGTTTCCTTAAAGATCTTTAAAACCCAACTACTGGATTCCCGAAAATCATAACACAATGTTTTCTTATGTTAGTATGAACATGAATAGTTTAGTCCTTTAGTTTTTATTTTATTCCACTACTTGTTATGTTATTTTATTTTAATTTTAATAGTAATGCTATCAGTCTCGATCTCATTTTTATTGTTATTAATCTTTACATATTATGTCTTTTTTTTTAAATTTTAGTCGTAATTGGTAAGCTAATTATAGTGATGCCGTTTTTATTTTATTTCTGAAAAAAATTTAAATTTTATACCCATAGATTTGAGGAGTTTAATTGTGTAGTTATTTAGGTTTAGTTTTATATTATTTCTAGAGCCACTCGTTTTAATTTTATATTCTAATTATGTTATCACTGTCGTATTTTTGCGAATGCTGGTTAACCAGTAATTGGCGACTGTGTAAGTCCAATATTGTATAACCTTTGCTTGTGATCGTTGTACTAATTTAGTTGTGCTAATTGGGTGTTCAAATCTTGATAAAGTAATTATAAACAAACCAACGGTGGCTTAGTGGTCGCGACTACCTATTTAATGTTACTTTAGACCAGGGATTCCGCCCTGCCAGGGCTGCGGGACTGTTCGAAAGAGATACCGCGTCCCTGGAACATAAAGGGTGAGGAAGGAACATGGATGGGTTTTATTCAGTACAAGTCTGGCACTCCCTTCCGCTCCGCCCAGAGCGGGAGGAGCATTTGATGATTTCCCATCACAAAAAAAAGACCAGGGATTCCCAAAGTGGTCGACAAAAAGTGAAAGCGAAAGTGGTCCCAGGGGTCGACATAAACGAAAAGTGATTTTGGGGGTCGATGAGGTCGAAAAATTGACCCCTAATAATTGACAAAAGTTCTTGGTTGTAACTTTCAAGATACGTGTACCAACTTGATTTAAGAAGAATTAATATTTTAGTAGGGAGTATCATTGTTGTATTTAAAAAACTCAACAAGTTGATAAGCGTTAACAAGTTCGTTTAATTACTGAACTTTATGTTGTTCGTTAAATTTTGATGAGAAAATGGTATCAAATTTAGTAATTTAACTAACCGCAAAGTTTTTAAAGTAAGCATTTTATAATAGGGAAAAAAACTATCGATAGGATTTTTAAAGTAATTTTTTTTTTATTGTTTTTTTATGGGGTCTAGTTCATTTTGGAAAAAGGAGGTATCAGTTCATTTTGGAAAAAGGTTCTCTTGCCCAAAATAGTGTGGGAATCCCTGCTTTACATCATCATTTACTGTCAATTATGGGTTCACCGTGGCCTCGTTTCCAGTTGGCTCTCTGTAAGGAATGGCTACACCCTCTATCCCCCAATAAAAAGGTCGTAAAAGTTCACTAAGGGATTATGTTAGGGGTGTGGGCACCATTGTCGTCCTCCGGCCTCCCTGCTAATAAAGACAAATGACAACCGCTATTACTCCTTTGACATCCTTACTTTCTTACAATAAGCCTTTTGTTGCCAAAAGACTGCAAAATATTGATCTTGAGCCTTAAACATCCTGAGGTAACGTTCACTCTGCTGTGACGCAGGTTACCTCTCAGCGACAGGCCCAGGCGGGTAGGTGTCACAATTGTCGAATATTCGAACTTGGAACAATATCCATAATTTTATAAGGAACTGTGTTTGAGAAACATCCATCATTTTATAACTAGCCTTTTCCTAACTTTATCAGGAATTAAGTTTTCAGTCTAAATGAATGCAGCCCAATACCAGTATTTGACATGGAGCGACTGTATATCAGACATCCATAATCCAATTACAAGATAAATTATTGTGAGACTTTTGGGCTACTTAAAAAATCGATTGTGATTGTATTATGTGGTTAGTGCTTAACCTGGTGTCCGAATTTTTCTGCCACCCATAGGCCTCTGACTTGGCTTTACATGCCGTCGAGAAATATCTCTCATTAATATCGAGCAAAAAATCGGCAAAACATCATGTTTGTTGTATTGGAGCCCCCTTAAATATTTATTTTATTTTTCTTTTAATATTTGTTGTGATAGCGGCAACAGAAATACATGATCTGCAAAAATCAACTGTCTAGCTGTCACGGTTCATGAGATACAGCCTGGTGACAGACAGACAGATGGACGGACAGCAGAGTCTTAGTAATAGGGTCCTATTTTACCCTTTGAGTACGGAACCTTAAAAAAAAACATAATAATCGTAAATAATATTTATGTTGGCAATCTTTTTAAGTGACCTAATATTGCCAACTGAATATTTCAAGCGTATTTCAATTTAAAGTAGTGTTGCTCCTGAAAAATAAATGAGCAATTTCTTTTGTTGGGGCTATATTTTTGTCCCAAACCTCAGGGTGGAAACATGGTCGACCCTTGATATAAATCCTACTCCCGAGGGTATGACCCAAAACAAATTGTTTGGACTCAAATGTTTCAGGTTCACAATTGTTGTGGAAAGCCATCAAAGCCAGTTGTGGTGTAAAATGTTGTTTAGAACTAAAAAGCATTGCACGTATGAGTTCATAAAAGCCTCCAAGTGTGGATACTCTTATTATATACCTATTATCCTCTCAACCTGGGCATTCAGCTCTGTACCATCTTGCTGACTGGTTTATTTATTTAGGATCCCTAACAAAGGATTACACAAACACAAGAAATAAATAATCAGCAACAAAAGTACGAGTATCACGTAGGTGTACTCCTTCACTTACAGGACACCACAGCATGCATAATAGAATGGATAACTAAGCTAACAAAGCTGTAGTAACATTAAAAAAAAAAAAAACAAAACACATTTGGTTATAAAATTTTAAAAAGAAAATTAACAAAAAAGTCATAGTAGAAATTAAACAATTTAAATTAAAATCAAACCACATTTGGTAATAAAATTGAAACAACATTAAAACAATTAACAAATACATAAATTTGTGAAGCATTTTTTATAATTTGCTAGAGATTCACAGAAGCCAAAATTGGTGGTCTTAGCTGTTGTATTATATTGCCTGCAAAGTCGAACATAAACAGTCACATTTAAACAGGGTGGATGGAGGGACAACGTGGCATAATCTTTTACCCTGATTTCAGTACAGATGTACAGGCGCCAGCACATCGAACTACTACAATCTGTTAAATTTCTTTAATAGATTCTTAACTCTATCGCTAAAGCATTACGTTCAAGGTTGATTGGGAAAATTCTACAGTTTTGTACATGATTCCACAGTATAAACTTTTCATCGGTTATTAAAAATCTGTATTTCATACCAAAGTGCAAATATATAGAACAGCAGATTTTTTTAATATGGTTGTATCACCATATCCCTTCTAACGTGATTTTTTTTGCAGTTTGAGTTATAGGGGATTGACCATAAAAATCAAATTAGTCCATCAGATAGATTTCCAAAAAATATTGGACACGTATTTTTTTTTTCTCGTAAACTAAAAATGTGGACGATGCTGTGCGTTGAAAACTCGTGTGACGTCACATTTCGGTACACTTTTTAGCGGAACTTGACGTCACAAGCCCCCACTGATATACTTTGATGCGTTTTATCTTCGTTATTTTTAATTGATTTGATTTAAAACAAAAAATACGTATCCAATATTTTTTGATAATCTAACTGACGGACTAAATAGAATTATATTTTTTTTACTCAGGAAACATCCCTATTCAGGTAGTTCTCACTGATAAAATAAGAGCTGTTAGAAAATGGCAAGCGCAGCTTAGTCTAGTAGGTAAATAAAGCTAGTCGTGTAACAGCCCCAAGTATGAATGTGGATGGGTAAGAGCAGAGGAAGATCAAAGAAACGATGGATGGCCTGTGTGAAGGATGATATGTTAAGAAAGGAAGTGTCTGATGATATTATGACGAGTAATAGAGAAGAATTGAAGAAGAAGACATGCAGTACCAACCCCAAATAAATAAGGGTACTTAAGGGCAAGAGAATAATGATGTACCAGCCTCGTGCTCCTCATCAATCCAGGAGCCAGCAAAGAATAGACATAAGTTGAATAAATACATACTCAAAATTTCCGCGTCAATTTATTATTCCGTCGACTTTTGACTCGGACCCACAGATGTAGATAGACCCTTGGAACAATGTTATTTTAACTTCGTTTCGGCCACGTTTATTTCTGACACAATGTTGACCTTTCTGTCCTGGAAGTTCGGAGGAATACTTTATTCTTTTCGAAGAGTTTTCTTGTGTCAATAATGATAAAGGTAGTAAGATAAAGTTTTACGTGTTTGGCTTTTGTTAAGTTTCTTTTTATATGTGAAATATAAAGAATAGGTTGAAACTGGTTATCGAATAGTTTGGTTTTCATCAAAGAATGATCTTCTTTTTCCAATTAGACGTAAAAATATATTGCGTCATTATTATCTCCTTTATTTATTTCTTACATTTTTAATTATTCCTTTAAAAAAATCTATTCAAAATATAAAAAAGGTAGCCCACCGGTATCGGGAACAGGGTACAAGCTACCGGTCAAGGCTCCAGATAAAGGAACCTCCTAACAATACGAGCCGTGTCCAGGAGTACCGCTTTCTGAATCAAGCCCTTTATCCAGCTGCCTAACGATCAATTTTTGATCGAGGCTCTTGGCAATTAAGCCATTGGCTGATACGACTATCGGCATAATGATCAGTGAGTCCACATCCCACATGTCGACAACACGCGAGCCAAGTCAAGATAGGTACTTGATTTTTATACCATTTATCATTATTATCTACTGTCTCATTATTCTAAAATTGAAACGTTTTGAGCTTCGGTAACTGTGCACTACATACTTAATCACATAGTAAAATAAAAATAGTCGCTGTACTAAAGTAACTGGAGTGTTTCAAGAAAGAACTGACATTGCCATAAACGCAACCCTTGCAAAAACAACCATAAAACCTCAATTCCGTACATTTTGCCATCACTATTTAAAACGCCATTAGCGAAATAGGACAGTTTGTTTTACAAAAAGGTAATAAGGAAACTGACTCGTAATTACACCCTACACTAGATACTAGTAATAATGGCCGTCTATTTAAGTAAAAGTCAACATAAAAAGAATAGAGCTTAATTACAGTTGTTGTCAACTCAGATTGCTGAAGACAAAAATATTTTGATCGTTTGAAATCCCCTAATCAGGTTTTGGACACAGGACTCTAACAAATAATGCACTGAAGTTTTGGTCAGTATCCGGTATCCACGGCTAGTCCACAAACTATCTGTCCGTATTGGTTTGACCGAGCCTATCAGCATCATCATTTCAGCCGAAGACGTCACATTGACCGGTCCCGTGCGACTCGCATCCAGCGGAACACCGCAACCTTCACCAGGTCATCGGTCCACCTAGTGGGAGGCCTTTCAACGCATCGTCTTCCGGTTTGCCGAGCCTATATTCAATCGTATTTATACCTACCTACTAAGAAGAGTGAGCTCACACAATAACAACGGAGTTTCTATCAACAACCAAACTTTGTAACAATGTTTTTGATTTATAAAGTAATTAAAAAAAAAAGAACAAAACCGCCTTCAAAAACTTAACTTTTATCTACACTAAAAAGTTTTGAATAATATAAAAAATTGCATAAAATACTATTGAAATATTTAACATTAATCAGTTATTTTTGGAGTCAGTGCCAGCCAAAGCTAGAAAACTTAAAAATACAATAATAATGAAAGGGACCACCCACACAAAGCTATCTATAGCAAAACAACCTGATTACT
This sequence comes from Lycophotia porphyrea, assembly GCA_950005105.1. Classification (NCBI taxonomy): domain Eukaryota; kingdom Metazoa; phylum Arthropoda; class Insecta; order Lepidoptera; family Noctuidae; genus Lycophotia; species Lycophotia porphyrea. The sequence goes on along the minus strand of OX465407.1, from coordinate 4,821,227 downwards.
AAACGGGACCACCGCGAAATGATACACTTCCAAAAATAAAGAATCATCGAAATCGGTTAACAATTGGCGAAGAAAACCCTGAACATACACACAAAACAAAAAAAAAATCAGTTGACTTGATAACTTTCTTCCATTTTGAAGTCGGTTAAAAAGTGTATATGTCCATGGAGTTTCTAGCACGTTCTTCATCTGGATCTGCTTTATAATGGGCAACCATAGTACTTTCACGCTTAGTAAACAAACTGCCTTGTGACTGAGACCGTAGTTTCGCCTGTAAATGGCCTGTTTGAAAAATGCATAAAAAAGTCAACGCGTTCTTATTATGTGTGTCACGTGTCTAAACCAAACAGAAATCGTCTCCCTCCCCCCCTCCCTCTCTTCTCTCTCTCTTCTTCTTCTTCTTCTCTCTCTTCTCTCTTTCTTCTTATCTCTTCTTCTCTTCTTCTTCTTCTTCTTCTTCTTTTCTTCTTCTTGGAATCTTTTGACAAAGATTGTTGACAGGTGTATCTAACGGGTTAAATCTTTGGCGGTATTTTATCGTATCGTATGCACAAAAGGGTGGGTTCGTTAAAAATGTCGACGAACTCTTTGTCCAGTTTTATATTGATCGCAGTGACTAAGAATGAGGCTTAAGGAGAATCTGATGAAATAAAGATGTCGCTTACCTTTTAGTATATATATATCATCAGTAATGGCTATCTGGCAATTGCAATTTGTTTAGGATCTCTTTAAAATTAGAGCTACCAGCTGATTCTCTCGAACTTCTTTTTCTACTCCCAAAAACACATCTTTATTTAGTATAAAACAAAGTCACTCCCGCTGTCTGTACGCTTAGATCCTTTAAACTCCGCAATGGATTTTAATGCAGTTTTCAGCAATAGATCTATCTATGTTCTTCTTGAATAACTCTATTGATTCAAGAAGAAGGTTTTTATGTAAAACATTGCACCCGTGCGAAGCCGGGGTTGTCGCTAGTAACACATAATTTAAACGTGTAGTCTCTACCTTAACCCTTGAAGGCAACAATTTCCTTGTAACATACATAATACATTCGATTCCTACCGATAGGATCTTTATTTCGCTTTGACCTCTGTACCACGATTTACTTTTCGTTAAGTATGCGTATCGAAAGTTTCCGTTGGTTTACGGATCACTTTGCTATTTAAAGTATTCAAATTGGGAGTCGTATTTGGTTTTTCCTGTGGAGTGATCCCAAAAGTAAAAGGCGCTCAATCCTTTACACGGTCAATACCCGCATGGGTGACCCCTCCTTGCGTCGGTCCGATTGGCAAAACCGACAAAAATCGTTACATGAACCATGAATTTCTGACTACGTGTCCAACCTTGCAACATTGGTCAATCAATCTGCCTTATCCCGGCTACATTGGGATCAGATTCCAGACTAACTGGATGTATCTGAATACCAATATGTTACCTCGAAGATTGTCATGGCCGCTCGGGTCGATCTTTAGGTTAAGCCGTGCTTGCCTAGGTTGGTCTGTGGATGGGTCGGGCCCCCCAACAGCCGGAACCCATTACATACCGAATTTCCTCCGTACCTCGGAAAGAACGTTAAGCCGTTGGTCCCGGCTGTCATTTGTACATCTTTGTCAGTCGTTACAGGTAGTCAGTGGCCCAAAAAGTCTGACAACCAGTATTACCAAGAGGTATCGTATTACCTAGTATTAACTGGGTTGTGGAGGTCAGATAGGCAGTCGCTCCATGTAAAGTACTGGTATTTCAGCTGAATCCGGTTACACTGGAAGCCGACCCCAACATATTTGGGAAAAGGCTAAGCAGATGATGATCTCAGTACTTAGAAGGTTCCCAGATAATTATGGCCCATAAAAAACAAATGCCAGTGATGGGGAAAACAAGTGCCTTTCAACTTAGTTAAGGATTTTTTTTACCCGCTTCATTTTCACGCCCAAGGTCATGTTTTTAGCGGCATTTGTATTCAGCCAAAGACCTCTGCAATAAAAGATTTATACGTTCCAAAGAATGTCTTCACTTAAATAGAATACTTCGACAACGTACGGAACGGTAACGGTACGGAATTCAGGCTGAATGGAAAACTAGATATCCATCGGTGTCGCACATACCACGTTCTTGAGAAAATAAAGTAAAACTCTTTGTTGCAGTCGTTATTCGGGTCGGGATTCCATCTGAACCAGTCACGCCCTAAGTCATAATTTTGTATTTTTGTTTCGAATGGTACCGACAGATGGCGCTTTGATGGATTGGCTAGGCTCTTGGTAATCCATTTCCTTTGTTAAACTTTACAACTTCAGCAGTACAAGTTCTGTATTTTTTAGGATGTTATGAAATTTTTTCTCTACCTACTCTTTCTTACGGAGGTATGTGCTTAGATAAAGTTTTCCTCTTGGACATGTTTTGAGGGTAATTGGACATTTGGCTCGCCCCCTATTACATGGGTCTTAAACATACAGCTGGGAAATGTGGGTGTACTATAAGGCACACCTCTGCCTTACCCTTCGGGGATTACAGGCGTGATGTTTTGTTATGTTATGTGAACATTTTAAATCAGTTGTAAAAGTTTGTTGTTGAATCGGTGGAATAGCTTAGTGGCTGTTATTATAAGCACGTTTTATAAATATAATATTTTTTTATTCATACATTTATTGTTTTATTAGCTGAAAAAAGACATGGAGCATTATATTTATTTTACTACAATGGGAGGTAGAGCAAGAATTTAAGTATTTACAAACTACAAATCTATTTACATAATAATAAGACAGTAAAAAAACTGTCTGTACATTGAATATATTAAAAAAAAAAAAATGGGGGGTGTTTAGAAACAGTAATAGAGCACGAATCCCAAAACAAATTGTGTCTGTTTGTCTGTTTGTCTGTACACGCTAATCTTCGGAACTACTCGACGGATTTGAATGATTCTTTGTTTGTTGTATAGGTATTAAGTCTGGGCAACATATAGGCTATAATTTATCTTGGAAACTTGAACACCTGATGCAGAACCGCAACAGACCAGCTAAACTATAAGAGATACAAAAATGGTACCATAGCAAAAATTGTTCCACGTAATGAGCATTTTCTGCTAAGAGAATAAATTTGAAGATCTGGAACAGCTGATGTGGAACTCCAAGAGCCCAGCCACACTATAACATATATAGGAATGACGTCTTAGCAAGAGTGGTTCAGACTGATAAGCACTCTCTGTTGACGTATAAAAATTGAAGATGTGGAACACCTGTCGTGGAGCTCCAAGAGCCCAGTTACACTATAATATATATAGGAATGACGTCTTAGCAAAAATTGTTCAGCCTGATGAGCACTCTCTGTTGACGTATAAAAATTGAAGATCTGGAACACTGTATTTCTACCAAGGGGTATCGTATTACCCAGAACTAACTGGGTTGTGGAGGGCAGATAGACAGTCGTTCCATGTAAAATACTGGTATTCAGCTGCATCCGGTTGTACTGGAAGCCGAACTATAAAAATATGTACAAGTATCAAAAGGGTTACAGGGCGTCAAAAAATTCGTCCATATTGCTGTCAATAGGAAAAGTGTTCAGAAGGCTGACAGCATTGCTACGTTGGATGGCAATTGGCTGATTCTTTGGCCAAAAAATAGGCCCGCCCTCTGGTCACGTGAAGAGTCGACCAACCGCTTGGCGATTTCCCGAAATACTAGGTCTAGGGCACTCGGACCCCATGGCCCTAGTGTTTCAACCCCAAACGGCTCAAACACATTACTACCAATAATTGTAGACACTACATATTGCTTCTTATTTAATGGACATCGTGCCGTAGCTATCTTTTGTGCTCTTCTAAGAAGATGTGGCAGTTTTCTGTTCAACAAGCATACGGCTCTTTTACTTCTGTCATAAAATCCCATCTTAATCACTACATATTATAAAACAAAATCTCCCGCCGCGTTTGAAACTCAAACACTACTGAACGGATTTGGACAGGTGGGTTGAAATATAACGATAGTTGTTGGAAGTTTCGAAAAAAGTCAATCCATCTGGGAGATTTCATCGCAAACGCTGCCTCGACGGACAAAACATGCAGGGATAATATGCTCTACTACCCGTGCAAAGCTGGGGCGGGTAACTAGTATCATATAAAAATCACGCGTCACTGTGTCCGTACACGCTTATCTCCAAAACCACCAAACTGATTTTAATGTGTAAATGTGTAGAAACAGTGACAGATTCGCCATGCGAAGCAGGGGCGCTAGTTACTAGCTATTTCAAAAATATCTATCTACATAAACATTTTTAATAATAAAACATTTATTTCTTGCTCCGATTAAATAAACAAAAGTCACAGTGGGTCAATGTTTTCGTCGGGGTTCGCTAATATCATGCAAATGTTTGAGGCCTAGTCGGCGTATCCTGCTATGTGTTGGGGATAATACGTGTATGTATGTACCACAGTTTTAGCCATGTCAATGGAGTCTTTTGACGGAATATGTATGAGAGAAAAGTACGTTTTTTTCGACGAAAATTTACTTTCATTAGGTATGTTTTCGTCGTTGTTGTTATTTCTTTTTGGGGACACTTTTCCTTAATGGTTAGCTTTTAGTATGTCAATACCAAGCAAAGCTTTTTCGTTCGGTGATGCACAGCCCATTCTTATCTTGGTCTTCAGACTGATGTAGGTTTTCGCCTCTACCTGTCAAACTTAGAAAAACTGTACTGCTATATTTTCCGTCAAGAAAAAAATAACCCTATTTTGCACAACAATTTTCATTCCACAAGGGGATCTCATCTCAATACTGTAACTCATAAAGTGTAATTTACATTACTTTATTACATTTCGTCGCAGTGCCATCCTGAATACTTTCATGCCATCCTCGTTTCCTGCTCGCGTACAGAATTCATTATTACGGTACAAAAGTGACCGTTCCCTCATACTCCTAAGGGACAAGTAGCTTTCTTGGGTTGAAGACGAAAAGTTAAAGTGGCGATTCCTGATCTTTATTTAGCAGCTGATAAAAAAGACACGAGTAAAGGAAAGTGCAGAGCAAGTGAACAATTTTCGGGACCTATTCTAAAATAAATAGTACTGATTTATGCAAGAAACCCCGTGTTCTCGATGGAATTTACAATGGGCAAATGTGATGATTTCTATAAAAACTTTAAATCCCTATTTAACCATCTTAGTTAGGTTAAATTTTCAGTCGTTACAGGTAGTCAGTGGCCCAAACGTCTGACAACCAGTCTTATCAAGGGGTATCGTATTACTCAGTACTATCTGGGTTGTGGAAGTGAGATAGGCAGTCGTAATCTCCATGTAAAATACTGGTATTCAGCTGCATCCGATTAGACTGGACTGGCTGAACCCAATACAGGGTGTAAACGGACTCTTCACGAAGCCGTCAACCAAGCATTAGGTACATTAAACTAAGTAACTTTACGCAAAAATTAGTGCTGGGAAACGACTTTTTTTTTTGGGTTGAAAAATCACGTTTTACAGTAGGACTCAATAAAACACACTCAAAACATTGTGCTGATGGATCGATTGAATAGTAAGGGGGTCCTGGAGGTGTTTAAAGTAAAAATCTGACATTAAAAACATGTATTTAAAAAAAAACTTGTGAAAAAGTTGGAACTTTGATCCCCAATATCTCCGTAACTAGAAGGTTCCCAGGTATGGTCTAGAACAAAAAAAATGACCGCAATGAAGGAGAGAACAAGTGCCTTTCGGCTTCGTTAAGAGTCTGTTTACACCCTTTATAGTTGGAGAAAGCTTAGGAAGATGCGAAGGTTAATTTTCAAAATCCTCTAATGCTCTCCTACTAACCTTTAAATGAGGTTTAATAACCTGTCAAAGTATACAAGATACTCTTTTGCAAAAACTCATGCTTCTAGACACAGCGATGTAGGATGTGCGTTATCATTTAGCGAGCAAAAATCCTAAAAACCTTAAGTAAAAATAAATATAAAGAGATACAGAAGTATTATTTAATTTCAGATTTTTAACGCCTACAAACCATTTCTTGTTTTTATTTAATGTTTCCTCAAATTCCAGAAATTATTAAGTAAGCCTTCGTCTTATCGAAAAACCAAGTTTTCTCATTATATCATCTTCAATTCTTCAACAAACAATCGAAAGCTGAGATTTCATAAAATCAATTAAAGTAAAATTAGTTAAGAACCAGCTACGCTCGAATACGTTTTTTGAATAATATTTCTGAGTGAAAATATAAGAAGCATTTCTAAGAAGATTAATTTAAATACTTAGTATAATATTGGAGGAAATAAATGATTTAACTTTATCGCCTCATAGAAATATAAGATAAAACGTTCCTTGTCACTACCTCATAAAATGATTCAACAAGTTTTTAAGTATCACAGATTTCATAAAATCAATTTTACTGTTTTTTTTTTTTAATACCGGTTCAAGAAAAGTTGAAAGGGAATCGACTGTTTTGGTATGGACATGGTGATGTGGAGGGACGAATCGCACGTGACCAAAAAAATTATGAATAAAAATATAAATGGAATGAGAGGAAGACCAAGGAAACGATGGATGGATAGTGTGAGGAATGAGATGAAAGAAATAAAACCGGCCAAGTGCGAGTTGGAATCGCGCACCGAGGGTTCCGTATAAACTTGTAGGTATTTTGTTATTAAACTACATATTTGCGATTTTCAGATTTTTACATGTGCTATATGTGCTGTAAGACATTGCTTCTTAAATTGCCAAATTCCGTGATTCTAGATCCGCGGAAACTACCATATAGGTTTTTCGACCCAAAACCTATAGGGTACTTCCGGTTGACCTAGAATTGTCAATTTAGGTTAAAATCAAGGTTTCACAGGATTTGTAAAGGGAAAAGTCCGAAAAATAAAAAAGTTGAAAATTTAGGTAAATTTTGTACAGCGTAAATCTAAATTTTCTCATACCCTTTTTATGTGTTGACACAGGACCTTGATTTTTATACACCTAAAAGGGACTATAGACCTCAGTATCTGATATACATTTCAACTTACTAGATCCACCTATCCGAAAATCGGTGGTGACAAACGGAGAGACAGTCAGACGGACAAGAGAGTGATCCTAAAAGGGTTCCTTTTTTTCCTTTTTCGGTACGGAACCCTAAAAAAGGAGTAAATGATAATGTGACAGTTGACAGAAGAGAATGGAGGAAAAAAAAGGTGACCCCAAGACATCAGACAAGGGCATGAAGATGTTTATAGTGATAGTATGGTGGAAATTCTTGGAAAATAGGTACGGGAAAAAAAAATTAAATAGAGAAAGTGGTCAACGTTTCCGTAGAAATGTCCATCTTTAGATATTCGGAAAAAACCTGCCAATATTTTCGAACCTTAAAACACCGGGTAGGAGTCGGTCCCGAAATTCCAGCCATCGTAAACTTCCCCTAAGACTTGATTTAAATTATCCGATTAAAGTCAAGTCTAGCTCAAAATCTATTACTAGTTTCGGTTGAAACTTTCGCGTTTCGTATTCAAACAGGGTTCAAACGAGGCACGTGGAATACTGAAACGGGAGGAAACTAGATCCTTGTTATGTGGGTGTAGTTTGTGCTTGCAGCTCCAATTGCATTGCTTTGCTATGTGTCGATAAATGGCTATGTGATTCAGTTTATTTACGATAAAAATTGCTGTAAATAATGTGTAGTAATACCGTGCAGTTCAAGAAGTTTATTAAAAGGTATACATAGCTAAATAACGTCATTTAGTTATCCTCAGGAGTTCGTGGCTAAGTAAAAACAGCCACTCGGTTCGCTCTTCAGATTAAGCCGCGCTTATCAAGGTTGGTCCGTGGAGGAGTGATGACTACCCACTACATACCGAGTTTCGGAGTCTCGGGAAGCACATTAAGGCGTTGGTCGAAGCTGTCATTTGTAGATCTTTGACAGTCGATACAGGTGGCTCAAAAGTCTGACAACCTTTCTTAATAACGCTTCTTTTGGGCTTCACTGCAGTCGAGCAAAAAGGGGAATGGTATTACTCAGTACTAACTGGGTTGTGGAGGTCGGATAGGTAGTCGCTCTATGTAAAATACTAAGGTATTCAACTGCATCCGGTTAGACTGAAAGCCGACCCCAACTTAGTAGGAAAAGGATAGGCGGATGACTGTAGATTGTCTTTTTTCAATCTTTTGATTTTCTATTAGGTGTTGCATGTAATGTAACAACACACTATAATAGGTTACGGTAATAAATAGACCATAACTTAATCAAGCTTAACTTGAAACTAAAATAGAATGAATCTTTAATAAAATTAACCCATTGTAGGATAGTTTTCTGCCCGGAAAACTGAGAAAGTTTCGAGACTATTCCAGTTGGACAGCTAGATTTGTATAATTTACATGATAAGTTTCAGCTACATTTTAACTTTATCGGGTTTAAAAACGGCCAGTAGTGATATTATACTTTAGCAGGTTATTAAACCTCATTTTAAGTTAGGTTTATTTTATAGCCTCAGTTGGAACGACAAAAATATTAAAACTGAGCATTTCGTGACAGAAAAAGTTAAGTAAGATTAAACGTAGGTCTCGAACGGAGCTTATGACAGGTTTGACTTTCAACAAAATCATTGATTAAATGTAACCATCTTTATACAAATAAATACAATTGAAGTCTGTTTCTAATTTCAAAATTACAGCTTATTAATTAATAAAAATAACATTTTTTTAATTTGTGTGGTCTGTCTTTCTGTTAGTTCCGGCTAATCTCTGAAACGGCTGAACCGATTTTGACGAGACTTCCACTGGCAGATAGCTGATATTATAAGGAGTAAATTACGCTACTTTTATTAAAAAAAAGGAATTGAGATCCGTGCAAAAAAATTAAATCCTTGAAATTGTTAACGTAATCCGATTCAAATAGGAAAATAATATTTTTATAATAATAATTTTACGTAGACGAAGGCCGCGGGGAACAGCTAGTTATAACATAAAACTAGTCAGTTTTTCAAAGTTATACAAAACTACTAATTGTAACCTATAAAATTGTAGAATTTTTGTATTTATTTTGAACCGTCATAGTCTTTTTCTTCTTTAACGTGTGGTTAGTGCCTAAACTGGTGTCAGAGTTTTTATGCGGCCAATGGGCCTCTGACTTGGCTTTACATGTCGTCGAGAAATATCTCTCAGGCATGCTGGTTTCTCCACAAAGTTTTCCTTCACCGAAGCAAGTGATAACCGGACCCTATTACTAAGACTCCGCTGTCCGTCTTTCACCAGGCTGTATCTCATGAACGGTGATAGCTAGACAGTTGAAATTTTCCCAGATGATGGATTTTTGTTGCCGCTATAGCAACAAATACTAAAATCAGAATAAAATAATATTTAAGGGGGGCTCCCATACAAAAATGTGTTTTTTGCCGTTTTTTGTCTAATGTTCTATAGATAATGATACGGAACCCTTCGTGCGCGAGTCCGACTCGTACTTGGCCGCAAGTCTATTCATATTCTTATATTTTATCCAACTTAACCTTTAAGAAAGGGTAATCTTTATATAGTTCTAAATTATTTATTCACTTACCTTCGTAATTTAATTAGTTAAAAGCGCGTAGGAGTTTCTGACGCTTTATTTTAATGTAATTGAAATTACAAGTCACAGTGACACATAGGTAAATTAATGTTTACATAACATCACGCCTGTAATCCCCAAAGGGTTAGGTAGAAGTGTCCCTAATAGCACACCCACATTTCGCTAGTTATGTTTTTAAGTCCCAAGTAATAGGGGATATTGCTATCAATTGGGCACAAATCCATACTTCGTAGCTGCTATTGAGAAATTCATGATGGAAAAACCCACTTTGGATCTCACACACTCGGATCGGGTCCGGGAATCGAATCCAGGACCTCAAACTCAAAGTTGCGCTTGCGACCACTAGACCAACGAAGTCGAGTCCAGTAAATTAATGGTTTATAACACAAAATGACTTAGCTACAAAGAAAAAATAATTTATTAAAGTCTCCTTTACTGGAATGGGTGGCTCTAACCCTAGACTAAAAAAAAAACTTTCACTCGCCCACTCTCTTTGAAAAAAAATGTCCGACAAATATCCTTACTTACTTAACAAGAAACTAAATATGAATATTCCCTCTAGATAAAGTCAATGGACCTTCAAGAATGCTGATAAAACCGTCACTCTCGATTTAACCAATTGTTACGAGGAGTTGGGACAAAAACACAAAGACAAAGTCACTCAATCTATATCTATACACACAAAACCTACACACAGAGGGCCATGAACTGTCTGATTGGTGTAATTTATAGGACTACTAAATGTGGTGCTTGACAACAGAAGACTAGCTTTTGTCTACGGTGTCGCCCGCGTGGTGTTAGAAAATTATCCTTAGTTTTAACGCAAGTTATGGTCTACTTACTTGTGTGCCTCTAAAAAAAAACGGGTTTGCACTCCGGGAGTGCCTCATGCCGGCAGAAGTGAAAACTTGAAACAACGCCATCTAGTTTAAACTACACGCACCTGCGCCGCCGATTCGATCTGACGATCTGACGCGAGTTCAACAGTTAAAGAAGTTTTCACTTCAAAAAAACTTCTATCTGAAATGGCGTGAAAGACATACAAAGTTTCTTTCGCATTTATATATTACTAGCTGTTCTGTTAGCCCACGACTTCGTTCGCATGGTTTGATGTGTAAACTTCTGAGAAAAAAAAAGTATCCGATGTGCAGTATTCCGGACTATAATTTATCTCAGTGCCAAAATCATTCAGATCCGTTTAGCCGTTCTGACGTATTTGAGTAACAAATATCCATCCAACCATACAAACTTACGCATCTATAATATTAGTATAGATTGTGGAAGGATGGATGGATGATACAGGATGTAAGGGACATCGACGTTTTCAGTACATTATTCCGAACCCCACATAGAATTCTTTCATCGGTAACCTTGTGTGCACCGATGTTACACCCTGTATTACTTATGTCTCTAAACTAAAATACCTACATCCGGCGCACCCTGAACAGACAGGACAGACAGGCGCCAACCTAAATGACGAGCTTTAATGACTTGCAATTCTTTTTACTACGGTTGATATTGGCTATTCTACTAACCCATGAAAACACAAACTCACATTTTTACTACGAAATTATATTATTACAAATGTCGACAACCAAGCATTCTGTACATCAAACTAAGTAACTCTAAAAAAAGATTGCTGAGAAAACATTTTTTTTTTGGGGTGAAAAATCCCGTGCTACGGTCGATTAGTTATTTTTTATGCATTCCCATGATATGAATATAAAATGAAAGAGTTTCCTGAGTAAAAATAAAATGACGTCACTCTAAAGAGTGATTTTTTGTTTTTTTTTTTAACTAAGTTTCTTTTTGACTCAATGTAACTCACTCAAAACATTGTGCTGATGGATGCAATGAATAGTACGGGGTCGTGGAGGTGTAACAACATTAAAATCTTAAATCTAAAAAAAAACACTTGTTGACCCCTAATATATCCGTAAATAGAAAGATGCCAGATATGGTCTAGAACAAAAAAATGATCGCATTGACGGGGAGAACCAGGGTCTTTCGGCTTTGTTAAGGGTATTTTTACACCCGGTATATTACTTACTCTTGGCAAATGAACTGAAAAAAGTTTCGCAACTAAGTAACTTTGCAAAAAGGTCAATAAAACTATCTGAACTGATAAGATGATTAAAATATCATCTTTTGCGATAATTGAGCGGTAAATAATCAAGGTGAAGTCGAAATACGTTCGAAAAATAAAAATTTAAGGACATAAAATAAGTAAGAAATCCTTTCTTGTGAGACTCCTTCAACTTTCTATTGTACACCGGACAGGAATACATAGGAAAAAGCGAACAAGTACAAAACAAAATATTTCATAAGAGAAATACTAACTCAAGAAAAAGTCCGACATCTCCGCACACAATCCTCATTATATCCCAAGTAGTGCACGAAGAAATAAAACCTTCTTGGTAGAATTCTGTCTCCTCGGTTTGCGGTACATTCTCCGCTCTTCAAAGCTCATGATATTGGCACGACGCGGCGACATCACGCCTTTCTGGGAAACATGCTTTTCTCTTGATTACACCACACCTGTATAGTTGAATGATAGAAGTCCTGTTTGGGACAATTTGTCAGCGGAGAACGAGCTTTCTAGTTTTAATGAATTGAGAATTGGTGTGGCTTATAACGTATAGTTGTAAAAGGACCCTTAAAAAAACTGAAAGGCACTTGTTCTCCCCGTCATTGCGATATTTTTGAAGTGAAAACTTTTTTAGCGGCGTTGTGCACTTTTTAGGATGGGTAAAAACTGTTAAACTTGCGTCAGATCGTGAAATCGTCATATGGAATCGGCGGAGCAGGCCGCTTGCGCGAGTGTGCGTTTAGTTTAAGCTAGATGGCATTGTTTCAAGTTTTCACTTTTCGGCACTCCCGGAGTGCATTCCGTTTTTTTGTTCTGGACCATACCTGGGGAACCTTCTAGTTACGGAGATATTGGAGGTCAAAGTTCTGCATCCATCAGCATAATGTATTGACTGCGTTAGATTGAGACCTGCCGTAAAACGTGATTTTTCACCCCAAAAAAAAAAAAACGTTTCCCAGCAATAATTTTGCGTAGATATACTTTGTTTGATGTATGTACAGAATGCTTGGTTAACGGCTTCGTAAAGGGTCCAATTTCACTTTGTATATCTAAGCAGTAATTACACTGTTACTGCTCACTGGTCTCCCATGGGCGTAGACAGAAACCATAAACCGCCACCTGCTACGATCCTCAAATACTCCTTTTGCCTCGCCCACGTTCAAACATCTGGTCATACACGCACGCCGGTTGCGAGAGTACTCGCAACCGGCGTGCGTGTATGACCGCACCTAACCTTTCTGAAGTACCTCACCAATAATGTCAGTGTATGACCTTTTTATAATTTTTTTGTTTTTCTATTTCATTGATATCTAGAAAGTTTGTGCAACGTATTTTTATACATTTACACCCCACTAAACTTCATTCAAATCTGTTATAGACTAAGTCTACCGCCATTAACCTGTAGAAACATTTCAAGCTGAATATTTTCACTACCTATATATTTTTGACAAAATACACTAGTTTTTGGTTTACACCACCTGGGGTGAGCCGGTCTTTCTTGTATTTTGCCGTCGTATGGAGGGTAGTATAATATGGAAATGAAAGCGTCGACCCGTCGCAAATGCTTTCGGCAATACCTACGAGTATTATCATCACGTTGATGTTATGACGTTTGATCACCACAGACAGCAAAAATTATAGGTATTTCATATTTAAAAAGTTTTGTTGTCATAATTTTGTTTTGTCAGCTGCGAGATAAGGATTTATTCATCGATCGTAAGATACTATTTCTTTATTTCTTTCTATGTTGTGGAGAAGACGTAGAGACATTTAAAAGTCGGTTAAAAAAGCATCGCGGGGTCTGACAAAGTCATCATCATCTGCCTAGCCTTTTCCCAACTATGTTGGGGTCGGCTTCCAGTCTAACCGGATGCAGCTGAATACCAATATATAACATGGAGCGACTGCCTATCTGACCTCCACAACCCAGTTAGTACTGGGTAATACGATGCCTCTTGGTAAGACAGGCTGTTAAAATTTTTTAGGCACAGACTTCCTATAACGACTGTCAAAGATCTACAAATGCCAGCCGGGACGAACGGGTCGGCGGCGTCAGTGTTATTGTGTTTTTCGTTAGGAATTTCTCTGTATCAGGCTAGATTATGTATGGATGGCAATAGACTCGCCCAATATTTCACGAGGCTTAAAAAGGATCTGCTGAATTGTAGGTATCCTTGCCTACCCCGTAGGAAATAAAGAAATGGTATTATATCATGTTTATTTTGAAATATATTAATGGTAATTTATTAGGTTAAACTAACTATATACATTAATAATTAAAAACTATTAAACTAAAATAAATAAACTAACAAATGAAATTAAAAAAAAAAGATAACGCTTCAAGCGTTATCTTTTTTTTCCTCCTCCGTTATACTTTTCTGATAAATTTCATTCTGAGATCCAAGACAATTAAGGTGGTTGCGTCAGGGTAGCCCGCGAAATTCAAATTTAGACTTGACTTTTTCATGAAATATTCATTAAATAGGGTTGCATGAACTTAGAGGGTTGTATTGATGATTTTCATGATTATAATTCTTTAACGTGTTACTGGCGCGACTCATTTTTCATCAACGTACAACCTGACACTGACCTGCATATTTCAAAAAACGTAAGAAAATTTGAATTTCGCCTTAAATCGTTTCTCTGGGATTTCGTCAAGCTTCATTGTCTTAGCGCTTTTCTGGTGATCGCCATAGATCGTTGAACGTCTTCTTAATCTTTGTTCTCGCTACGAGATTATCTGTTGCTACGAATGCTACGACGGAGCTACGAATGTGCTACGAAAGTCGTCTTTGTCAGTGCGTAAGAAAGTATGACTTTATTGAACGTGTATATTATTATATGTATAACAAGCTATTTCCGACTCAGTTTCAACTGATTTCCGAAGTTTCGAGGTCATTCGCCACGCTTATAAATATCGAATCAGGCGGTGCGTTTGCCAGAAAGCGGGTCTACCAAAACCGCTAAACCACTGTTATTTACTGGTTTATAATTGTTTCAAGGTTTCTTTATTCCATAACATAACATACATAACAGCTGTATACTCTGATGGCGAGTTGGGATGTATAAAGGGTGTAAACAGACTCTTACCGAAGCCGAAAAGCACTTGTTCTCCCCGTCATTGCGATATTTTTTTTGTTCTAGACCATACCTTGTCAGCTAGTAGATTTCGAAATGATATCCTTAAAGCTATAAAAGAACTTTAAGAATTAACTTAGTTATTCTGTATCTGTAGATTTTTTTGTTTCTTTGATTTTCCTTTTCAATTTATATAGTAATTAATTTAATAAAGTTAAGGCTTATTGTACTAGTGCACGTAACTTCCAATTGTAATTATATAAGATGTGGATAACGTAGTTAGTTGCACACTGATGCAGTCTCTTATAATTCTTTGTTAACCATATATAGTGTGTAATTGTTTGTTTTCCCTAATAAATAAAATAAAATAAAATACCTGGGAACCTTCTAGTTACAGAAATATTGGGGGTCAAAGTTCCAACTTTTTCACATTTTTTTTTTAAATGCATGTTTTGAATGTAAGATTTTTACACACCTCCAGAACCCCCTTACTATTCAATCCATCCATCAGCACAATGTTTTGAGTGTGTTACATTGAGTCCTACTGTAAAACGTGATTTTTCAGCCAAAAAAAAAGTCGTTTCCCAGCACAAATTTTTGCGTAAAGTTAGTTTGGCTTCGTGAAGAGTCTGTTTATACCCTGTATGTACACATGTATTGTGTACATTTTGCCAGTCATATTTAAGTCATAAAGGGCTCGTACCTAAATAATAACAGCCGCTCGGATAAATCTTCAGGTGAAGCCACGCTTGCCTAGGTTTGTCTGTGGATGGGTGACCACCCATTACATACCGAGTTTCCTCCATGCCTCGGAAAGCACGTATTGGTCCCGACTCTCATTGGTACATATTTGACTGTCGTTAAGTAGTCAGTGACCCGAAAGTCTGGGAGTTTCGTATTACCCAGTACTAACTGGGTTGTGGAGGTCAGAAGAGCAAACGCTCTATGTAAAATGCTACTATTCAGCTGCATCCAGTTAGACTGGAAGCCGACCCCAACATAGTTGGGAAAAGGCTAGGCAGATGATAATGATTATTTAAGCCATAAAGTTCAAAGTTTCTGTTTTCGTTATTTCTTATCCTTTTATTACGATCAAATTAGGATTCTTTACACTTCCCAGTCACATACGCGCCTACGTAAGTATTTCTTTTGTAGAAAATATTTGGGCAGAATCTTATTTATTTCAAACAGACGCATGAAATATGTGGGAAATTTGTTTACATTAGGGTGTGCCAAGAAGCGGGTAATATAGCCTAATAGAATTGTTTTGGGACGCAATTCTTCACGCCAAACGGATTTTTCAAGTCCCTAGCGAATGAAGAGATCGATTGCCTTTTGTTTTTAAGAATCAAATAGAATTCTCGTATTATTTCGTCCAAATACAAATCCGTACTAAACATGGCAGTGACGAATGGAATATACACAAACGCTTTTATAACATAGCATAATATAACGCCTGTAATCCCCGAAGGGTTCGGCAAAGGTGTACCCATTAATACACCCACATTTCGCCAGTTATGTTTAAGTCCCATGAAATAGGGGGCGACCTATTGCCATCAAACGGGCACAAATCCAGACTCCGTGGCTGCTCCTGAGAAATTCCTAATGGAAAACCCGAATAATTCTTTGCCCGACTTGGGAATCGAACACAGGACCTTCTTTCTTTAAAAAATAAGTAGGCAAAATGGCTTTTGCGTGGAGGAGATATTTTGTTTCGTTTTCACCATATTTTTTCCAGAATATATTCTGCTTAGAACACGCACCAATACGAAGCAAGGATTGGTCACAAATATGGCGTTAATCTTTTAGATTTCGTTCTGATTTATATTGTCACTGTCGACCAATACCTATTATTTCTCATTTCTTTTGAACGTGATCAAATAAAGTTCATCTTCGGTCATAAGTTCAAATATCACTACATACTATAAAACGAAGTCCACCGCCGCGTCTGTCTGTCTGTTCGCGATAAACTCAAAAACTACTGCACCGACTTTCATGCTGTTTTCACCAATGGATAGAGTGGTTCTCGAGGAAGGTTATAGTATATAATTTGTCAAGTTTTTGTATACATTCGCTAAAAGATAATGATATTACCCATGAGTTGCGGGAACGGTATCAAAGTTTTATAATTACTTTGGGTCGCTATAACCGACATTCACGCGGGCGAAGCCGCAGACATCAGGTAGTATTGGATAATCGTAAATTGCCTGGTTTTGGGACGTTTCCAAATGAATAGCAGTTATTGGTTTCCAGTCACGAATAAAATATTAATCTATGAACTGGATTTAATATAAAATTTATTTTTATTATAATCCGGTCAATATAAATATTGGAAGATGGAGCGGAGCTTTCAGAACATCACAAAAGACGCTTCATTTTAATTAGGAAGAAGGCGTACAAAGGTTTGTTACTACGTTCACAAAATTCAAATAACTGTAAATGTTAATATTTGAAACTAACTCGCCTGTACTAGACTTAAAATATCTTTAAACTTTGCGCAATTCCATCATGTCATTCTCTTTTCTTATAGTCTGCTATTTCAAAACTAGAACATCTTGTGTATGTGTAAACATTGACGGTCAAAAGCCGAAGGCATAAGGCCTTCGGCTTTTAACCGTCAATGTTTAATGCAATTGGGGTTCAGCTATATTATAAGGGTGAATCTTGAAATTTTGATTCCCTGCCCACAAAAATGTAAATTGCTCTATTTCGGAACCAGCCCGCCAAAAGTGATGCCTATTCGTTTAATGTGTTTATAATTAAGTTAAAATTTATATTTCATTATTGCTTGTAAAAAATCTATTCAAATAAATTGCGCCAGGGGAATCAACAGAGATCGCCAAGATTCACCCATAATTGCCAAAAGCATCTGTGTAAGGGATCATTTCAACGTTAAAATTGCGATTTCCTAGCCAAGTGACGTGACTATGCCCGTTTTTCGTAAATAAAGCTGGGACTGGCCTTTAATGCCAAAGCCTTTATTTTGTTAGCTAGCCCTAATCTCGAAGAATAAAACGTCAGGCGCTTGAGGGTTTCAAGTTTATTCTTGAGATTGACAATTCCTTTGGTGTCTATAAGCGGCTTTCCAGAAGGGTCGTCAGTTTGTTTGTGAACCAATATAATGATATCTGGCTTTGTTTGTTCGAAACTCTTGTGATGGATTGCAAAAGCTACGATAGTTAGCAAACAAAAGAACCAGAAATCCAAATAGCAATTTTATCATGTTTGCTCCTAAAAGGCTGTGCTTTTAGTTATCATATTTTGTAAACAACAATAGTGTACTCTGATGACAAGCTCGTGGCTAAATAATAACGCCCTTCGGGTCGATCTTCAGGTTAAGCCGCGCTTGCCTAGGTTATTGCGTGGATGGGTGGTCGCCTATTACTTAACCGTTTTTCCTCCGTGCCTCGGAAAGCACGTTAAGCGTAGTTCTTTGACAGTCGTTACAGGTAGTCAGTGGCCCGAAAGTCTGACAATCAGTCTTCAAATTCAAATATGTTATTATTGGTGACACATATACTCGTAGGTAAGCACATTGTGTAATCAATAAAGTTATGTCTCACTATGTGCTGCCTTGCAAAGTGTACAAATATGTTCACATTTAACCGTGATGTTATGTTGATTTAGAGACTCGTGACTCATCATCATCTGCATTGGCTTTTTTCCAACTATGTTGGGGTCGTCTTACCGGATGCAGCTGAATACCAGTATTTTACAAAAAGCGACTGCCTATCTGACCTCCATAACCCAGTTAGTACTGGGTCATACGATACCCCATAGTAAGACTGGTTGTCAGACTTTTTGGGCCACTGACTACCTGTAACGACTGTCAAAGATCTATAAATGACAACCGAGACCAGCGGCTTTCCGAGGCACGGAGGAAACCCGGTATGTAATGGGTGGTCACCTATCCACAGACCAACCTCGGCAAGCACGGCTTAACATGAAGATCGACCCGAGTGGCTATTATTATTTAGCGACGAGCTCCTCTCCAATTTAGAGACTCGTGATTGCTAACCAAAACTAAAAAAAAGGATATAGTAATTCCACGCGGGACCCACATAATTTTGTTTGTCGAACTAGGCCTTGAACTAGGCCAACCGCCCGAAGTATTGGATCAATATAACGTAATGTCCGTTGTCTATGAAATTGTGGCCAAACATTCGCAAATAAGTTAGGAAAATCGTGTTATTGGCGAAGTTTTAACATCGCGTGAAACTGTTTGTAAAAAGTTTTACGGTAACATGATTTTATTGCAAAGGTTTTAATAAAAGTGGTTTTCTGGCGACTAAGAATAGCGGCTAATGATATAGTCGGATCTTCACAAATTGGTATTTTCATCAGAATGTATGTCCTCCTTACCGTTTTCGGTTACGGCGACACTTTCAAGGTATTAAATCCCTTGCGCGTGCTCTTATTAAGGAGTATTCCCATTTGAGCACCGATTTCAAGAGCACCAATGCTAAGAGCCAAAGATATTCCTTTTGCTTTTCAAAACGGAAAATCTTTGGTGCTCTTGAAATCGGTGCTCAAATGGGAATACTCCCTTATTCAATTGGCCAGACTGATTTTTTTAATACCCGGTCACAACTAAAACAGTACATTTATTAGATTAGATTTATTTTATTTTATAGTTATAAGTGTATGTATAGGACCACGGTCCTAATACCGAGGTTCTGCGCCGTTCCGTTCAATGAAATCCCTAAATTACACCAGTAGTGATGCAATGAATACCAACTGTCATCGGACGAGAACTAACTCTCTTATAAAGTTCCTCTTTCTAACCTTGACTTATTTGGCACTTGCTCAATGTCTTCGATGGTGATAACTTACACATATCTTTATATTCTTTTTGCAGTCGGTGTCATTTCCTCGTATATTATACTCAGAATAAGAATTTCTTTCCTGGTTTAACTTTTATAATGGCGGTAAGTTAAGGTATTGTTATAAAACAACATAATTCAGTTTTATGTGTGTACCTTCTGCTGATTGCGTAGTTAATCATGCCTCCTGTTTTTGACAGAGAGTGGACCGTAATACACACATGGATCTAGTGTCAAACGGAATATCCCATGTCTTCGAATTTTTAGGACAAACCGGTTTTCTCACGATGTTTTCTTTTCTACATAACGTACCGATACAATATTCCGAATCTCTGCAACATTCAAATCTTCGTTCAGTATTAAATTACCCATTTGACAGCAATCCTTAAACAAACCAGATAACACGACAACACCAGTATCAGAACTGGTCAGTAGAACTAAATCCGGGATACAGATAACTCACAGCGATATGGTCGGTGCCCCGGTGCGGTTTGTGTAGTATACTTATAGTGGTACCAACATTATATCATTGCTATACAGCTATTTACATAAACCACATTTGGTCTAAAGATTTACGTGGTTCGGTTGGTAGCCGTAGAACATTATTTGTTTAGTTCTAAGCCGGATTGGAACCTAACTATGAATAATCTACTTCTAGTGTAACCATAAAGGATTGGCCTCGCATAGTTTCAACTATCTATATGTAAATTGTCTGTTAAGACACCCACAGACAAGAATTGTCAATTTTAAGAAAATGAAGAGGAAGGGGCAGCAGCCTGCCGTGTTGATGGCGCGTTCGTGTTCCACGCGCGCCTCAAAGAGATGTCAGCAAATAGGGAGGGGCCCGCAAGGGCCGATGCCTGCCAGGGCTGCGGGCTGTTCGAAAGTGATACCGCGGCCCTGGAACGCAAAGGGCAAGGAAGGAACATGGATGGGTTTTAGTCAGTACAAGTCTGACACTCCCTTCCGCTCTGCCCAGAGCGGGAGAAGTCATTTGATGATTTCCCATCCGTAAAAAAAAAAAAAAAATAAAGGGACAGCAGCCTTTTATACTACATCCTGTTATTAATAAAATCTTAGGTAAATCCTATGATCTTGAGAAGGAACGATAGTAATAACCAATTTGGATGGTTTATTAGAAAAAAGTAAATGGATATCATAATTATTATCGTCTTGTCAGTTTCACGTACTATTTGTGATCTTCCATACATGATAAATTAATCAATTAAGGGTTGACGTGTTTGGAGTACACCAGGATGTCGGGATACAGAGTCCAAATATATTTCGACTGACTCACACAATGAGCCCGACTGCTCAGCTACATTCTATCCACTACCCAATCATTTCCATCTACCTTAAACCTAATATATCACATGGGCCTCACTTCTCCATTGAAACTCGGTTAAAAAAAAACATCTACAAAAGACTATACCTATTAAAAACAATTTTCTTTGAAGAAAAGCGTACTCGTATAAATTGCAACTTCTCAGTTTGTTCTTATCTCAAAGGTATAAAGGAGCAACATAAAACTTTCTAGGAAGTCTAATTAAAAGTAGATACGACCTACTTGACTTAGATTCTCTTTCAATTTTCTAGAATATCATGTATACTACATCTAAATATACTAATCTTCTTCTTCTTAGCGTGTCGATGGCAAATTTTTACTAAATATGTTTGGCCCAAAATTCAGCTACGCGAACTTCGCTCGCTGATGCAGTCTAGAGATCGTCAAGTGCGCAAGTGTCAGGGCATGTAGTGCAAGATGAAAGATGGGCCATTGTCAGTGGAGACACACCGGTTCGGAGTCTATTCAGAGATTTCCAAGTCTGCCATGGCAAAGCTTCCCCAAGCATCTCCATTATACTAATATTATAAAGACGTAATAGCTGATGCCCGCGGCTTCGCCCGCGTGTATGTCGGTCATCGCGACCAAAAGTAAGAGATAGATATATGCCATCGCGGACTTTTCTGTAAACCTATATAAGACACACAATTCCACCATACATCATTTAGTTATATCTCATAAGGTTTAGGCAGCGTTTTTGTTGAAAGCTCCCAGACGGCTTATTTTTTTCCGACACATCCAACAAATATCGTTATAATTTAGTCAATGTATACAAGAACTTGACACCTTCCTCGAGAACCACTCTATCCATTGGTGAACAGCATGAAAACCAGTGCAGCAGTTTTGAAGTTTATCGCGAACAGACAGACAGACGTACAGACAAACGCGGCGGAGGGCTTTGTTTTATAATATGTAAGGATAGTGAGGATTGTAAGTTTGAATGTAGGGGGTAATCTCCGGAACTAATGATCGAATTCTAAAAATTCTCTCGTAATTGTAAACATAGGCTAAGTTTAACGGGAATAAAAGATTATTATTACAAACATAACAACATTCACCAAGGCAGCTCTTACCTCAATCCAACAAACGTCATAATTGAACTAGTGATGGGGCCAATACACCATAGACAATAATCGATAGATGTGCACAATATGGCGGCGGAGGATAGCCAAAGCATTTTTGAACTGTGTGCTGATGAAGAAACTTAAGTCCGCCGTGAGGAAGTGGCGGAGAATGCGCCTCTTCCGGAAGAGAGACGGTGAGTTTAATGGTCAAGGAATCAAGGGTACACGCATTCTTAGAAAGGCGACTTTATGGTGTTGATGATTGAGTCGATTTTTGAATGAATATTCTTTAAACAGTTAAGAAAATAATCGTCAAGTACACCACCTCATAAGGCAGGTCAGCTGGTGAACTGAAGAAGTATTTCTTGTTAGTTACCACAATTTGTGTTCCACTTAGATTATTTGAAACCAATTCCACGTAAGAGAAGGAGTATTCTTAAGCTCTATTATTCAATGACCTTCTTATTAATCGTGTTAATTTCCTTTGTTGGCAGACTCTGTGACCCGTCAGGTGTCGACTGATCCCGCGCCGTCCACTTCCGGCACTCCCGCGCACTACCCACGCCCCCCGCCCGCTGAACTCTTGCAACTGGTAAATATTATAACGTGAAACGGTTGAAGTAGAACAGCGAAGTACTAAAATAATAATATAAACTAAATAATAACAACGAAAGTCTTCATAATAATATTTATAAGTTTCAAAATATAAAATTACCCGTTATTACAACGCTGTATTCATTTTGACAGTTCAACTATACTCATTACGTTTTATAAGCTGTCAAACTAACGAACTTTCTGAACATGGAGTTTCTTCCAAATCCCTCGGATTGTGATAGAACCCACAAAAGAGTAATCATAAAACCGACGACCGAAACAAACTTCTACAATTTTTTTTTATTTTTTTTATTTCTTCTTTTGGCGCGTTAGGGAAAAATGATGAGAGTAAATTTTTACGATGCGCGCGCACACGTCACGAAAAACCGACACCCTGAAGTTAGCTATTCAAAATACACCCTGAAGTTAGCTATTCAAAATACACCCTGAAGTTAGCTAGTCAACATTTTAATTTTATACACAAAAGAAGTATAACTTCTTACGTGCGTAATAAGTACACACACAGTTTTTTTCCCATAGCCTATATTGTGTAGTACCGCTGCTGCAAAGGCCTCCCATTACTCCCTCTAAACCTCTCTGGTTTGTGTAATTTGTGGCTACGCTTGCCCCGCGAACATGATCTTCTACTAATTAAAGCATTTTTTTCCAAAGATAATAAGTAGGTACTAGGTACCTAACAAAACAATGCTTTGTGCTCAAACCCTTCAACTTTACAGGAACTTTCCTTTACTTCAGAAAAGAATTATCTGAAGGTCGTTAGCTGACGGTTTATTAAGCTTTTTGCTCTGTTTGCATCGAGTTGCCCACCGGATATTGTAAATCGCGTAGTGTATAAAAAGGCTAGCTAACTGATTATTAATTACCCTCCTTGGAGACAGTGCCTTAATCACACCTTTGTTTAAATGAAAAAAATATTAAAACAAAACACTAAACGCGTTTTCAATTTTTTCAAGCATAATCAGCGTGTCATGTTCCCACTACTGTGAGGCAGGCCACCTCTCCATAGGTGGGTCCACCACACGTTCGGAATGTGTTCGAAATGTTGGCTTTATGACGTGCCGGTTTCTTTAGAGTGTTTTCCTTGTCAACTTCATGAGGATAACATAACAACACGCCTGTTATCCCTAAAGGATTAGACAGAGGTGTTCTGGTAAACTCACATTTAGCCAGTTATGTTTAAATCATAACAGAAGGCGAGCCTATTCCTTGCCAGGGCTGTGGGACTGTTCGAAAGAGATACCGCGGCCAGGGAACACAAAGGGCAAGGAAGGAACATGGATGGGTTTTAGCCAGTACAAGTCTGACACTCCCTTCAGCTCTGCCCGGAGCGGGAGAAGTCATTTGATGATTTCCAATCCGTAAAAAAAAAAAAAAAGGCGGGCCTATTCCCATCATACTGGTAGAAATGCAGACTTCGTGGCTGCAACTGAAAATTTCGTGGTGGAAAAAAATAAGAACACTTTAAGCGCAGAGTGATGAAATAAATTAGGTAGGTAGTGATACAAAGTAATGAGCCTGACTGGGTTCCACCCGTGACTGACTAACCTCACGCGGCGTCACTGCTCGAACATGGCTTCTTATAAGAAGCATGCACTACCCTGAAAAGGAAAAAAACACTACCATAGCGCAATAAAATGTTACCATGAACATTTCGATTAATAATGTTAGAATTACCATAACGCCTGATACAATTCAAAGAGTGTACGTGTGTGTACTCCTAAATTCTATTCAGGCGCTTACTGCAATAAAATTACATTATCATACGATGACATTTGGATGGTCAGAACTGCTAATGGTATTGTTTTTCGTGTTTAACTTTTGTGAAGATACATAAGGTCCAAAAGGCGACTCAATGTAGCCTTGGGCCCCGTTTACGACCTCACATGCGATGCAACTTGCGTCGAGAGAGACTTATTACCTGAGAACAACTGCGTGGCGATGACTTGTGGCATGCTCTAAACAACTTCTTTAATTTGCTTTCCCTGAGGGGAAAGCAAATTAAAGAAGTTCGCAACGTCGCAAGACGCTTGTCACTTTGTCATGGCCAACTGGTTAGATACAGGACAGTTAAGGCCAACGCAGACCGGGACGGGATGGCAAAGGATAAAGGATTCCATTGCACGGCATTGAAAGACGCGTTTATGTCGTATTTCTATAACAATACGTTTGAATGTCCATTGGTAAATAGATACGTAATAATTCCTTCTTTTTTCTTCTGCAGGAGCCAGACGAAGGCCAAAGGCTAAGAGAGCAGCAACTTCGAACATATTCGTTCTTCCAATTGAGGGTACATTTAAAACGAGGCCAAAACTTAGTAGCTATGGACAAGAATGGTATGTTGGATCACCTCAACACTATCACCGACACCAACACGAACATCACTGCTAGGCGATGCACGGCATATACTGCAACTAAAGAAACACTATGCTAGCCAATATTGGCAAAAATCTCGTAAGAACAGTCAGATTAACAAGCTTATAGATCACTAAAATGGGACAATGGGCTGAAGAATTTAAAACAAATGACACAATATAGCATGTACGTAATTCCCGAAAGCCGGTAGGAATCGGCTTATTATGTCGTGTCTTCGGGCCTGTAGCTTACCACTCTTTAAGGTTGTCGTTAGTTGAGGAGCTACTGGCTAAATAATAGCACCCGCTCGGGTCGATCTTCAGTTTAAGCAGCACTTGCCTAGGTTTGTCTGTGGATGGGTGACCACCCATTACATACAGAGTTTTCTCCGTGCCTCGGAAAGCACGTTAAGTCGTTGATCCTGACTGTCATTTGTCGATCTTTCACAGTCATTACAAGTAGTCAATGGTCCGAAACTCTGACAACAAAGTCTTAATAAGGGTATCGACTATCGTATTACCCATCACACACTGGGTTGTGTAGGTCAGATAGGCAGTCGTCCAAGTAAAATACTGGTATTCAGCTGCATTCGGTTAGACTGGAAGCTGATCCAAACCTAGATGGGAAAAGGCCATATATACGTTGGTGGGTCCTTTGTCTCAAATTTTTTGACAAGCAGATGGTGGTTTCTTCACGAAGATTTCCTTCACCGCAAAAAATACTCACAAAATTAATTTATAACCCCAAAATTTCTATTTTTTTTCTATTATGGGACTCTCACTCTCTGGGGTTGGTCCCTCATGTCTGAGGATCGTGGTCAGTATTAGAGTTGCATCTGGAGCGGATGATCTGGCTCCACCTCTATTATGGATCTGGGACAATTCTCTGAAAGAAAGCCGACAAAATTGCAGAGAGCAAAGCGTTGTGTCCAATGATGCAGTAATATTTATAAGCGAAAGGAACACCTCAAATGCACTAATTTGCGCAACGGACCACTGCAAAGTGTCGACCAAATTGAATACGATTTTTGTAGAAATCCTTTTGAATTTGATATTACAACTTCTTCACACACACAACACAACATCAACATACTTCTGTTATTGTTATTTTGCATGTTTTCTTTTGTTTTAATGCAAATAATGCTTTTGCTTTCGAACCATAGATCACCTTTAGCATCCTTTTCTAATTTCGACGGGAAACATTCGTAAGAGATATTGAAAGCGTTGCTGCATTTGCAACGTTGTGCTCAGTAGTAGTCAGTTGAAAATTCAACAGCACACTCAATGTTTCTTTCGATAATTTATTTACACCGTCAATTTATAAGAAGTTAAGAAAATACTCTGTAACGCTAAAACGGTTACCACTTACCTATTCCGTACATTATTCTGACAACATAGAAAGTTTTCGACGGTTATTAAAAAGAAAAACAGCTGGTTCCTATAAAAAACACACAGATATAGATAGACCTAGATAACGCAAGTATCTAAGATCTGTATGAAAACCAAGCGTGCCATTTTTGACTACCTACTATGACGTCACAAGCACTGTTTAGTGATGGGAAAACCCAATCGGCACCCGTCTCGACAGATAAATATTCGATTGAAACATGTAAAATCAATTTAAGTTTAATCAATTTAAAAAAATTCAAAAAGAAATGGAATTCTACCTTCTTTTTATATCTCTCTATCACTCAATGGTTTGCTGAGAGAGAAATCATTGTTGAATAAAATTTGCCCTTGTACGTACATACCATTTCTCAATTATTGTATGAATACTACTGATGCCCGCGGTTTCGTCCGTGTGGATGTCGGTTATAGCGACCAAAAGTAATCATGAAATTTTGATACCGTCCCCGCAACCCATGGGAAATATAATTATATTTTAGCCAATGTATACAAAAACTTGATAAATTATGCACTAAAACCTTCCTCGAGAACCATTCTATCCATTGGTGAAAACAACATGAAAATCGGTGTAGTAGTTTTTGAGTTTATCGCGAACAGACAGACAGACGCGGCGGAGGACTTTGTTTTATAATATGTAGTGATAGTGATTTATTGAGTAATTATGTACAGTAAAGAATATTATTAACAATCGTTTAATAATAATCCTAATTTTTAATCTTAGGTATCGGATCTACTCCAGTCACTAAAATTAACGTAGATCGCGAACTTGGTTAATACAACTTCGAACCGAACTTTTACCTAACACGTTTGGTTAATCCAACCCA
Source organism: Lycophotia porphyrea (assembly GCA_950005105.1). NCBI lineage: Eukaryota > Metazoa > Arthropoda > Insecta > Lepidoptera > Noctuidae > Lycophotia > Lycophotia porphyrea. Next base: position 4,794,119 of record OX465407.1, on the reverse strand, counting down.
AGTCCATCTCCAAAGTTTGAGTCGAAACAATCAAATCTAATGTCGTGTGACTTCGTAATTTGTAGGAGAACTAAATTGTGACCTTCCTCCTTAACACAAGGATTAGATACTTTATTTAAATTACAATTAAGCTGAGAGCAGACGGCCTGTAATATTTTTGCCGTCAGAAAAGCGTTGACAACTACCCAATAAATTCAGTCAAGCTTAGTACACACGGCGGCACATCAAGCTTTACATTTCCAGTATAACGTGGCCTCGCTTTATATAAACCATGATTTTTTAGTCGTCTGACAAAGGTGGTCCACTCAATGTATCCGACATAAAATACCTCTAGGCGTGTTTTTGTTAACATTAATTAAGATAATAGGTACAAAGAAAAATAAATAATACATTAGAATTATGAAACATAAAACATACCTAACCATCGCACGAGTCGAGTAGATAGATATTTGCTCCCAACAGAATTTTTCAACTACGTATAAGGAACAGTATACTTCGTTCCAAAACACAAATTGCAGACGAAGGCAACACAGCCGCTAAACTACTGGAACTGGAACTGGGCAGGCCATATACGCCGCATGTCGCATCAGAATTGGGCGAAAATAGCCACAGATTGGGTTCCGAACAACAGGAATCGGCGACGCGGCAGGCCCAGAAGGAGATGGCGCGATGAGCTGGACTGCTATCTAAAGGATTGGGCTGAAATAGCTCTAGACAGAGAAAAATGGAAAAAAGGAAGGGATGCCTTTGCGTTTGCGTTCCCATTGAGGGACCACATTTGAATTTTGATTTTTTGAATGCATGAGCCGTTAGTAAATGTTCCCAAACGATTGTAAATTCAGCCTTTAGTTTGTAAAAGCAGCCACTCAAAAGTTACAATCGTTTAAAGGTGGTCCCTCAGTCGTGACTGACAGGCATCCATATCTCAAACCCTAGTTAACATTTTAAACTCCTCTATATGACTGCGTATAGTAAAAGATTTGTAAAACTAATTTATTGAATATCAACCCTTCCTGTTCACACAGTAAAAAGAACTAGCATGCGGAAGGTGGTCCCTCAATTGAGCACCATAAGTTCCCGTGAGTGGACACCACGATAGAATTTGAAATTTATATATGGGTTTAGCGTAAGTAAAAGTACTTGAACGATTGTATGTTCAACCTCTAGTTTGTAAAAGAAGCCATTCGAAAATTACAATCCATTTAAGGTGGTCCCTCAATTGAAACGCTTATCATAAGTAAAATCAGTTTACGTAGCATTCGGAAGTTAAATAGACGAATGCTACAGTCTATCCTTTAGAAAATTTTTTTACTAACGATTACACTACTAAACAGCATCAATAAATGTACCGTTTCATCACAACTAATCATTGAATTGCATCGTGCTCAATTGAGGGACCACCTTCCGCATCCTAGTTCTTTTTACTGTGTGAACAGGAAGGGTTGATATTCAATAAATTAGTTTTACAAATCTTTTACTATACGCAGTCATATAGAGGAGTTTAAAATGTTACCTAGGGTTTGAGATATGGATGCCTGTCAGTCACGACTGAGGGACCACCTTTAAACGATTGTAACTTTTGAGTGGCTGCTTTTACAAACTAAAGGCTGAATTTACAATCGTTTGGGAACATTTACTAACGGCTCATGCATTCAAAAAATCAAAATTCAAATGTGGTCCCTCAATGGGAACGCAAACGGCCTTTGCCCTGGAGTGGGACCCAACAGGCTCATAATAATAATAATAATAACGTTATGTATCATAATAATGAATAATATATATATATTTTTTTTTATCTCTTAAATACCATTTTCTTTAAATAAGAATATATAGTAGTCATTGGATACATGAAGTGGGCTGCCGTTGTCAGACGACTTAAAAGTCACGGTGTACATATATTTTCTGTACAATTTCAAAATCAGCCGTCGTGCGTACTGTTCAACATTCTCCCCACGACCCTTTCCTTCGTAATAATTGAGTAGTTATTACCCGTAGCTTACTTAGATTTTCTTCATTTATTTTGCTTTTTCCTCTTCTAACTGTAGTGTTTTGTGGGGTCCAAAACCAGGTTTGTTGTCAGGAACGAGCGATCCTTACGTCAAGTTTAAGGCTGGGGGCAGACTGTTGCACAAGTCCAGGATCGTGTATCGAGACCTTAACCCAGTCTGGGACGAGTGCTTCACCGTGCCCATTGAAGATCCTTTTCAACCAGTGCAGATTAAGGTGAGAGATATTTCAATAAATTCATATTTTTTGATGATGATGATGATGCCAGAATATCAAGCTACCCGAAACTGTCAAAACTGTCAACCTTGCTTCGTTGGTCGAGTGGTTGTAAGCGCGACTGTTGAGTATGAGGGCCTGAGTTCGATTCCCGGGTCGGGCACAGTGTCATTGTGTTTATCCATCGAGAATTTTCGCAGTAGCAGCCACTTGACGACTATAAGCTCGCCCCCTATTACATGGGACTTAAACATAACTGGCGAAATGTGGGTGTACTATATTATTGGGTATACCTCTACCTAACCCTTCGGGGATTACAGGCGTGATGTTATGTTATGTAACCTTGAACCTAATGCTTTAGCGATAAAGTTGAAAATCTATTAAAGATTATTTTTTTTATTATTTATTTGACAGAGCTTGATGTTCTGGCGTCTGTACTTACATACTCTTTGACAGCCTGATCATAGGTCTAGTGGCTGCGTAAGTGTGACTACTAGCAAGAGGACCTGGGTTACATTCCCAGGTCCGGCAGTGTTTTTCGTTTCTGCATTAGGAATTTCTCAAGCCCGGATTCTGTTTTGCTGCCTAGTTAATGGGTTTGTGCCCAATAACATTGAACTTAGCAAATTTCGTACTGTATGGTGTCGGACGTAAAGAATACCACCAGCACCATCCCATATCTTCCCGTGGGTGACGTAAAAGGCGACTAAGGGACTTACCAGAGAATGGGCAGCAGCGTTCTCTGTGCCTTTCTAACAACCCTACTGCGATTGCCAACCGCCTGCCAAGCGTGGCGATTATGGCAAAATCCCCCTTGGGGAAGGCCTATGTCCAGCAGTGGACGTCTTTCTGCTGAAATGATGATGACGATGATGATGATAGCGAAATCCAGTTGAAATTAAAGTATATTGTTACTTTTTCATTCATAACTAACTAACAGTGTTGTAAGCCGGATTTCACGCATAAATCCATCTTAATATATATAAATTACGTGTCACGTTGTTTGTCTGCGATGGACTCCTTAACTACTGAACCGATTTTAACCAAATTTGAACACCGTGTATATATCTCAATGTATAATCACAATATTATTTAATTGCATTATGTTACGCAGACGACGTTGCGCGGGACAGCTAGTAAATAAATAAATAATAACACAATCCTACATCGGCCATAAAAACTCAATAAAACGCTAACCCGACCCGGCTTAAATACTTTATTACATACAATTTACTTCCTACACTGAATAAAATTTAATATTAACCCGTAAACAGCCCCAAGGGCGGTATAACGTTAATATATCATCGCTTAGAGAGTCGTGTTATGTCACCGAGTTAGTTTACTTTATTACTTAGTCCAAAGAAAGGTCCTGTAGAGCGCGGACGCGTGATTTAAACGTAAATTATATTCGAATGATTTTTTAATCGTAAATATTGAAGTTATACTTCTTTTGGCGCGTTAGGGAAAAATTATGAGAGTAAATTTTTACGACACCGTGCGCGCACACCGTCAGAAAAAACCAACACCCTGAAGTTAGCTAGTCAACATACACCCTGAAGTTAGCTAGTTTTACTTACGTTTTGGCTAATATAATGTAGATTTTGAAGTTATACTTCTTTTTGCGCGTTAGGGAAATAATATGAGAGTAAATTTTTACGACACCGTGCGCGCACACCGTCATAAAAAACCGACACCCTGAAGTTAGCTAGTCAACATACACCCTGAAGTTAGCTAATTTTACTTACGTTTTGGCTAATATAATGTAGATTTTGAAGTTATACTTCTTTTGGCGCGTTAGGGAAAAATTATGAGAGTAAATTTTTACGACGACACCGTGCGCGCACACCGTCAGAAAAAACCGACACCCTGAAGTTAGCTAGTCAACACACACACTGAAGTTAGCTAGTTTTACTTACGTTTTGACTAATATAATGTAGATTTTGAAGTTATACTTATCTTGGCGCGTTAGGAAAAATGATGACAGTAAATTTTTACGATGCGCGCGCACACCGTCACGAAAAGCCCTGAAGTTAGCTAGTCAACATTTTAGTTTTTTACGCCAAAGAAGTACTCTCTTACGTGCGTAATAAGTACACACACCCTTTTTTAGTATCCTGTAATATTTTTAAGTTATACTTTTAATTGTAAAAAAAGCCGTGTGGCACTCGGAGACTGCCGCGGTATAGCTATTGCATAGCATTTTTTATCAACTTATGTAATTATAATTATTTATTTATTTTATTAATGCAGTATTTTTGAAGTTATACTTCTTTAGGCGCGTTAGGGAAAAATTATGAGAGTATTTTTTTACGATGCGCGCTTAATTTCGCAAAGTTTAGATGAAATGAAACAATGGACCTCCGTTGGTCACGGAGTTTTATATTTACAGGAGTAAAATCCATGTATTTATAAAAATACAATCCCGAGAACAAAATTGCAGAACCCGACAAAAGCGCAAAAAAATCTAAGCAGATTTTTTTTAGGTCAGAAATAGGTCTAATTTTTAGACAGTTCCAGTTGGAAACTGAAAACCTTCGTTACAGTAATGTTTTCAGACATAAAATGAGCTGTGTTGCCTTTTGCCGACTCTGTAAGATCAATAATATGCTAATATGCTCAGCGAGCTGTCTGGAGCTTAATATGATGTTAAGAATGAGACATTGCAGTAAATAGGGCATTTTATATGCTTGATATAGCTCAAAAATCATTTCAGAAATACGCAGACCTAGACATCTTAGCGCCATTGCGTACTGCTTTGTACCGAAATAGCTTAAATTTTATTATTCAACAACTTTTAATAATTCAACATAATAACATTTGGAGCGAGTCTATTGCCATCAAAAGGGCACAAATCCAAACTCCAGCCAGATTGGGAAATTCCTAATGGATAATCTATGAACACTGGGCAGACCTGGAAACCAAACGCTCATGCTTCTGACCACATGAATAACGTCTTTGCTTATCTACAGAAAGAACATCTATTTCATCATCAACATCATCTATTTAATCAATCATCTATTTTTTTTGACCGTCTTTTTTTTATAGAACATCTTTGAAGTCTGCTTGAAGTCTAGTTTTGAGAGAAACTCAGGTCCTGCAATAAAATACGATTATGAAAAGATATTTTCTGTACAATTTATTTTCCATCTTGTGGTAAACCTTAACAAAGTGTGGGTTAAGAAAGTGGACTTGTTGTGAACTTATTTCCCTGAATAAAATCGGATGCGAAAATCTTGTGGAATCGGGTCATAAAAGTAACGTCTCCAGCGACCGTCTAATGAATTCCTATTCAGCTAGCTTCCCTTGGACAGAATTTGTATGTTTTAAGTGCGTTACATTGAGTCCTACTGTAAAACATGATTTTTCACCCCAGTAAAAAAGTCTTTTCCCAGCAATTTTTTTTGTGTAAAGTTACTTAGTTTGATGTACATAATGATTGGTGAAGGTCTCTTGAAGGGTCCGTGTACACCGTTTATATGAATCGGGAAATTGAAGAAGTGCGCATTATGATAAACAGTTAAAAACAAATCTCTTCTTCAGCGTTCTCCAAAATTACAACGTCAAAAAACTTTTCAGGTCTTCGACTACGACTGGGGTCTTCAGGACGACTTCATGGGCTCCTGCCACATGGATCTGACCGCACTAGAGCTCGGTCGGACGCAGGACCTGGTGCTCTGTCTGCGAGACCCTGGCAAACCCAACCAGGACATGGGAGAGATCGTGCTCAATGTAACGCTGTGGCCGAAGTCCCAAGAGGATAAGGAGCAGGTAAGGATTCAGTTTTAGATGCTGATTCACGTCAGATGTACACATAGATTAGAATTTTAACTGTACGAAGAATCAACCATATTCAAAACAAAGTGACGTTTGACGTCAGATTTGGCTTTGCCCTTGCTTGACAAATCTTTGTTCGCAGGGCGACCAATAAAGCTGTGCAAAACCAGTTAATGTGGATCTCACATTGCACAGGAACTCTATACAAAGCAAGGCCATGTAAATGTATAGCTTGTTATGTCACCGTATGCATGTACAATCTTTCATTTTTTCGTTTGGGTTTACGATGTTATGTGTCGCGTGTGGCAGTGTAAAAGCAGTGCAGCATTTTTCTTGGTGAATTCAATTTATTTCTGACACATGACATTTTTCACACATTTGTGCTTCGTGCTGATCTGCTAATGCATTACATGCAATGTGTCTGAGTATCATCTATGGCTTTAAATACAATGATGCAAGCAGGTAATTAGCTGCAAATTGTTACTTTAAACGGGATGTACTTAATTGGCAATAATTGGTGCTACACTACTCCGGGAAAGGGTTGGGATCTCCCAAACTTCTAAGTTACTGGAAACTCCGAAAATATATTTTGTCGATTTTAATCAGTTCTATATAGTCAGCAGTTATAACAAATTACTCCTTTCTAAGCCGTAAGCAGATCGTAAAACTGCGGTAGCAAGTTTTAAGTACCCGATGGATTACGACGAATTTATTTTCAAATTCGATGAAAGATTTTCTTTGAAACTTTTGCAAGGATCTCAGACTTTAAGTCTTTAAGCCTTCACAATTACTAAAGTTTTAAATATACTATCAACACATTGGAATACTAAAATCTTCTTGGAGTCTGTCTCTTTCGTTACCATTTATTTCTCTTTTACGTTCAATTTATTAACTGTTGGTACTGAATAAGTGCTTTAATGTTAAATGCCTAAGAATAGACCATGGCTCTTCATATTTGCTAAGAGGGGACTTGAGAGAAAGCAAAATCTTAAGCAGACGCGATCTACCACATTATTCTTTATCGTGTGGTTAGTGCCTAACCTGGTGTCAGAGCTTTTATGCCACTCAGGCCTCTGACTTGGCTTTACGTGCCGTCGAGAAATATCTCTCAGAAACGCTGGTTTCCTCACGATGTGTTTCTTCTCCGAAACAAGTGAATAATCAGAGATGCGTGTCTTGGGTTCGAACTTGAGACCTGTGAATACTAACTATGCCACTATTACAATCATCAACCTTAGGCGTGATGATGATATTCCCCTCTCTTAATTTTACTGAGACAATTTATGTGGTATATTAGGCCACATCATGGACACATTGATAGACTCCAGGGTCACGGACAATTTCTAAAATTTTTTGTCCGGAATACTTCGTACGGTTCCCAGTCATAAAGTTTTATCGAAAAATTCTGAACCAATATAAAATTTTATAATATTCCTAGTAGTATATCGAGGGTTTGACCTATTGAAGTTGTAAAAGTTTAATGGCCCATTCACTCTGAATGTGGAGCATTTTGTACTGTCAAAAACCTATAATATTACGAGCTAGCGCTAATTGAAAACAAAATTAACCAGCTTTAATCCTGTCTGATTCTACAACCTAAAACTTACGAGTTTGATATAATAAATTTAATAGTTTCAATTTCTTGATTCAGCGATGGTAAATACCGAAAGGAGTTTGCTGATCAGTATAAATCGAATGTTGTCTTTTTAAGACTCCAAACATTGATCCATAAACAGCCATAGATGTAGCACCAATAAGACGGCGGTAGTAAATGTCTTTATAAAAAGGATTTATACGTTAAACTTCTTCTGAAATTAAGTTTTGTCACCGTAGACGATATTGGTTCTGATCTTCATCTTTTAGGGCCGATTTCACCGAAACGACGTTCATCACACCTAAACCGGGCCCAACATCTGCAAGTGTCAATATGCCGTTTTTCCATTGTGAATATGATGTGATCGCAGTTCCATTGTTTGTGTAATCCGCCTTCGAAATAAATCCACATAACATTTTAAAACAAAGAAATAATACAACACAGACCAATATTTATTAAAGTACGCAGTATTTTTTTCATTGAACTCCACACACTACATCAAAAAGGCAGAACGGAGTGTTGGCAAAGCGCAGTCGGTCTTTTTTATACTGTGGCTTAAATAGGAGTAAAAATCGAAGGTAGGACTCCACAACTATATTTTTGCAAGCTTATACAAGATGTAGTTGAAAATCAGCATATTTAAGCACTGGTCAGAAAGATAAAGTACTTCATTGTACACTAGCTTTTAATCGCGGCTTCACTCCTGTTATGTACGGAAATTTACACACGGGAACATTATTTAAATGTAGTTTATGACACTCGGGGTTAATGTAGCTTCCCGTTAGTGAAAGAGTTTTCGGAATCGGATCAATAATTCCGAAGATTATCCCGTACATACAAACTTTCAAATTTACCAACAAATACCTCTTTATAATTATGTATCTGATAATAATAATTACTGTATAATCTATGGGCACAAGGGCAGTACTACTGTGCAACCATGGTGCAAATAGGACCCTCTCATTTGCACTAGGTTCCATTTTTAATTATAACAATTACATCACTTTTGCCATAAAATATTGGGTTTTGCACCCTTTCTTTGAAAACTGAACAAAGGCACATCGGTCTTGCCTCGCTGCACTGCGCCGCACCCAATGTGTGGTACTCCAAAGCTTTAATCAATGGCATAATGCCTTCATACCTCCGCACCCACAATATATAGGACAATGGCGGTACAGCCAGCAAAGGAGTGAACCAGCCATGAAAATATTTTTATGTATAATATTTAAGTCAGTAAACCTGAGAGAGTCGTCAGTCAAAGTTTTGCAGAAGTGTATTAAATTAGCCTCCAGAGGGCTTGAAATTTGGCAATGGCTTCATATTTCTGTAACAACGTTTAGTTTCAACGAGGCGGACATTAGTTTTTTGTTAGTTTATGTCGGTTCCTACTTTTGTATCGTCGTTATCACTGATAGAATGTCACTGTTTCGAGGTCCTAAAAAGTAGAACAGGCAGCTTCGTTTCCTTTTTGCCAACTATAAATGTTGAACACAGCATTTGCTATTCTTGAAACGAACTCCATGATAAACCAAGAGTTTAAAAATACAAATAAACATCTAAACACAAACACATCTTGCTTTGAAAATAAGCTGCCTGGTAACTTATCTCTGAAGCTGTCTGTACGTGCACTGTCGATGCATCGCGTGGCGTGCCACTAGGCATTACACCCGGCCCACTCCTTTTGCGTCGTGCTTCGTCGCCTGCAAGCTGTCACGCTATGGGTGACTATCTGTCGTATCTCGTATCAAGAGGTGTCATTAAAGAGGCTGGGATTATTGAGATATTCAGCGGGTTATGATGTCCGATAATAGTACTGGTAGTTGTAGTTTGATGTATTAGGGTAAATAAAGCATACATTCTAGTCAGGCACTTAAATTGTCGCTTCGCCGGCTCGCTTGTTGTGTAACAAATGATATAATAATATCGTCGCTGTAGAATGATAACCTCGCATGTCCAGAAATCCAAACTTAACAGGAAACGAAAAAAATGTTTGATTTCGTCAATGTTTAAAATATTTTTATGTTGTTTTGGCTCATGTTTTGAATGATAAAAAGGACTTACTTTTGGGTTCACGGTTTCGCTGAGTTATAAAATACGTGGTTTTCATTCTCATTGATCTTTTTCTACTTATTTTGATACCTTTGTCCATAACATTTTGTCAACTCAGAAATGTCCTTAACTTTAACAGCACGCACATTATTTGTCCTTCGTTTGTTGAATACTTAACAATATGAATCCAATCCAATAAAACAAAGTAATCCTATTTTGATAACACCCTTTCACTAAATTAGAAATTGATTAAATTACTCGTAATAACTAGCTAGGCATAGCTTCACTGTTTTCTGCTCTGTAAAAATAATCACATATCATCACGCCTGTAACACCCGAAGTATTAGGCAGAGGTGTACCTAATAGTACACGAATATTTTGCCAGTTATGTTTAAGTCCCGTGTAATGGGGGGCGAGCCTATTGCCATCAACCGGGCGCACAAACAAACTCCGTGGCTGCTACTGAAAAAATCCTGATGGAAAAACCTATTGCCCGGTCTGGGAATCGAACCCAGGACCTGATGCTCAGCAGTCGTGATTGCGACCACTAGACCAACGAGACAGTATAAAAATAACTGAACATAAATAACGTTTACGTGCTATAGACGGCGTCCCTTGATGGTTATTGTTAGTAGGTACTTTAATCCACATTCATTGACAAATTGCCAACGTAGTTACGAGTGTGTGACATCAATCTTGAAGTTCAAATTTAAATAGCTGAGCTGGGGACATTCCTTTCCGCAGCTTTTCTTGTAGAATATTAATAATCTACCAACGCACATAATTATAATATACTGCTGGATGCTACTGAAGGCATTCAACTCCTGCCAGGGCTGCGGGCTGTTCGAAAGAGATACTGCGGCCCTGGAACACAAAGGGCAAGGAAGGAACATGGATGGGTTTTAGTCAGTACAAGTCTTACACTACCTTCCGCTCTGCCCAGAGCGGGAGAAGTCATTTGATGATTTCCCATCCGTAAAAAAAAAAAAACAAGTCGTCCAACTGGTAGCCAAGTTCTAGGTCAAATAAATTTAGATATATAAACATGGATACCTTAAGAAAAAGAATCAGCTAAGATAAATGGGTTATTACTTATTAGGTACTCAGATGCGGCAAAGTGACAAACACAATTATAAAATGTTTCCAAAAAGCTCTTCAACCTTTTTTTTTTTTGGATGGGAAATCATCGAATGACTTTTCCCGCTCTGGGCTGAGCGGAAGGGAGTATCCGACTTGTACTGACTAAAACCCATCGATGTTCCTTCCTTGCCCTTTGTGTTCCAGGGCCGCGGTATCTCTTTCGAACAGTCCCGCAGCCCTGGAAGGTCTTCAACCTTACAGAAGATTCGTAGTTCTTCTTCTTCGGGTCCACAAAATAAACTATGTTGAGGCAAATACTTATTTCAAAGCGCATTGTGAAACAAGAAAGCAACGTTTTTCTTTTCTTAGGTTTTTCAGTTACACGAAGTTATGAGCCACTCAATGATCAGATTCTATTTAACCATCTCTGTAGGTGACACAAGAAATCCGAAGTAAACCTGTTTTCGTTATCAAAATCTCGCTAATCAGGTCGATAGACCTGCTCACATCAAAGTCATACAAACTTCAAACCGTGAAGTTATATTAATTAACAACACGAGTTAATTAATTTGAACTCGGTTAATTGAACGATTAAGGGAACAAAGTTACCTCGGAAACAATAGAGTTTGGTGAAATTAGAAACGCTTATGTGGTTATATTAGTAGCTTAGGGATCTGCGCTACATGGATTAACTATAGCGTGCTATGGAAGAGCTCAGAGCTGACAGAACTAATTAAGATGACAACATTGTAAACTAATTTAGAGAAAATTTCGAAACGCCTAGTTGACGCTTCCCGTGACCCAAGGGCTGGCTTTTACTTTGGCCAGAGACTAAGTGTTGCCATACAACGTGGCAACGCCGCCAGTCTCTTGGGCACATTACCATCTGAGTTGCGATCTGCGTTGAGGAGGAGTTTTTCGATGCCCTTTTATAGTTTGTTGTTAGTTTATTTATTTTAGTTGAATAGTTTTTAATTATCAATGTATATAGTTAGTTCATTAAGAGAACAAGACAGAAACATAAGTAGTATACTTAGTAATTTGGAACGCAACTTGCAAACATGTTGCAAGAATAAATTATTTTCTCTTATGAAATAGTATTACGCGACTAACGCAGAAAACAATCCTTTCTAAAGAGTGAAGCACATCGCTCATTGTTGCCGAAAACTTTACATGTTCGCGGCTTCCTCTGTGCGTACCCAAACTGCTCAATATACCCACAACCTTGCTCAGAAGCCGGATCTAGATCATATGTATACGAGATGCAGTAAAGCTATGCTGAATTATTGCACAAAATTGTCTAGTTGATGTTATGCTGTTGGCTTGCTGCACACTTTGGTGCAAACTGTAAGTACAACAAGTATCTGCTTAAACAAACAAATACATTTTACAATCGCTTCTCCCATCATCCTTTACTTATAAATATTATACATGCGAAAGTAAGTTTGTTTGTCACCTTATCACGCCTAAACCACTGAACCGATCATACTGAAATTTTGCATATACGTTGTCAGGTATACAGAAATGCATATAGAGGGTACCTTTCATTCTGAAAAGAAGTACTATTCCCGATGAAAACAAAAAATAACGTTCTTATGCTCATAGACGGCGTGTCTTTCGAATCATGATTGAATTACAAGCAGAGTACAACTCGAATTGATTGTCAAATTCTAATTTAAAGCGAGAGAAGCCGCGGGTAAAAGCTAGTCATCAATAATTTAATACTAGATACCATCGGCTTGATGGAAAAACTCGTCTTCCACCACTACGGCCATGTCTTTGATTCAGCTATGTTCTTTGCGAAATGAGGTCCTGATTTTGATTCCTAGGTGGGCAAAGTGTTATTGGATTCATGCGTCAAGAATTTCTCAGTAGCAGCGACGCAAGACGAGCTTCTGGACTCGCACCCGGTTGATGGCAATAGGCTCGCCCCCAATTACATAGGCCTTAAAAACATAACTGGCGAAATGTGGGTGTACTATTAGGTGCACCTCTGCCTAACCCTTCAGGGATTACAGGCGTGATGTTATGTTTATATCCTCCACTCCACTCCACTTCTACGATTCCGCCAGAATTAGTCACCTTGACATTTAATAACTTGTTATAATTGACATGCACGATGATAGTGTTTGTCATTGGATAGGACACAAAAATGTAGTTTGCATTTTTAGGGTTCCGTACGTCAAAAGGCACAAAAGGAACCCTTATAAGATCATTCTCTTGTCCGTCTGTCTGTCTGTCTGTCTGTCTGTCCGTGTGTCACCACCGATTTTCTCAGGAATAGGTGGACCTAGCAAGTTGAAATTTATACCAGATACTGAGGTGTATAGTCCCTATTAGGTGTATATATAATCAAGGTCCTGAATCAACACGATAAAAAGATATGGGCAGATTTTCGCGAAAACTTGTAAGTACCAGAACTTACCTTAATTTTCAATTCTTTTTATTTTTCGGATTTTTCGTTTTACTTGTGCGGTAAGACCTTGCTTTTATCCAAAATTGACAATTTTAGGTCAACCGGAAGTACCCTATAGGTTTTGGGTCGAAAACCTCTAAGGTATTTCCCGTTGACCTAGAATCACGAAATTTAGCAGGAAGCAATGTCTCACAGCAGATGTAAAGGAAAAAATCTGAAAATCGTAAATATGTAGTTTAATAACAAAATACCTACAGGTTTTTAAGGAACCCTCAGTGCGCGAGTCCAGCTCGCACTTGGCTGGTTTTTTTTAGTTTGTTATCCACAATCATAAACTTACATTACCTACTTATTTTATATTCTTACACCTAATGTCTATCATCCTTACTTCCTTGACTAATATTATAAACACGAAAGTTTGTTTGTTACCTTTTCACGTCAAAACCACTGAACCACAACCTGATGATTGAATTTCATTATGACAAGTAGAGTACAACCCAAATTGATTTTCAAATTCTAAATTAACGCGAGCGAAACCGCGGGCAAAAGCTAGTGAAGAATATTATGGAAAATTTTCATAAAGAGCGGTCCATGATCCAGAGAATATGATGACATAATGATGACGCATCATTGCCAAAAAAACCTCTGAACAAACTTAACATGCACGATGTTAGTGTTTGTTATTGGAAAGGACTCAAAAATGTTGTTTGCATTTTTAGGGTTCCGTACCTCTAAAGGTAAATAAGGAACCCTTATAAGATCACTCTCTTGTCCATCTGTCCGTCTGTCTGTCTGTCTGTCCGTGTGTCTCGCACAGAATTATCTGGTAAATAAACCTCATTACATAAAAAATGTTTTCATAATAATATAATTCAATAATGATTCGAAAGACACGTGGCGCCATCTATTATCATAAGAACGTTATTGTTGTTTACCTCGGAAACAGTACTTTTTTTCAGGATGAAAGTACCCTATGTCTGTTTCTGTACACCTGACAACGCATATGCAACATTTCAGGATGATCGGTTCTGTGGTTTAGGCGTGAAAAGGTAACAAACAAACATACTTTCGCATTTATAACATTAAGGAAGGATTAAACCTCATTACATAGATAAGTACTACATACTTAATAGAACACGACATATTTGTTTACAGAGAAATGTGGTTTATTTTCGACAACTCCAACAATTATACAAACAAACGAGGTAACGTCATAAATGAGAAATGTGTACAGGAAAATACAAATAATTTGCTTTGAATAATATTGCACATTGATTCAGGATAAGTGGTCAATTAAGTGGTTATAGTTCGTTGTTCTGTAAACGAGAATGTGAAGGAAAACAATAACAATACCACACAGATTAAATAAGGTCAGGAGCAAGGTAGCAGCATCTATACTGTTTTCAAATATACAGTCGACCGCCCGATGGTAACACTTTGATCTGGATCTGGCCTAGCGCAGTACGGATTTTCAATACAATACGAGGCTAGGCCTCCTTCTGTGAAGCAGTCATGCTAGCGAAGGAAGTGGCGGAGCGTGAGAGGGAAAGAACCTCCCGTCCCAGCCACCGCGGGAGTCGCCCCGGCCGTCGGGGGTCACGTGGTGGCTTCCGGCCACCGTAGACGCGGACCTGTAGACGGTGAGTGGTGGGCTGGCTCGCCGTCCTTCGGTATTTTGACGACAGGCCGTGTTGACGGCGCGTTCGTGTTCCACGCGCGCCTCAGGGAGATGTCAGCAACCAGGGAGGGGCCCGCAGAGGCCGATGCCTGCCAGGGCTGCGGGACTATTCGAAAGAGATACCGCGGCCCTGGAACACAAAGGGCAAGGAAGGAACATGGATGGGTTTTAGTCAGTACAAGTCTGACACTCCCTTCCGCTCTGCTCAGAGCGGGACAAGTCATTTGATGATGTCCCATCCGAAAAAAAAAGGCTAGCTTAATATCGGTTAACATACTATTGATCTACCGTAAAGGCAAGCCATCGGCCATTTTTGGTGACCTTTTATACTTTCTAATAGCCATTATATGTTACCACATATGGGGTAGAGCCATGCCCAGAAATGGAAGTTTATGAGCCAATAAAATTGCAAAGGATCAGTGGCTGAAAGAGTAAAATACAGTAAGTAGAAAGCCGGGAAGTGTTACATGATATTGACAGAGAACCACAAAGAAAAGCAAATGAGCTGGTAACCAATCCTTGAGAAACAATTGCAAGTGTTAGCCTTGAACTCAGTAAGGAATAAAGTGACAAAGACCTTGGATTTAACAAATACAACTAGTCAGACCAGCCAGTCCTTACTAAGAATTATGAGAACCATAAACTAACAACTCAATTTTCAATTTATAGAAATATACCACAAACTATGCATTTAAAGATACGATCCATTAAAATCCTACTTAAAATTAACGACATACCATAAAGTTGCCATCATTTTTAGGGTTCCGTACGTCAGTCGGCAGAAAAGTAAAAGTGAAATTAATATCTAATACTCAAGTCCGCTTAAAAGTATTGAAAGAATCAAACTTGTAAGTCAATGCGATCAAAAGATATCAACGTTTATGTCGCATATTTTGCTATTTTACAAAGGAATTAAAACCTATAGGGTACTTCCCGTTGACCTTGAAATTTGGCAAAAAGCAACTTCTTACAGCACAGGTAAAGAAAAAAAATCTGAAAACCGTAAATGTGTAGTTTCATAACAAAATAACTGCAAGTTTATACGGAATCCTCGGTGAGCGAGTACAACGCGGCCTTGGCCGCTTTCACGAACATTTCGAGCGGTCACAAACATTTGCGACGGAAAATGGTTGACTATAACTCATTGCATGCACATTCTGTACTGCAGCAATTGACGAACGTCCTTGGGTCCAGCGATCAAGATACAACACATAAATTACTATTACCCCCGACTGGTGTACCAATACTTATTGTGTTAACCTCGTTTTTTTAGTTAGTCGTCTGACGCCGGAGCGTACGCACGTGCGAAACTGTATTTGTAAACAAAATTGCGAAAACAAAATAAACTCTCCAAGTGTAAATGCGATATCTTTCGCTATCAATGTGTTCGATGTTCGAAAATTTAGTGTTGTGTTGCTTTTTTTTGTTTTCAATATGTGGTTTTATTCAGTGCCAGTAAACGTGTTCTATATTTAAATTGCAAAAGTTTTGTTTTGTGCACGTGAGTGTGAACGACAGCTTATTATTTGGGACGTTATCTAAAACGGTTTGACGTGTGAATTGTTTTAATTGATGAATATTATGCTGTTAATTACCAACACATACGTAATGATAAAAGCAATGTCTGGAATATTAACGATGTTAACTATGATGAAGCTAAAACTAAAGTTTTTAAATGTTCAGCGAGCTATGAGGAATTTATTACAAACAATAATAAAGAACATCATGATGTTAGAAATGACCTTAACGCTTACGATAAAAGTTATGATGAATTTAAACTAAAACCAATATTTATCAAACTACAAAGAACAATAAATGACAAATAAACTCCGAGTTTTGGCGTTCAAAAGCTGGTTCCAAGTTTCCAAGGGCGTTTACAGGTCACGAAACCAGTTTTGTAGTTATCCTTATCCTGCTTAAAAACTGGAATGCCATTAACAATATTCCTACCTATTTACTTTCTTCCCTTGATGTTCCGGGTCTGGCTGTTTGTGTATGTGAGTTTAAAAATGTTTGTAAACGCGCTCGATAAAGGAGAAATTCCTAGTGTGGGGCAACGTTTAAAAAAAAAGCCTATATCTGGAAGTAATTGTACGTTGGTGCGATCGCTATTACTCGTAGAAGCGTCTTTTTAGGTCTCCGTATCCAAAGGGTAAAAATGGGACCCTATTACTAAGACTCCGCTGTCCGTCTGTCTGGCTGTCTGTCACCAGGCTATATCTCGTGAACCGTGATAGCGAAACAGTTGGAAATTTTCACAGATGATGTATTTCTGTTGCCGCTATAACAACAAATAATAAAAAATATGAATTATTTAATAATTAAAGGGGGCCATACAAGAAACGTGTTCTTTTTCGGTTTATGGTGCGGAACCCTTTTTTTTTTACGGATGGGAAATCATCAAATGACTTCTCCCGCTCTGGGCAGAGCGGAAGGGAGTGTCAGACTTGTACTGACTAGAACCCATCCATATTCCTTCCTTGCCCTTTGTGTTCCAGAGTCGCGGTATCTCTTACGAACTGCCCGCAGCCCTGGCAGGCATCGGCCCTTACGGGCCCCTCCCTGTTTACTGACATCTCTTTGAGACGCGCGTGGAACACGAACGCGTCGTCTACACGGCATGGAGCGGAACCCTTCGTGCGCGAATCGGACTCGCATTTGGCCAGTTTTTTGTGTTGTTTCGCCTATTCTGTCCCACTGCTGGGCAAAGGCCCCGTTCCTTCCCAACTCTTTCGGTGTTATGTACCGAATTATGTTTGTTATTTCTTAATTTCTTTCCACTCAATAAATCATCATCACTGCCTAGGCTTTTCGCAGCTATGGTGGAATCGGTTTGCACTAAGTATAAACAGCTGAATACTAAAATGATTGCCTATCTTACATCCACAGCCCAGCAACACAATACTTAGTAAAACTTCCTTTCAATGAATAACAAATTTGAATACCAAAATAGTATCAAAATCGTGCAATCCATAGTCAATATTGACACTGAGTACACAAACATAAAATTATCTTGGACATAACAACACAGCTGACTTCTTATCTCATTATTTCATAAGAAAACATACCTACATACATAATATATTATGATGGTGTAATTACTCGTACTTATTTATCATCCTGCTATATTTTCTTACGACGGCTACCGACTTTCATAAACCATTGCTGTATTTCTGAATCAATGTCTTCGCAAAATTTCCTTATTGGAAGACATTTAACCTATCCCGGTACATCTTTAATATCATTTGAACTTGGATGCGCGACGCACGGGACCGGTAAATGTGGCGATTCTTTGGGGAGGCCTATGTCCAGCAGTGGACGTCTTTCGGTTGAAATGATGATGATGATGAACTTGGAGATGCCAAATGATAGTCGAAGCAGGCTTACGAAGTTGAAAACATTTTCAGACATAGTTGAAATTTAATATAATTTTCGACATGATTGACTATAATTCTTTTAATTTAATTAATTGGATATTATAGTGACCTCCGTAAGTACATACTATTACCCACTTGTTCTTCTTCTTCATTCGAATTGATGCTACGTCTTGTCAAGTTATTTGGTCCCTGGAGGTGGTCACGTTAATCCCGGCGTTAGCGGCGCGTATGCCCTCTTAAATTCACTTTTAGGGACACTGTAGCAACTTAACTGGGCCGGGAGCAAACAGTCGGGAGCTACACATTCACATTGAGTCTCTGAAAGTCTTTGATCCCCCATTTTCCCAAATACTACAAGAAGAAACACATTGCATAGGGAATATGGTTGTATAATGGGAATCTTTTATAATTATTTAGTATGAGATTTTATTTATAATCAAAGCGAAGACATAAAAACTCACATTAATGTCATAGAATTTTATAGCGTTGTAAAAGACTTTATTTCATAGATTAAGTATATATCGATGAAATTAAACTTAAAGTGACCTCATCCCCACGTAATGCATCATTTCGCGAGTCCATTAGCGCAGTTATAACTCGAGAACTACTAAACGGATTCAAGTATTTTTTCCTAGGTATCATGTTCTGGCTAGGTTTACTAAGTCCGCCAAGCGAATCTGTAGGAAATAAAATGAAATTATTAGTATATAAGCGACATCGGTGTAACTATTTATAGCATGTACAATCAACAAAAACTAACAGATAAATCCCAGTTATTGCACATACAAAACACAGATTAATAGAAGTAAACATACATATAAGGAAGGTTGTCATTTTTTATCTGACTATATACCCTGATTAGAAATGGGAAAACAAACCCCCAGCACGCGTAGCATGACCACCGTAGAAACGGATTTTGTCGATGGAAGAATTGACAAAATTACAGGTTTATTATGTTGGTCTGTCATTTTGTCGTTGTTTTTGCTATTTCTTCTGAAGGTTCCAAATGCAGGACGGCATCTAGACAGGTATTTTGAGGAAATTAGGATTACGAGACACAGTTTGAGTAAACCTCGTCCCAGCAATCGGCACAGCTAAGCATAACTAGACTAAAATCTCAATGTGCCGTTGCATAACAAGCTTTAAAAGGAAAACTAAACAAACATTCAAATTCTCTAGCGTCGTATTATATTCGATCTTATATATTATTCAATGGCATCATTCACAGCAATTTGCATAGGGAATTGTTAATATTTTTAGCACTGCATAATATGTTTCTCATAACATATTTTTTTCTCTCCACGTTGGTAGGTATGTGAATTTATTTTCTGTCATCAATAAATATTGATTGTTCACAAAGGATTTTTATTCGGGTCCATGTTATTGTATATCTGGTTGAAGCTCTGCATTAAATTATGACAGCTCAGCCAAACTTGGTCCAAACATATTTAAGTGTCAATAACTAAAGCGAAAAAAAATGTTTTTTTTAGGGTTTCGTACCCAAAAGGTACAACAAGACACTATTACTAAGACTCCGCTGTCCATCCGTCTGTCTGTCCGTCTGTCACCAGGCTGTATCTCATGAACCGTGATAGCTAGACAGTTGAAAATTTCACAGATGATGTATTTCTGTTGCTGCTATAACAGCAATTACTAAAAACAGAATAAAATAAATATTTAAAGGGGGCTCCCATACAACCAAATAAATTTTGGGCGTTTTTGTCTAATGTTTTTGTCATAGATAATGATACGGAACCCTTCGTGCACGAGTCTGATTCGCACTTGGCCAGTTTTTTTACTTCAAATAAGACCACATCTAATTTTTTACACATTATCATAGTCGTAAAATTATTAAAAGTGTAAGAATGCAATAATGACCTATTTGCCTTGTGGTCAGTCCGCTAAAATAAGTAAATAACCCGAAGGCAGACAACTTGCGAGTGCTAGAAAAACCCAGAATTAATATTTTGGCATGGTTCAGTTGTGTAGTTCATTAGATAATAATTAATATGTACAATATCTTAATGTCAACTCAAAAGGTTATCATATTAATCCAAGATTAGCTGTACAGTATTTAAATAATTCCTACTAATATAGTGCGTAGCTGATGCCCACGACCTTCGTCCGAGTGTAATAAATAGGATTTTGTTAACAATTTCAAGGGCTTAACTTTGGATAAACTTTCCTTTATGGGCCATCGAGTTGGAAGTTTATATTTTTTTTTTAGATAGTAGTCATGAATAGAAAGCTTTTTACAAATTTTCAAGTTGCGGAGATTCACGGTTTACGAGATATATTTTGTTAAAGTTTCCATACAAATTGGAAATTATCACGCCATTTGACAAACGTCAAAGTTAGCATTTCATGTTCCGTTGACGGTAGAGGTGTATTCTATTAAATTTTATGTCATTAGTTTTACTTAAATATAATTTTATTTTCACATATTCACATATTAAATTTGGTGTGTAATTAATGAGCACAATAATATGCAATTACATTGACATTTTTACACAAAAAATAACGAACTTTTGCTGACACTGTGGAACGGAACGTAATCCCTTCGCGTTCCGTTCCACAGTGTAAACAAAAATTCGCCGTTTAGTGAAAAAAAAAAAAAATATTCTAACCTAAAAACTTTTACCATGGATATCTCTATAACCACGGGGTTCCGCGGGGTGGGGATGGTACAGGGAGGTATCCCCCCCCCCCGCCCCCTGCACCATAAATCGATGGACATTTATGGAAAAAAATATTCTAACCTCAAAACTTTAACCATGGATATCTCCATAACCATGGGGCTTTGCAGTGTGGGGATGGTACAGGGGGGTAGCCCTATCTCCCCCCCCTCCCCCCTCCCCCTCACACCCTCAAAACCCCATAAATCGATGGCCATAAAGGAAATTTAACCTTATTTTTTTGGACGTAAAAGTCGCGTCGAAATCGGTCCAGCCGTTTCGGAGGATCGATTGTCGTCAATTAAATGTTTTGTGTAAAATGGCCATTTTCTTGCTTGCAACTATATATTTTTTTGAAAATCTGTAATGAGATCAAAATTTCACGAAATATTATGGATACTCTCCTAAAACTATTTTCGTGTAGCTGCAACGGTTAAGGTAGTTCCCCCGCAAAAGCCCCGCTAAAAGGTTCAACCCGGCTGAGTCAAAAAAAAAACGCTCTGTAAAGTTGTCTATGGATTTTTACCAACAGTCGGATATATAGATACTATATTGTATACCCAAATTATAACATAAACAAAACAAATCACCCTTTTATATCCTGTCTGCAAAATATGATATTTGCATACAATGTTTTTGCCCGCCATGTATGGCGTGACCATATTTTTTTACGTCCTAGGTACATACATGTGACATCCAATAACATCAATCATCATCAGTATCTATTGTAATCGGCAATAAATATTGCAATATCATAACTAATAATGATGCCTTTAAATATGTAAAAGACTGTCAATAATGGGCGTTTTCACATTAGACGATATCGATAACGACACGATATCGTCGGACTGGTAGTTTAATTTATCGAACGATGTCGTGACGACATTGACCGACAGCTTGACGTTATGCCACCGGGCAGTCTCGAGTACCTAGTCGCGTTCCGTTGAGTAATGTGTATTAGAGTTAATGATGGCAGCAGTGAACAAGTTGTATTTGCTGTACCTTTTCTAATTAAGACAAAAAAAAAGGTAGTAGTATAATTTCACTCACTGGTTTTTTTCTTTTCGCCCACAGTGTTTTCGGCATAACGTTCATCCAAAAATTTAAATTAATACTTCTTCCCAGCTATTGTCGCGAATTATCTTGTTTTAGAGTCTTTGTGAGTTTTGTCCCACAGGGCTCTGATTCAACTAGTTTTATCAAGGTGACGACGTCATATTGAAATTTTGACATTTTGGATAATTTAGAACAATGACGACCGTCTTGTACGAAATGTTGAAAACAGTGATGCGGTGCGCGGGCGCAGGGACACATGACTGACGTCATCACAACGCAGAGGCTCGATCAATTTTATTGTCGTCCACCGATATCGCCGATACATTGTGAAAGCGTTCAATAGAAAATGTATGAAACTACTAGTTCCACGATATCGTGTCGTTATCGTTATCGCCTAATGTGAAAACGCCCAATGTCATGCAATAGTTAGGTGTAACGTGTAAGTCACAGAGTAAGGAATCGCCGGCAGAGTCTCTATTACCTTGAGGTAGGGGTAGGGTACACATAACACAAACTTCACGCTTAGTTATTCCCGAAGGCTTAGGCAGAGGTATACCTAACAAGTACTAGTACACCTACATCATCATCTGCCTAGCCTTTTCCCAACTATGTTGGGGTCGGCTTCCAGTCTAACCAGATGCAGCTGAATACCAGTATTTTACATGGAGCGACTGCCTATCAGACCTCCACAACCCAGTTAGTACTGGGTAATACGATACCTCTTGGTAAGACTGGTTGTCAGACTTTTTTGGCCACTGACTACCTGTAACGACTGTCAAAGATATGCAAATGACAGCCGGGACCAAAGTAACTGTTGAAATGTAGTGTACTATTGGTATAGCACTACTTAATCCTTCAGGTATTACTTACCCGCGTGGAACCATTTTAAGTTATGTGTAATCTAGTATGATGTACCAGGAAAATACTATTCCAGTATTGTTTCCCGATGCGCTAACGAAATTCTCACATCTTGATAATCAGCACGATCTATTTAGCTGTAGGTAATTACTATTGGTTAAAGACTCCCATCAATAAATCTTAGACGGAATGGAATAATCATAATGCACCATAAAAAAGTAGTGTTTACAGTTTGTAAATAATTAATTACCTTTATTTATGGGGCATTTGAGAATCCTTCTTAACTAATATTTTAAATTCGAAAATAGTAGTAGTTTGTTTGTTACCTTCTCACGCCAAAACTGAACCGTTCATTCTCAAATTTTGCATATAATTACGTTGTTAGGTGTACAGAAACGGACATGGGGTACCTTTCATCCTGAGAAAAAGTACTGTTTCCGAGAAAAACAACTATAACGTTCTTATGGTAATAGATGGCGCCACATGTCCTTGAACAACCCGAATTAACAGTCAAATTCTAAATTAACGTGAGCGAAGCCGCGGGCACAAGCTAGTAGCCTATAATTATTTACATAATTATAGCTGCTGGATATTGGGAAGTTAATATTGGAAAACAGATAAAAAGTCAATTAATATACCACGAGAAATTGGTCATAATAAAACAGTTGGTACCGAATATTTTAGGTAATTGGTACCTTATTTAGTAAGAAATCATTGTCAACCTGTTTAGGGAGTAAAAGGCTGTAGGCGAATATGTCGTAGGTATTTCCCATGGAGCCACTGATGCCTATCTGATCTCCACAACCCAATTAGTACTGGGTAATACTACCCCTTCGTAAACCTGGTTGTCAGACTTTCGAACCACTTACTACCTGTAACTACTGTCAAAGATCTACAAATGATAGCCGGGACCAACGTTTTAACGTGCTTTCCGAGGCACGGAGGAAGCTCGGTATTGTCGCCCATCCACGGACCAACCCAGTCAAGCGCGGCTTAACCAGAAGATCGACCCGAGCGGCTGTTATTATTTAGCCACGAGCTCCTTCCGAGTTTAAACTTGTTATTCTATGTTACCAAAACAAGCATCACCATTATTCTCCGGCCCTTATCCCAATTTATTTGGGGTCGCCCCAAGATGTTTTCAAAACCACCAAAACGCCTAAAATGTGGTCTGTTCCCATTATTTTCATACAATACTTTAGTTTTTTCATAGCTGCTGTATTTCCTCTTGTATTCAATTGTTTTTATGATACGAGTATCCTTGTTCCAAATCTCGATCGTTTACAGTCGTTATTGTGCTCGGAATATTTGCTCTGTTTACGGCTCTAATGTGCTGACGATTTCTGCAAAAAATAAACATAATATGTACGCTTAGTTACAAAATGGAAGTAATGTTTTATCTGGGTTTTATTATTCCTTTGTCCTTAACACCTAATGAAAAAATTCATCAGCATCATCTGCCTAGCCTTTTCCCAATTATGTTGGGGTCGGCTTCCAGTCTTACCGGATTCAGCTGAATACCAGTATTCTACATGGAGCGACTGCCTATCTGACCTCCACAACATAGTTATTTCTGGAAAATAATATTAATTCTTTCTCAAATTTGAATAGGGCCACATGTGTGTATAGCACTTCTAAATCCGTTTATGAAATATCGGTGTGATTTTGTTACCTTACACAAACGAATAAAAAACCGTCCTTTTCTATTTCATCCTCGAGACAAAATGTCGAAAGTGAAGAGCAGAATATCTCTGTTCTTTTAGTTCGAGGTCCTTATCCTAAATAGGCACTTCAAGACTTGCTGACAAAGGTCTCCAAACTGGGGCATAAGTGGCGCTTCGTAGCAGTAGGCTTAATAACTTCTGAATGGCACTGAAAAAAGACTATCAAGGTCAGTTCAGGCTCGGTATGTCCGAAAAGATATCCAACATACATAACATAACATCACGCCTGTAATCCCTGAAGGGTTAGGCAGAGGTGTACCTAATAGTACAACCACATTTCGCCAGTTATGTTTTAGTCCCATGTAATAGAGGACGAGTCTATTGCCATCAACCGGCCACAAATCTGGACGCCATAGCTGCTCTTGTGAAATTCTTGATGGAAAAATTCAATAATACTTTGCCCGACTCGTGAATCGAACCCAGGACCTCTTGCTCAGCAGTCGCGCTTGCGACCAATAGACCAACGAGGTAGTCAAAGATATCCATTCTCATAAAAATATCACGATTTATTTTCCAGAAGAAATTAACAGAATTGTAATACTAGGTAACGACATCCATATTTCAAAACCGGGTGAACAGTATCTGCCCAATCCTTTTTCCTTACTAAGTTGGGATTGGCTTTCAGTCTAACGGGATACCTTAGTATTTTACATAGAGTGGCTGCTTATCAGACCTTCACAACTCAGTAAATGAAATCCCTTGTCAAGAGAGGTTATCAGGCTTTCGGGCATAACCTGTAACGACTTTCAAAGATCTACGAATGACAGCCGGAACCAACTACTTGACGTGCTTTCTGAGGTCAGTTGGCGAACATAACTGGCAAAATGTGAGTGTACTGTGCCGTCAAAACATTAAACGTTAAGTCTCATTATTCATCATCATTTCAGCTGAAAGACGTCCACTGCTGGACATAGGCCTCCCCCAAGTGTCGCCACATTGACCGATGCCATCAATACTACATTGATGACCCCATCGGCCATCTGTTCGGCGAGCACTGTGCCCTGCCCACTGCCACTTAAGTTTATGATTTGATCACGCAAGGAAACTTGGGTGACTTTAAGCCTTCTGATGAGGCCCATTGTGAGCGACCACGTTTCGGTCCCGTATATAATCACTGGCAACACACACTGATCATAGACTTTTGTCTTGAGACACTGCGGTAAGTTGGACGAGAAGATACCACGCAATTTACCGAACGCTGCCCAGCCGAGAGTCGAGAGAGAGAGATTGACCTCTTTCTCGAAGTTAGACCTTCCTACGATTATGTCAACCTGGGACAAACGGTCCAGTCCGTTTGTCCCAGGTTGACATAATCGTCTACAAGTTTACATAACATATGTTATGTGTAAGTCGCATGTAATAACCCCGGACACCCTATTGCCATAAATTGGGCACAAATCGAGGAAGCTTTTTATAACGAGGATTTCATTCAAGCCTATATAGGAAGGAAACAATCATTTGTTGTTATTAGGAACACCTCAGAAGGACGTATACTGACCTATTGGTAATCCTGCCAGGGCTGCGGGCTGTTCGAAAGAGATACCGCGGCTCTGGAACACAAAGGGCAAGGAAGGAACATGGATGGGTTTTAGTCAGTACAAGTCTGACACTGCCTTCCGCTCTGCACAGAGCGGGAGCAGTCATAATTATGATGATTTCACATCCGTAAAAAAAAAAACCTATTGGTAATGTCCTTTGAAAAGGTCAGGGGTAGGCCAGGGATGTATAAAAGAGAAATGAAATAAGTGTGTAAGGATCAAAGCAAATGTTCGTTTTGTCATTCTTTCAACAAAGTAATAAAAACAAACCAGCGTTTTTGAGATTTGGATATTTACTGAATGCCCATTTCTCAGACTTAACTAACTGTAACATAACTGGCATATAAGTACATATTTAATCTAACAAACAGGAGCGTGTAACCGTGTTTACCGTGCACTTCGAGGTCCAGAGGGATTTCAATGTAACTATAAAGAACGGTCAGCCACGCGCAGACTGACCCCGTGAGCGAATCAATAGATCTGCGCGCCTGGTATAAAATTAAACTGCAACACAGGCGCCTCTTTATTCTAAGAGACTAACATCGGTTAACTTAGGAGTACTAAAATACTGGCCAAGTGCAAGTAGGACTCGGGCACGAAGGGTTCCGTACCATTATAAAATCACGTTTGTTTTAATTTATTTATTTTATTTTAATTTAATTATTTATTTTAAAATATTTTCTGAATATTTCAAGCGTCTGCCTGTCGCCGTTATTAATATCTAGAAAAATTACGTATGTCGTATGGAAGCCCCCCTTAAATATTTATTTTATTCTGTTTTAAGTATTTGTTGTTATAGTGGCAACAGAAATACACCATCTGCGAAAATTTCAACTGTCTAACTATCACGGTTCATGAGATACAGCCTGGTGGCAGACGAACAGACAGACAGTCGGACGGACAGCGGAGTCTTAGTAATAGGGTCCTGTTTTACCCTTTGGGTACGGAATCCTAAAAGAAAAGACAAAATTATAACGTAAAACGAGCCAAGTGAAGGTTAGTTCAAACCTCTCCAATACATGAAACGGAAGTGTCTGACATGAATACATTTATCCATTCCCGTAACACTTCATGGATAGAACATCGCAATAGCCTGAAGGCCAACTAGATTAGCAAATAGCGGCTAACAACGGTTTATCTGCATCAGATCGTAGCTCAACACACATCCGAGTACACATGGTGGTATAGTTAAGTACACACGCAAACAATGAACAATATGCATGCATGCAACTGTGTATGTGTTATTAAGGTAGCCATAGGTTTTGACACAATGAAATACTTTATGAGTTGTTTATTCCGCCACAGTCTCTGTCAGAGCGCATCAATACTTATCTGTATAGCATTATGAGTCAATAACGTACCCATTGCACAAACACAGGCGTCCTCTTTGTGAGGGAGAATGGGACATTTAAGCATAAATGATAGTTTATATAATATTCAGTTATTAGTATTATTTTTTAAATTTGTAATTTATATTATTTCTAATTTTGACTTTGTCAATTTCATTTTAATTAAATTTTTAATTTGTAATTTAATGTGACTTTGCCAATTTAATTTTTAGAATTTTTCATTTTTCATTTGTAGGAAATATTGTGTACTGTCTTATTTTTATTTATTTTTTCTAATAATTTTATGATACTATGATCCAATTGATGATCGAAATAAAGGAATTGAATTTGAATTTGATAATCCACCACGTGAACCTAGTGCGGGTTGAAAGACGTCACATGTCTCCGGATTGTTGGTTCTAGGACATACGAATATCTTAGGGCAGACCTCTTTATAGTCGCCCCAGGGATGTGCCATAACAGGCGTTGCACAGTCATGCACACTCATGTGCGGATTGTGACCACCGGGGTAGTTTCAGTGAGGTAGAAATCCCACACTCCCCGGTCGTATCCCAAAGACCGAAAACAAAAAAAAAAAAAAACTGGTCAAGCGCGAGTCGGACTCGCGCACGAAGGGATCCGTACCATAAACCGAAAAAAAACACGTTTCTTGTATGTATGTCAGAAATACATCATCTGTAAAAATTTCAACTGTCTAGCTATCACGGTTCATGAGATACAGCCTGTTGACAGACAGACAGACGTTTTTACCCTTTAGGTACGGCACCCTAATAAAAAGGACATACCAATAAACGTGTCACTGTCATATCGTACACAGTTAGTTAATATACCTATTATTGATTTGTACAATCATGAGCCGTAACTTCATTTTGTCATCTTTCCTAACACATCAATGTTCACGATTATGATTTCGCAAAGCAAATGCAAATGGCGTTCGTACACGTATTTCGTGACTTATGGCTAGTCTTCTTACTATTTGGACATTTCTGAATTCCTAAAAAATCAAACAGTTCAAAATATTCTAGTTTGTTGGATGCTACTTCCAGTCTAAAAAAACGTAGTTTTTAAATCAGAATTTACAAGCAATTACCCCTGACCTTCACTCTCTGTACATGGACCCTTCCCTGCGGATTACTGAACAGAGTCGCCGTAAATTATTATGGATTTAATCAATTAGTCCCTACTAGGCGCCATTCCCTCGAGGAAATGCTTATATGGGCAATACGCATTTTATTGATATAAGCTTTCCAATTATTGATAGGATTGAGCTGTGCTCTGATATATTCTCTTGAGGTTAGTTTAGATTGGCATAATATAATTTATTTATTTGTGATATGGTATGATTAACAAAATTTCTAGCATATTTATTTGATATTTATTGTTGTCCGCGACCATCGTTTGAGTGAAATTATTATTATAAAAAAAAAATCTCTATTTGAATCGAATTTCAAGGGTTTTCATATTTTTGTACGGAACCTTGATTATTTTTTCTAAAATAAAAGTAGCCTAAGTTACTCTTTATAAAATCAGCTATCTGCCAGTAAAAGTCCCGTCAAAATTGATTCAGCCTTCACTTGAATCGGATTTAGTTAACAATTTCAAAGGTTTTAATTTTTTTTGCACGGATCCCTAATTATATTTCTAAAATAAAAGTAGCCTAAGTTACTTCTTATAACATCAGCTATCTGCCATTTAATGTACGGTGAAATCCAACCGTTTCGGAAATTAGCCAGAATAAACAGACAGACAAACAAAAAATGAAAAAAAGTGTTTATTGTTATATAATTTCATATGCATTCAGTAAAAATCTGTTATTTTGATATCACAAATATACATTTCAATGTTATTTATTTGTATAGATTATGATAAACCTTAAATACGAAACCAGTGTCCCGTTTTTGGCAACAATATGTGGCACTGTTTAATTTTAAACTTTCGGCGGAACCGAGCGTTAGTGAAACGGACATTCTTCTATTTTAGTATCCGCGAAATAAAGTTCTCATTTTCACATTTGTGAACAATGAGATAGGTTTCCTTTACATAAAACACATAAACCCGTAAACGGAACTGTTACAATTCCAATAAAATAAATTGCTACACAATATTTCTTACAATAGGTGCTATTGCTTACACAAGATGAATAGCGTAAACTGACAGTTACTATCAAGGACGAACTAGAAGAAATAGACTTCAATAGAACACAAAACATTTTTTTTTTCGTTATACAGACTAAAATCTTTATAGTACAATTATTTTGGTCATAGTAAAGTATACTCTATTCTAAATTACACATTTCCGTAAAACTAAGATAGTTTTACGGAAATAATATGTTTAACGTTAATCAAAGGAACCGATATTTATCGTTTCCAAAACTAGAATTTACTTCGAGATCGATTTTCCAAAGTTTAATTATGATTGAAACCGAAGGTGGAATCGAGAATATTACAGAAACTCTAAAGCAAGATTCAATAAAAAAGTTGGATTAAAACATGAATCAATGGATTCAGAAGCAACAGCAGTTTTGAATGAAGCCCCTGAATGAAAATTAATCAAATCGTTTGAGATTTTAGTCATCATCTAAAAAATGATACAGCTAGAAATAAACGTAGGCTACCCTGCCCTGTAGGTCCTAATAGCATAATATACATAGATACTTGTGCCATTAATCTAAGATACATATAACTGTCGCTGATCTGATATGATCACATATAACTGAAGAAACCAAGAACTGGAATCAATATTCAAATTATTTGGACACGAATTGTTGGATTGGGCTTTAAGACAACAAATGAGAATCGTAAATCAAGGTTACAAAGTTTTTTAGGATCAATGTTTTGTAACATTGACAACCAGCGGAAAGTTTATCATCAAGCGCCAATCTGTCTGAGCATATCACAATATCATATTCGTCACACTCTAGTAACTCACAACTTCATTGGTCAAGGATAGTAACTCTGTGTTACACCAAAGAATAAGAATTAATAATACAGAAGCGAGACTCAAATATTCTTTCTTATGTGTTTTGGTCGTGCGCTGCCGCCAAAATTGTTACATTCTACGTTATCATCAACATCATCTACAGCCCTACTTCACCCACAGATGGGTACAGGCACATAGCCGTCTCTTTACTTGCCAAGCTCCACGTTCATGGGGCAGCCTCATCCAGGATATTAATATTCTGCGTAACTAGCATCATCTCCGAGTACCTTAATCGCCCTTTTCTGGCTTTAGACCATATTGACTCCCCTGATGGTAAGCCAATGATTTGCTTGTTGGCGGTGCAAGCTTGTCTAGAAGTAAACTACGCACTTTTGGCTGGAAGACTCACAAGTTATAGAAAACGGGAAACACAGACTCCGGCATGACATTCCACTTTTCAGTTGTAAGCACAGCACATGTAACGTTTCCCAAAACCATTTGTGACACAAAAAAATATATTTTTTATTGATGGCAATCGATCTTGTTTCTAATACTCATCAAAAACTTCGGTTAAACTTTCCTTTATGGGCCATCGATTTATGGGGTTTTGAGGGTGTGAAGGGGAGGGGGGGAGATAGGGCTACCCCCCTGTACCATCCCCACACTGCGGAGCCCCATGGTTATAGAGATATCCATGGTTAAAGTTTTGAGGTTAGAATATTTTTTTCCATAAATGTCCATCGATTTATGGTGCAGGGGGCGGGGGGGTTGATGGGGATACCTCCCTGTACTATACCCCGCGGAACCCCGTGGTTATAGAGATATCCATGGTAAAAGTTTTTAGGTTAGATTTTTTTTTTCCATATTTCTTTCTATACAATCTAGTCGTTTCTGGTCACCGTTCTAACCTAACCTAACCTAAACATTTGACACATTCACTAAATGGCGAATTTTTGTTTACACTGTGGAACGGAACGCGAAGGGATTCACGTTCCGTTCCACAGTGTCAGCAAAAGTTCGTTATTTTTTGTGTAAAAATGTCAATGTAATTGCATATTATTGTGCTCATTAATTACACAGTCATGTGAATATGTGAAAATAAAATTATATTTAAGTAAAACTAATGACATAAAATTTAATAGAATACACCTCTACTGTCGACGGAACGTGAAATGCTAACTTTGACGTCTGTCAAATGGCGTGATATTTTCCAATTTGTATGGAAACTTTAACAAAATATATCTCGTAAACCGTGAATCTCCGCAACTTGAAAATTTGTAAAAAGCTTTCTATTCATGAGTACTATCTACAAAAAAATATATAAACTTCCAACTCGATGGCCCATAAAGGAAAGTTTATCCAAAACTTCTATGGGACCAACCCAGGTTGAAGTACTAATACTCAGAGACCTGTTGTGAATTCCCGTCCGTTTCACGTTTCTTACGCCCCAAAACTGTAAGCAATATTAGAATGTGTTTGATTAGGAGTGTCATATCTGTTCAATTCTATTCTAAGCTATGACAAAATAAACGCCCGACAATCTTGCGTCTATTAGTGTTATGACTCACAGTTGCTGTTTACTGGCTGTAACGCCTGCTCATGGTACATTGTTGCCTAATAAAGTTGTAAAATTCCAGTACTTACTACCATTCGTCTTTTGTTGGTTTTATATGGGTAGCTATCAAAACCGGTTTAGCTCCGAACTATATTCTTGTTGCAGTTTTTATTAGTGTCCATTCGAAGTGTGATCGATTTTTTCCGGTTCGTCTCGTCTGGCGATTTGGTTTTAAAATGATTACTTCTTTTTGTATGCGTCTTTAAAATATTTTATATAAAATTTCTAATTGTACATACGTTATATATATACGCCCAGATAGATCGCTCAGCGTATTTTTAATTCGGCTTGATTAAAGCATTCGAAATAGAACAAGTGGCTTCGATCAATAAAATACTCTTCCAAGAATATTCGTATAAACATTTAGCTAATCTAGATTCATAAATATATCCATTGTCATTGTTATCGTGACCTTTGCGTATTGATTGAGACCTGCCATTACACGATTATGTTTTTTATCATGCAAACAAAAAGTAAATGTTTATTATTCGGCGCCAGTCCAGTAATGTTTCTTGCAACATACTGCGATGGCTTTAGCCCACATCTGCTGTTCACATCCAAGAATACATACTTGTATTGTTTTCCGCCTTATAAAATCGTTACTTCTTCAGTGTTTCACGAGAATTCAAACAAACCTGATGTTTCTGCTTTTGAATTTTTGTAAACTTTACCGCTAACGGGTTCTCAAAACCGTTAATTTATACCTACTACGTTCTTAGAACTAAAATTGCGTTAACACTCGCTAAACATTTTGATTAAAACTTTAGTTTTAGACTTCCTTAATTGAATTTAGTTTATCGTTAACAGTTGCTTCGTAACTAAGGAGTAGGAAACACGCGATGGTTAAATAGAACTGAAGTGAAATATAAAACTAAAATGACGGAGAATAAAATAGACCGATTGAAACATCGGTTCATAGCGTTACAAGAGAAGCTTCATGACCGTATGGACGAGTTTCAAGACCAAGTGCAGAACAAAATAGAACGTTCGAAGGTATCCAAGTTCATATCACACTTGTCTGAAGAGAAGAGGAGTTCTATAGAAGATAACTGTTCTGTTGAAAGTGCGGATAAAAGTTCTAGTGATAGTGGAGACGTTTCAAGCATACCTTCATTTGTGATTGACGAGCCAGTCGAAGACCCTAAGGAGATCTGTAAGGACTTCATTAAAATTGAGCAGGGCACGGGCACCGTGCTGTATAAAAGTCGTTCGGCGTGCAACCTCGCATACGATGACGATTTGAATAATGATAGCTCCAGTGAATCTTGCCTCTCGTGTTTTTCATCTAGCGATGAGAGAGAAAGGTAACTTTATAATGCCATTCTTTTGTTTTTATTCCTTTGAAAGTTCGTCCTTTATACTCATTGTTTTATTTGACCTTTTGAACTGAATTTGTTTGGATCACTTTAACTTTTGAGGAAAGATTTCTTTTTTCCTTTTCGATTTCTATTAATCTTTGTCCTGTTAACAGCTAAATTAAAATTCCAATGTCCTTTTCAAATTCCAACTTTATTCTTTCGTTTCCATCCAGAATTTATAACGTCCAAATCCAATGCCTCTGTGCACCCATTGCTAGCAGGATCAGTTCTAAATTTCCTTCCATCAGTTCAAAAAATCGATTGAATTATGACCACAGAGCTTCAGAGCTGCGTCCAAGAGCTGGAAGCCTTCCACCTGGAACCACCGCCTTGGACCTGCCCACACCATTTCTAGCCTGTACGGATAATTTGATCGAGAAATTCAGCAATCGATTCCCGAAGTTCAGAAGTCAAGGCGACAAAATCCAAAGGGTATTCAAACTCTTTAGTGATGATGATGTTAACAGCATGCGTGTTTTATTTGATTTTAATGATTTAATTGTAAATACCGCATTTAGTGACGTCTCTTAAAAATTAATAACCAATTATTAATTAACCTTTGATTGCTCTGCAAATTATACCACCGTCGGAGTGCAAGCCACCGCTCTGTGATAATGTGTGGGTTAAATTAATTCTCCACGTTGCGGTCAGTGCGGGTTGGACGACACCCCATTATCTTTAAATTGTTTTTAGAATATGCCTCATGATATTTTGATTTTGATCTTAGCACATGAAAACAAAGTACAAATCGAAATGTTTTAGTCGATAAAACAAAAAAGAAACGTTGCGATTTTCAATAAGAATTTTCACTACGGTGAAACTTTGCTAGTTAATTTAATTTGAACCGGTATGCTGTAACGCCTATCAGTCAAAACATAATATCATGTTAGGTTAGGTGACGTGACTGTGCAAAGATTATGCTGGTCAATTAAAGTTAATGAATTAAGTTGATTATTTTAAGTGACGTCTCTGAATGCGAGACTAACTACTCAACGGTCATGTTTGGAAGTGTCGTCACAGCAGCATGTGGATTGCTTTGCTAACAATACATACAGTGACGAACACTGATGTGTACCTAACCGTAATGAGGAAGTTTTAAAGTGATTTTCACCCACTGCAACCAATTTATAAATGTAACAATATTTTTACAAATAAAGGAGTCTGCTCACTACACTGTACCATACCATAACCGTGCTATTTGATATTTATTCCGTAGGCATGGAAAGAAACATAACACGGACTTTTACTAGACCGTTTCGTAACCGTCGCGTGCCATGCAAAGAAAGAAAGAAAGAAAATGTATTAATTAGTCCGCACAGGACAAAATAAAAAAATGGTATACAGTATTCCTTATGATATTTATATATTTAGTGACTGCCCTACAGAATGTATAGCAATCTTGCAGTGATATGCCAAAAATACAATCCAGCAATGATTAATTAACAGTGAAACAAAATTATTTAAAAAAGTAAACAACATAAAAAAACCCACGCACGGATTCGGCGAGAATATTTTGCCGGTGCCGCTAAGCTACGTGCATGGCACGCGACGGTGTTGGTCGATGACGGAACTGTCTAACATGCTTAGTCTCAGACTTTTAAAAAAAAGAATATTCATTGCCTGATACTTTCATAGCACGGTCATGGTACGGTGTAGTGAGCAGAATCCTTAAAATATTTCAGGGCCTTATCTCAAAGTTGCAGTCGTTATTCTATGAGTAAATCGCTTTAACTTTGATTAGTGTAGGTATACATATTTGTGCTCGTGTCTGTATTTACTCTTAAATGGGCTATTGGTGTTAACAGTACTTGTGGAGATATTATATTTAAATATAAGATAAATATTAACATTTTTAAACTTAACATGATCCCTATTAAGCAGGGATTAAACATAACTGGCAAATGTGCGATATAAATGAAAGATGTGGGTGTGCACAGGATTGAGCAGAACTGTTATAATCTCTGCTGAATCCTACAGCAGTACAGGTGTGATCTGATGTACTTGAGTGTTCATTATCGTATCCATTGTTTTATTGACTAAAACTAAGTACCTCTAGTCAATCTTGAAGTGCAGCGACGTGCTGCAATGTACAGACGCCAGCAGGCAAGCTACCCGAAACTGTCAGATTTTCCCAACCAACCTTGAACGTAATACTTTGAAGATAAAGTTAACTTTATTAGGTTAAACTAACTATATACTTTGATAATTAAAAACTATTAAACTAAAATAGATAAACTAACAACAAACTATAAAAGGGCATCGAAAAACTCCTCCTCAACGCTGTCAGATGGTAATGTGCCCAAGAGACTGGCGGTGTTGCCACTTTGTATGGCAACACTTAGCCTCTGGCCAAAGTAAAAGCCAGCCCTTGGGTCACGGGAAGCGGCAACTAGGCGTTTCGAAATTTCCTTAAATAGGCTATGAGCACTCGGACCCCACGGCCCTAAAGTTTCAACCCCAAACGGCTCGAAAATATAGTTACCACACAGGTTTCTATAAAGTTGAAGATCTATTAAAGAAATTGGACAAATTGTAGAAGCTTGATGTACTGGGGTCTGTACTATTACGCACGAGAGATCGTGGGCGCAGACTTTTTAACCCAACACGGCAACGTGACTGTGCTGAAATTTCTAGATTATTCAAACCACAGACTTACGTCTTGGATGAAATGTAGGTGGGATAATTTCTGATTAATTTCGTTGCGGGATCCGAGACAGTTAAATTGTTTCTCTGGAACTTCGTCGAGCTTCATTGTCTCGTCGCTTTTCTGGTGGTCGCCACTGATGATTCTGGCTTTCAGGAGTTGCAGTGGTTTGGGAATAGTGTGGCGGGTTTGACTAATAATAATATAGAAATAGTAAAATACAAAAGCAGCACATTGACGTATTTTTAACTAACTTCAGTAATATAACCCGCCTCCTTTTTTTTAGATTGGAAATCATCAAATGACTCCTCCCGCTCTGGGCGGAGAGGAAGGGAGTGTCAAACTTGTACTGACTAAAACCCATCCATGTTCCTTCCTTGCCCTTTGTGTTCCAGGGCCGCGGTGTCTCTTTCGAACAGCCCGCAGCCCTGGCAGGCATGGGCCCTTGCGGGCCCCTCCCTGTTTGCTGACATCTCTTTGAGGCGCACGTGGAACACGAACGCGCCGTCTACACGGCCTGTCGTCAAAAAACGGACGGACGGCGAGCTAGCCCATTACTCAACGTCCACAGGTCCGCGTCTACGGTGGCCGGAAGCCACCACGTGACCCCCGACGCCCGTGGCGTCTCCCGCGGCGGCTCGAGAGGTTCTCTCCCTCTCACGCTCCGCCACAACCTATACCCCTCGTCCTTAAACTCAAACGATCAGTAACTCATATTTTCTCGAAAACCTGGAAGGTAGGTGGACGGTTCAGGCAACGATCGTTTTAGTTTTGTTTTATAGGACTCACGAAAATGAAAGCCAATTGAATCATGCTAACAGTTTAATTTTATCAAAACGGATATTGTGGCAAATAAACAGTTTAGGTACTGACATATACGTACTACCTAATTATGCATTTGCGAATTAGCATTTCTGTGTGCTGATAGGTACTTATGATACTCGCTCCGATCACGTTTACCAGTATGTCATGTGGTTCTAATTATTCTACGGGATAGTAATGTAACACTCTCACTAACCCAATCATTATCTGCGTAGCCTTTTCCCAACTATGTTGGGGTCAGCTTCCAGTCTAACCGGATGCAACTGAATACCAGTATTTTAAATGGAAGGACTGTTTTTAAAAATCAGTCGTAATACGTACATAATAATTATATTCGACTATTTGATATAAACATTACAATTTTAATTTTCTCTATAGAAGAATGCGTATTGTGCATAAAATGTAGGTACTTTTGATGGAAGTGTTCCATTTTAGCATTTAATAAAGGAAAAAACGTCACATAGGTAGGTATACCGGAAAAGATATAATACAAATTATTTATATTATATTGACTACGAATATAGCTAGAAGGATAAAAGTAACAAATAAGTAATAACTGTAATAATAATATAATGTTTTCATGTTTTTGTTGGTTCCTGTCTCTGGAGCCCTAACCACCGGTAGCTTGGACCCTGTTCCCGACACCGGCGGACCACTATTTTTTTATATTTTTAAATGTTTTTTATATGGATTTTTTAAGAAATCTTTAGAAATGTTAAAAAATGTGTATATATAAATGAATAAACGGAATATAATGTTTTCATTTGAAACTTAAGTAATTTATTTTGCTGCCCGTAGTAGCCATACGTTATATAAATCGATCGTGAGTAAAAAATTGTAAGCATGCTACTGGAATATCCCGTGATCTTTTTGTGAGTTCTATTTTACCAATACATAAATTAATATCGGTGTTATTTTTTGACCTTACAACCCGACCGTAACTCGTTTCGTTCAATGCAGGTTTTAATTTATAATGTAACTGGCGCAGATCTTCTGAATTTTTATTGAACGGAAAAAGAAAAGGTTACATTTATAGTTGACAAACTACAACTTTCTATAGCTTGCCAGACTAGTTAATCTGCTTTACAATATCAGGATAGTCATGTTGATTGATTCTCTGAGAGCGATGAAAACACTTGACTATAGATCGAATTGCCTCGTTCATGAAGACGTCAATATTAGAAGCGTACTGTTCGTAATATAGGGAACCCTTATTTATTCTTTTATTAGCAGTTTCCCGCGACTTCATCGCATGGATATTTTGATGAGCATGTGTGCGAAAGAAAAAAACAGTTTATGCCCTTCCCCAGGTTATAGTCTATCTTCTTGCCAATTTACATTACGATCCAATCAGCCGTTTAGTCATGAAAAGGTAACAAATAAACAAACAGTTTTCTTTCGTGTTTATAATATTAAAAATATGGATATCCTCTCACTGGAACGCCACATAACAATTGCAACGAGCAAAAAAAGTATCTCTCAAAATCAAAGATTCAGCGACATGATATTTTACTGGCCCAAAACATCACACTTTCATTCGTCAGTGACATCAAAGTTAAACCACTCAACATTTTTCCCTAATATCACTCTCGAATACATTTTCTGCTAAAGCAGAGACCTAAAATGAAAATGTCACTCCAAAGATTGGAATCTATCGCCGCCGCGGCACCGACAAGCCTCAGTGCAGTGTGTGTACTATGCAGACGAGAACGCAATCCGAATAATCGATTCGGCAGAATTGCGATTTGCATTTTTCTTTTCGAATCGAGAAGGTATGTGTAGGAAATGTAAGCTACGTGGAAGATTTTGAGCTTTGTGATTTCCTACCTAGGATAGAATGTGGAGTGATTCTTATCTACCGATTTATTTTTTGCAATCTATAATGTTGTCCTGTTTAACTTAAAGTTTGACTGTTATAGAATGTCTTGTAGGTACGCTAATGAACCGCCATAAATTAACAAATTAAAATAGAACTTCCTATTTTAAGGTTTATGATTATGTTTTGTTTCTCTTTCATGTGAAATCGAATCTAGAATATTGTGCTGTTATTTACAATCATTAATGATTGTAAATAACAGCACAATATTCTAGATATTTTTGGGAAATTATTACGTTGTTTATAGCAGGGAGTTTATTTTCTTTGTACCGCTTAATCTGTGGGCTAAATACCGTAATTAATCTTTAGAAATATATCATACCTAAAGTGAAGTTTCTCTAGCCTTTTAATAATATCTTCATTAAACTTTTTCGCTCTTGGCCCAAATTGCATATTTAGTAGGGAGAGCACATTCCCTACCTCCCTCATGACTCCTGAGCGTACCGAGACCCATAAAGTATTATATATTATCATAGAACATACTTTTTTGCGTTTAAAATAGCATTAATTCATTAAGAATAGCAGAACCCATGATGGAATGTTGTTTTTCTTTGGGGGTAGACAGAAACTACGGAACGCCACCTGCTATACTGCTATCTTAATTACTGCCAAAGTAATTAACACAATCTACATCGCATTATTTTCAGCATCATTACCAGCTTTCACACGACTTGATTGATGAGTCTTTGGCGCCAGACATAAGCCATTATCGATTTGTCATAACGACATCAAATATTATGGTTCATAATTCGATTTATGGCTAACTAAATAACCGCAACTGGCTGTCGTAATAGTAAATCTGTAGACATGGCATTCGCACTGATATCACAAATCATAAACTCTGGATTTAGAAGTTACTTAGCACACGGGTATCAAAATCTAAAAAAATCATCCCTTTTTTATGTTCCGTACCCAAAGGGTAAAAACGGGACCCTATTACTAACTAAGACTCCTCTATCGGTCCGTCTGTCTATCTGGCTGTCTGTCACCAGGCTGTATCTAATGAACTGTGATAGCTGGACAATTTTCACAGATGATGTATTTCTGTTTACGCTATAACAAAAAATAGTAAAAATAATTTATTAAATTACTTTTTTTTTTTTTTTTTAAGTTTATAGGACGGAACCCTTCATGCGCGAGTCCGACTTGACGCACTTGGCCAGTTTTTATTCCTAGCCTGTTCTGTCCCACTCCTGGGCAAAAGCCTCCCCCTCCACTCTTTCCATACCTCGCGATCCCGCTCGTCCTCCTTTCAGTTCTGATGAAACCTGTCCAATTCGTCCCGCTATCTCCTTCTTGGGCTGCCGCAACCTCACCCTCGCCTTACTTTGCCAAGGCACCAGTTTCCTGCTATTTTGGCACACAGTGTGTCCAGCATGCAGCAATAATTATGTTCTGCCCAGTCCCATTTGAGTTGGGCAGCCTTTTGAGTTACGTCAGCTATATTTGTTTTGATTCATCCCTTATAAGTGTTAAATCGGGAATGATATTTTGTATGCTAGTTCGCAATTTTTGTCAGGTTTCCACCAAACGTTCGGCTTAGTAAGCTATAATTATATAATGTTTCTCAATATATACTCGGCCGAAATCGCTAGTAGATAAAAAATTGATACTAACTTAGGTTATGGTCAATAAATGGTTGTGTTATGGATCTGTTTGGCAAGAACTAGGGCGTTTGTAATGGCCATGAAGGACATAAACTCGTATCATATATGTCAGTCTGTGATTTAGTAGATGAAACTATTACTTATATTATACTTTAAGTATTATATATTGTTACTAAGGTTTATAAGAAGACTCCGACATGAAAATGGTGTTGAACCTAACCCATCCCAAATTCTGTATCACACTTTCAATCACATCCCGAAGGATTTTGATGGAAATTCCAAATCTGTGCTTCATAGATTGGAGGAATTCGTCTAAACAACCACGTTAATAACGCAATGAATTTCGTTGAACTGTCTAAACAAAAGGCATTGCTATTTGTGTTTTAAACAATTACCCCGCGGGTCGAATTGTCATAGAACTATGCGAGTGATACACGGAGCAATTTAGTTCGCTTGCATCAATACAACTGCATTCATCAATCATCCTGCCATCCGTTGACAATAATGCCCACCATTGTACTGTTCATTGTAAAAGATCGTATCATTAACAATAGATAATAATTTACTGACTCACATGAATTAAACTATTAAAAAAGAGCTGTAGGTATATGCTTCAATTAGATTAACTTTTTGGACATAGGTACATTTTTTGCAACTAAACAATTGACAGACACTTTCGAAGCCTACGTACTATGTCAACAACGACTTTTAGGGTTAACATACGCTTCAACTACCTTATCTGTGCATGCGGGAAAACACAGAATTAAAAATATAAATGTACCAAGTTTGACATGTTTACGAATTTGACGAGCAACGCCACTTTGAAATCGTTATTGGTGATAGAATATCGGAGATTGATTTTTACATGCTCTCAAAGCAATTGCAGACGCATATTTGGGAATAGGGACTGGGACTTAAACATAACTGACGAAATGTGGGTGTACTATTATACATCTGCCTAACCTTTTGGGGTTACTGTAATCAATAATGACGATAATAATAATGACGATATGTCCATAGCCGGTCCGCAATCTGATTTGACAGAAACTTTAATAAAGTAACTTTTTTACAAGAGATCACTGTGAATTAATTAAGCTTGCTTCAATGCTATGGTGGCCGTGAAAAACCCGGATCCGCCACTTTTAGTGATTCCAAAAAGCTTTGCTACTCAACTAATTGCGCTGTTTTGTGTTTTATATGACAAAGTGTATTCCATTTACGTTCATTTCCTAATTCGTGTGTGAAGCTTTGTCAGACTAATGGACGATAATAAGGATTCTCGAACTAAATTAAGGAACAGTGCCGCAATTTATACAGCTATTTTTTTCTAGTATCACTTATTAAAAATAATTTGGGCCTATCTTAGGCTAGGGCCAAATCTGAGCGAAAACAAGGAACGGATTCTCAGAAGCGAAATTACGTTGATCGCGGCTAGACATACGTTTTTACCACGCTTTTATAAGCTTTACCATTGATCCAAGGCTTTACCTGTAACTGCATAAAATTCTTAAAAGTTTTTGAACCACTTCCCGGTTTCCGATTGAGCTGCAAACGAAAGGGTTTACTGAGAAGACCATCAGAAAAAAAACGAGTGTGCTTTGGATCACACAGCTGAAGTAAAACTTCTCCTATAACTTTTTTCCGTTCGCCTCGTAACGTAACTTTTCGTAACGCATTCACAGCTTACTCCCCAAGTCAAGCGTGCGTAAAGAAAATGTACATCAAAAATTTACGTCACTCTAAAGCGTGTTTTTTTTAACTATAACCCAGATGACAGAATGTACTTTTAGAATATTTTAACTTGTAATGAAGCCATTTGAACGGTGTTCACTTCAAAATTCCGTATCGTTTCCCTCAGGTTTGTCCCTAGCCTTCTAGGAACTCCTTGACTTGTCTCAAAAAAAACTTTGTGTGTGTTTATACTAATAATAACAATGTTTTTTGAGTTTATGTGTGTGCAAATGAAAATACAACTGATTTATATAATGTTTGTGTTACTGTTTCTCTAAATCCAAATGTTTTTCTAGCTGAGATGTAAGCATATCTTTCAGACAAAACATTTGTAAACATTGTTAAGTGGTTTCTTAAAAGCTGTGTGGGTGTTTCGTTGTAACTCTTATTCTATCGCTTAGTGCACACTGCGCTGTCAAGATGGTAAACCGGAGGTAGGCAGAATCACAAGAAGACCGCAATAATAATGCTTATCAACGATTATATGTGGAACCAATTATGATTGGTTACACTGAAAGGGCACTGGCTTTTGTAACACATGCCCATCACCTAACACAGGAGACAGGGACGTCACACAATTTTGTACTTACTTAATGTGTTGTAAAATAAGGATTATTGATTATTAAATTCATTACATACCCTACAAAGTATTGTAAAATACCAGCTCACGTATCACTTTTTGAAAGAGTCTAAATTAAAAGAACCTCAAACGCTGGCTTAAGGTCTAATTTCCATTTTGTTAGCAGAGTCCTTTTGAAGTTATACTTCATTTGACGCGTTAGGGAAAAATGATGAGAGTAAAATGTTTGCGATGCGCACGCACACCGTCACGAAAAACCGACACCCTGAAGTTAGCTAGTCAACATACACCCTGAAGTTAGCAAGTCAACATTTTAGTTTTATGCGCCAAACAAGTATAACTTCTTACGTGCGTATTAAGTATACACACAATTTTTTTTAATCGACTTCTTATTGGATGCCTAAGAATGGCCAATGGAATCGAAGCAAGATATATAGTCCGTCTTACCCAAAATTTTCGACATAACAAAAAGCTAACGATCGATAGCTGAAGAGCTACTAACGCAAAAGCTAAAACATTGAAAATGATTAACATTACCGTTTTATTTACAGTATTTACTGAAGAACACAAGGCTGAGTGATGTGAACAAACGCTTGAAGGCGCAGATATGGAGCTCAGTGGTGACCATCGTGCTTGTGGAGGCAAAGAATCTTCCTGCGATGGACCTGGACACCAGGTCCAGTGATCCTTATTGTAAGTTTAGGTGAGTACTAAAGGTAGCTGTAGCACTTACAAACTTAAAACTATTGCTTTTTCTTGATAAAAGATATAGAGCACGGAATCGCTGCGCTACGATTCAAATTCAAATTACGAAACGACGAACTAAGTGTACTTGTGTACGTGTCTTGGAGATGTTAACAATAGGTAGGTTCTTAGAACTTAGTTGCTTGCTAAGGCATTGCATTTTAAATAATTATAATAAATAAAAAAATATACACACTCAATATTACAGATTAACAGTTTGCATTACATTATATTAATTACCATTATTTATACATTTTATATTATACTGTGCTTATAATTTATATCTCATTATAATAAAAATCACAATAATTTTAATAACATATATATATTTTTTATTATGGGTGGATACAAGTTCTTGAGAACAGGAGGAGCTCGTTTTCAAAATAATAACAGCCGCACGGGTCGATCTTTAGGTTAAGCTTGCCTGGTCTATGGATGGGTGACCACCCAGTACATACCGAGTTTCGTCCGTGCCTCGGAAGGCACGTTAAACCATTGGTCCCAGTTGTCATTTGTATATCTTTGACAGTCAGTTAAAGCCAGTTTTTTAAAAGTTGAAGGTTTTAACTCTAGCTTGTATTTATATATTAGAAATAGGAGTATTTGTTAAAAAAAAAATCACACTTCTTCTCCACAGTAGCCGAAAACAACAGATTCACAAAAAGGGACCCAACTAAACTAAAAAACTAACTTTGCAATAGTACTCTTCACTATAAAAACAGTTACCTAATGTCTATTAAAATTTACAACCACAATCCGAAAGTAATAAGAGAATCACCGTTGCATTTTTTCAAAAAAAAGTTGAAATTATGGCTACTTCA
Source organism: Lycophotia porphyrea (assembly GCA_950005105.1). Taxonomy (NCBI): domain Eukaryota; kingdom Metazoa; phylum Arthropoda; class Insecta; order Lepidoptera; family Noctuidae; genus Lycophotia; species Lycophotia porphyrea. The sequence goes on along the minus strand of OX465407.1, from coordinate 4,750,011 downwards.
AAAGACTTTTTACTCAGTAAAAGAATTTTTTGAAGATAATAAATATAAATAGATAGTGTTTTTTTTTTTTAATGTTTTCATGCCTAAAATTAATATTAATGTTGTACTTTATTTTATATTACTGTTTTATTAGATTATAGAGTTCACACATTTTAGTATTTTTTTTGTTGTTTAACTTTATTACAATGTTAGTAAACTAGGGTTAGGTATTATGTGAGTAAAATATGTAGTGTATCAAGTACACTTACTAATGTAAATATTCGTATGCCGCGTCCAGCGGCGGATATGTCCTGAACTATGTAAATTTTATTAACAACTTTGTGAATACCGTATCCTACGAATAAATGTCTTTGTCTTTGTCGTTACAGGTAGTCAGTGGCCCAAAAAGTCTGACAACCAGTTTTACCTAGAGTATTAACTGGGTAGTGGAGGTCAGATAGGCAGTCGCTCCATGTAAAATACTGGTATTCAGCTGCATCCGGTTAGACTGGAAGCCGACCCCAACATAGTTTCATTTCATTTATTAATTAACAATAAATTGTCAAAAGACAAAGAAATATCTACACCATCACTATTACAAATTAAATTAATAAGATAGTTAATAGTTGGGAAAAGGCTAGGCAGATGATTCAATGATGACAAGTTCTTGAGAATACCTGTCCATGATGCAGCACAAATTACATTTTGAACCACTTACGGAAGAGTCTACTAAATTTTTTAACCCTAACTTGAACGGTATATATAATGCATAAGGACCACACATCTCTTCAGCGGAAAAACTTTTGCAGCGCTCATGTTGTCTTCTACGTCTTTATGTAAACACATCACTATTCTATGCATTTCGTAATACTCTCGCCTGAACAGTTATGCATCTAAATCGCAAAAAAATATCTGCTGTTTCATACATTTTATTGAGTTACGTGTGCATAAATGTTTGGAACAGCAGATTCTTTTTTCGCGATCTCAGCGTTCGTCCTATAGTAAAAGTTGTTGATAATGATGAGTACAATGCCCACACGAAATTCTCAAAGTAAATTTTTAACACCTTATTTAGTTTTGAATGTATTACATCGTGTGTCCGTGTCGCTTTGAAGTCCACAACTTCAAAGCAAGGTAGTGGCAGCATCAGACTACACACATAAATATCTTCTGATTCAAAAATGTTTAGTCCTTCCTACTTTTGTTCCTTTGCTTTAAAAAATAATGCTTTTAGTATATGGTCCTTTTCCATTTTAGAATTGAGGTTTTGTTCTCGTTTTAAAGCCCATTTGGGCTGTAGGTAGAGCAGAACATAATTTCTACAAAATAGCTATTTCTGAATATAATTTCAAAGTAAATTCTATTCAGTTTACATAATTATTACCAAGAAACTTTGGATACGCTCAGTTTGTTTATACAAATTGGAAATTTCGCAGACACCAACGTGATTTCCAGTAAACGTGAATTTGAAATTTCACTTTCGACGTAATTAATGTTACCAAATTACTTTGAAACTACATTCTATTTTGTGTCGTAAATTCGTAATATTTGGTTTTCAGTTTCGTAATTGAGATTAGATGAGTTCAGGGTAGGCGGTATTTGCTTTTTTGAGTTTAAGTTACTTATGCAAACAATGTTATGCAATAGACAAGAATTAAAACGAAGTAAGAATCGTTAAAGAAAGCAAAGCTCAGAACTAACTACTGTCTAACTTTGAATAATTCAAACTTCAATCAATTACTGACGTACAGAATAAAAATCGTATCTTAAATAATCATTTTTCCTGAAGTAATCACTTTGACTTGTTTTTAGATAAGGGTGTTACAGCTAAACAAGTTTCAAGTTTTCACTTCTGCCGGCACTCCCGGAGTGCAACCCGTTGTTTTTTTTTATTGTAATATAACTCCTAACATCTTCAGACTAGAAACTGAAATGTTTACCAACGAGTTAAAGTCTTTCAGCCACCTTAATTTTGTCCTTTTTGTGTTCTACAGGTTAGGTAACGAAAAATTTAAGAGTAAGGTAGTATGGAAGTCATTACACCCGTCGTGGCTGGAGCAGTTTGACTTGCATCTCTACGACGATCAGGAACAGATCCTCGAAGTCACCGTGTGGGACAAGGATAAACAGAGCAAGGATGACTTCATCGGAAGGTGAGCAGAAAGAGAAAATTATGTGGCCAGTAACTTTTTTGAATGAGGAAAAGTTTTCATCAAACAGTCATCTTAAAAGATGTTGAACTAAATAAGTATAGGAAGGTTTGACGGAACGATTGGCGCAGTGGCTAACTGACTGGATGCTGCGCTGCGTGTCGCGGGTTCGATCCCCGCACGGAACAAATATTTGTACGGCTTATAGGTATAATTAATAATAAATATCTTTATTTCCCAAAAATTGTTGTTCCGGGTCTGGCTGCCTGTGTGAGAGAGTTTAAATGTTTGTAAACGCACCCACATTACAACACAATACATCTTAGTATTGAGCAACGTTTTTTTTTGAAAATAGAAGAAGTTCTACATCCGAAATCACAACCCCTCCTTTTAGGAGCTAGTTAAAAAACAGGGGGCAGGTAAAAAAGAGTGGCGACGACCCTCAAACACATAGCAATTTTTTTTTTAATCTCCGATTACATTTGATTTCGTGGAAGCTTCTGACCGATCGGAACTTACAGATAAAAATAATTTTAAATAAAAGGTGTAAACAGACTTTTAACGAAGCCGGAAGGCACTTGGTCTCCCCGTCATTGCGATTTTTTTTTTCTAGACTATACCTGGGAAACTTCTAGTTACGGAAATATTGGGGTTTAAAGTTCCAACTTTTTCACAAGTATTTTTTTTTAATACATGTTTTTAATGTAAGATTTTTTTTTACTTTAAACGCCTCCAGGACCCCCTTACTATTCCATCCATCCATCAGCACAATGTTTTGAGTGCGTTACAGTGAGTCCTACTGTAAAAAGTGATTTATCGGCCCAAAAAAGAAAGTCGTTTCTCAGCACTAATTTTTGCGTAAAGTTACTTAGTTTGATGCACATAATGCTTGGTTGGCGGCTTCGTGAAGAGTCTGTTTACACCCTGTATAGCTCAAAAGGTCTTCCACGAAGAATCAACAGTCACCTATTCGAAACTAGGATTATGCCCTGTTTCGTGCAGTGCTGCAGTGCCACAAAACCAAGTACACAGCCACGTCTATCTAAAGTAGTAACCTAAATTAGAGTACTTAATATTTTATCACGCTTAGCAATTAGGTCTGTAACCGTTACAGCCCGGAGGGAACCTAATAGCCGTAACATGATGAGCACTACGCCCTGTTCCATAAAATGTTTATAGTGGCTAAATAAAACAAAGACACGTTGAAACAATTATCTGATTGGTAGACCAAATCGGGAACAAAAGATGAACATGGAATTGTACAATATTCAGGTTTTAATACTGGCTGTCTAGTTTTAAAAATAAACGTTCACAAACAAAGGCAGTAATGTCAAAGAAGAAGGACTTTAAACTCAAAGCTGTAAACTCATTATGCCAAATTAACGACCGCATTCAATCACGCCAGTAAACCCCGAAGGATTAGGCAGAGAGGCACCTAATAGTACATCTACATTTCGCCAGTTCTGTTTACATCCCTTGTAATAGGGGGCGAGCTTATTGCCATCAACCGGGCATAAATCCAGGCTCCGTGGTTGCTACTGAGAAATTTCTAATAGAAAAACCTAATAACAATTTGCTCGACCCGGGAGTCGAACCCAGGACCTCATGCTGGGCAATCGCGATTACGACCACTAGACTAACGAGGCAGCCGCACGACCGCATTCTTACTATATTATTAGATTTAGCAAGCCCAACGATAATAAAGGCCATAATATGCTGGATAATGAGGAGCGTTGAAAATCGTATACTGTTAACATAGTTAATTTATTCTACGACCAATTTATTTACATTGGTCCAACTTTGAAAGAAGAGGTTAATGTCCTATGGCTTTCATTCTAAATTTGGGTGTTGATAATGCTGACGATGGTAATTTTCGTGGTCACAAAAATAATCACTATCACTACATATTATAAAACAAAGTCCTCCGCCGCGTCTATCTGTCTGTTCGCGATAAACTCAAAATCTACTGCACTGATTTTCATGCTGTTGCTGCTGCAATGCTGTTGTTCACCAATGGTGGGAGTGGTTCTCGAGGAAGGTTTTAGTATATAATTTTTTAAGTTTTTGTATACATTGGCAAAAAATATAATGATATTTGTTGGAGGGCGGGAACAGGATCTAAATTTCATGATTACTTTTGGTCGCGATAACCGACATCCACGCGGGCGACATCAGCCAGTAATGATATTTTTTTTTAACACCAATATTCCGTTACAGATGTGCAATAGACTTATCAAGATTAGAAAGAGAGAAAACACATAACATTTGGAAGGAGTTAGAAGATGGGAATGGACAAATATTTTTACTATTGACAATCAGTGGTACGACCCAATCAGAAACCATTACAGACCTCAGCAGTTATAAGGAGAATCCTAGAGACCGCGAGATTGTTGAAAGGCGCTATGTAAGTAATTGAATGCCAGACGAAATAGAACCTAAAGGCTGGATTATAAGATTCATCGATCGAACTACAAAATCTTGTATAAAGGACAATTTGTTAAAAATTATTAATTACCCATCTGGTGGAGTCTAAAAATTCAAATAACCGTTTATCACCATACATGCTAATGGATAAAAACAAATTAATGTTAAATGACCGTAGCTGTATATAATAGAGGTTATTAATAACAATGTTTTTTTCAGACATGGTATAATATAAACGAGCAGTCAAGTGGAGTAGGATGGCTTTGCGTCAAAGTATACGGTGCTAAAGGTCTTGCAGCCGCCGATTTAGGAGGCAAATCAGATCCATTCTGTGTTTTAGAACTCGGAAACGCAAGATTACAAACACATACGGAATACAAAACGCTGACACCGAACTGGATGAAGATATTCACTTTGTAAGTAATGCTTTAAATTAGGTTAAGTCTATTTCAGAGGAGAGTTCATAAACTATTGCTGGAGACAACAATAGTCTACAAGTAATTCAAAATTTCATTCTGTCTCTCTTGTTCCAGTACAATAAAGGATATCACTTCAATACTAGAACTAACAGTATACGATGAAGATCACGACCATAAAGTAGAGTTCCTGGGGAAACTGGCGATTCCATTGCTTAGTGTAAGAAATGGAGAGAAACGATGGTACGCTCTCAAGGACAAAAAGATGAGGGCACGAGCGAAAGGAAATTATCCGCAGATATGTTTAGAGATACTGGTCATATGGAACCCGGTAAGTTAAAACTGACTTTTGATTCACTTGTATCCACGGTCCAAGAGATGGTAGAAAGAGCATTGCTAGGCTGACAGCCAAGTGGGTTGACCACCAACAAAAGATCGCTGGTAAAACCTGAGTGAAATTCGCACAGACTAGGGAAGCATGGCGTAAAAGAGAGAAGGCCTTCTCTCTTTAACAGAGGAGAACAAGACTGCCAACAGTAATCTAAAGTAATATTATAAAGCTGGAGAGTTTGTTTGATAGAACGCGCTTTTAGTTTTGGATAGCCAATGTATTGAGGAAGACCATAGGTTATTATAACAACAACAGCAACAACATATATTTATTTCCAGGCAAATTTGGCCCATAGATACATACCTTACAGAGTAACATACATAATATGATAAAATATAAATCGTGTTAGTAAAAAGAACCTAAAACTACGTTATAACACCACGCTACGACCACAAGGAGCGGAACATCAATGAAAAATGTTGCAAAAACGGGGAAAATAGTATTTTTAGAATAATTTCACGCGGACGAAGGTCGCGGGCTACAGCTAGTGATAATTATAGTTTAGTTCCTACCTTGATATTTGTTCTCGCTTTAGACAAAAACAAAAGAACACTGATAATGAAACAACTGATATTGTTACAGCTAAAAGCAGCCATCAGAGCAGTAAATCCAAAGGAACCGAAGTACATGCACCAAGAGGCCAAGTTCAAGAGACAGCTGTTCATACGAAATGTGATGAGGCTGAAGGCAATCATCATGTGGTTTATAGAAGTTGGGAAGATTTTACAGTAAGTACTTATTTACTAGTGCTTTACGGATATCTGATGACAGTTTCTCTGGATGAGACTCATCCGTACATCAATACTGAAATAGACGAAGGAGAACATAACCTTCTGGTTGGTTCAGTAAGAATTAAGAGACAGAAGTGGTTGTGAGAGCATTGCGGTGGTTACCGGTCGTTCTTTAATCACTTAAGGTTCAAACAGGGGTGAGAAAAACACAATTAATCACGATGGGGGGCGGATATACATATATATTTTTTCGTGTAACGAAAAATGTAATTTAATAATGATTGAATTGAATTTTTCGATTCACGTAAAAGCAGAGCGGAATATGTGTCTTAAAAATCCGTAGTTTTATATCTTATTCTTGAAAAAATGAGATGGAGGGGATGGGAGGGTAGCCTTAAATCTCACGGCGTATCATCAAGAAGAAAGAGGGTTATAAAAGTGGCCTAAAAAAACCGCACGTTATTAAACGACGAACCCGAGAATGGCAAAAATGACTAAGTGAACCAAATCTAAATGTTTTTTCCAGAGACTGTTTCGAATGGGAATCAAGGATACGTTCGTTCCTAGGCCTCTTGGTGTGGCTTGCGTTCTGCTACTACTACGAGATGTGGATGCTGCCCTTCCTTATTCTAATGTTCTTTGGGAGAGCCTGGCTTATCTACAGGCTCACTGGTAAGTTGCATCTATTGACATATTTTATCGATAAAGGTTAAGGTCTTTATCTTTGTTCATTGTTACATTTTTTCTTCATTGTTATACTTCAACATTTTTTTTTTCATTTTAGTTTTTATTGGCTAGCAGCCAGCAAATGCTAAGTTTTGATTTGATACAATCATCTCATTCTACAGATTCATTCTCATTGTACAGACTTCTTTGACGATTTCCGTAATTGATATTTTTAGTTCCGTCTTTATCATCAAAGTTTTTATCATCCCTTTCTTTTATTTTATTTTTAGTCAAATTCAAAACTTTCGTGAGATCTATCAGAAGTGACCCGAAGGCTTGTTTTTCATATTTATTTCTTAGTAAGTCTATGAATGTTGTATCATTGCATGTTTTATGTTAAGTGTTGTCTTTATGGTATATTTTCGTGTTGTCCATTAATAAGTGTCTAGTTTTCAAAAGTCGGATGACTTTTATATTAAGTATGACTATGGTGTTTGGCAAACATAATTATTTTCCATTTATGCTTAAGCTATCATGTTTATTAGTTACAAAATATTCTGACGATTCAAAAACCTTGATAGTTTGGGTTATTTCTATGGGTTAGCTAGTAACTTAGTAATAATAATATTGTTACACTTTTTATTTTAAGCCACTGTTTTTCTATGTATTATTTAACTGTATTCACATCAAATGGGTAAATAAACTGCTGTAGGTATTATAAAAAAATAATTATGAAGTTGTTAACAATATAGTAGTGTAGTGTAGTTACACCATAAACATTCACACAGTTTAAATATAGGCAACAAAGCCGTTTAGGCATGTATTATCACACTCGAAATAGAAAAATACATAATTAATCTCATAATTAAGATAATTTCGTTCCAATGCCTTTTTTTTTACGGATGGGAAATCATCAAATGACTTCTCCAGTTCTGGGCAGAGCGGAAGGGAGTGTCAGACTTGTACTGACTAAAACCCATCCATGTTCCTTCCTTGCCCTTTGTGTTCTAGGGCCGCGGTATCTCTTTCGAACAGCCCGTAGCTCGTTCCAATGCCTTATTACTAAACATGGCCAGTGAATAAAAAAACTAAATAAAGTCAGAACACACGGAAATAACATCAGCTATGACCAAACATTGACTTTTATATAACTAGCTGTTGCCCGCGACCTTCGATCACGTGAAATTGTAATAAAAAAAAAATCTTGCTTTTTTTAATCGAATATTATTAATTAATTTATACCAATTTCTGTTTATTTTTTGGAACGGAACCCTTATTCTTATTCTTAAATAAAAGTAACCTAAATTACTCCTTATGACATCAGCTATCTGCCAGTAAAAGTCCCGTCAAATCAGTCCAACCGTTTTGGAGATTAGCTGGAACAAACAAACAGACAGACAGACAAAAATAGAAAAAAATGTGTTTTTGTTATAAGCGCCGTATATACTTTCATATACATTGAGTAAATAGTTGTTATTTTGATATTACTAACAGACACTTCAATTTTATGTATTTGTAGTATAGATTATAGATTAGGTAAAGTTAACAAAACAAACAAGAAAGCAAGTAGCTATAGGAACAAACGGCTTATTCCCGTATCATAAATTTTAACGAGAATCAAAATTGTAGGAAAACGTTCCCCTCAGAACTTAACCAATGTTTTCCTACACACCTTTACTTTTAACCTTCTGTAGTATCACATTACACCTTTTCTGTTGTTCCGTGGTTTATAACCGTTCACCTCATCACGAATCGTCAAAGATACCAAATGCCAACCGCATCTATTCTTCGAATTACAGGAGGCAATCCTTTACTAGTACCAGTTGATGATGAAGACCTGTTAGCTGAGGAAGACGATGAGGATGAAGAAAATAAGGTAGATAAACTTAGACTGTCACTTACGGGATATCTTCCATGATTATCCATATTTCTGAGCTCACGATATTTCAACGCTGTCGCTGTTGCAAGCGCCATGATCGTAGGATGACTGGAGTTCTCCAGTCATCCTACGATCATGGCGCGGGTGGATGGTAACAATGATAATAAATTACGTCATTGGATGGTAAATAAATTGTTAGGTGCAGACAAATCTGTCTACCCTCTTTCTTAATCTTAAGAAAGATAAGGAAGGATAAGGTAGATAGTTATGGTAGTTATTACAACATTTTGTATAGCTACACATAGCTACAGACACACATGCTTGCCTAATAACGAAAGAAACGTTTAGAGATGATGTCATGGGTTCTTAGAATGGTCATGAAACTGTTTAACATTACGGCATTCTAGAATCTTTTAAATACAAATAAATCTTGACTGCAAATGTGGATTGACAATCTATTCTTCATCATCATCATCATTTTAGCCGAAAGATATCCACTGCTGGACATAGGCCTCCCCAAGTGTCGCCACTTTGACCGGTCTCGTGCGATTCGCATCCCGCGGATCCCCGTAACCTTCACCAATCTTCCATGATAGAAACTTAATAAATTAACCCCTGTTATACTTGGACAACAAAAGACCTGGGTACTTGATGAGACAGACCTGGGAAGCATAGCCCAAAGCATTTATCTTTGCTTGGCTTTGGAACAAGGCCGATGCTGATGATGATGATAATGACAAAATTTTTGCTGTTACAGGAGGAGAAGAAATCTCTGAAGGAAAGGTTGCAGGCGATACAAGAAGTGACCCAAACTGTACAGAATGCGATTGGTTACGTCGCCACTTTAGGAGAGTCGGTTAAAAAGTAAGTATTTAGATAGCTAGCAACCTATGTGTGAATGTTGAAGTTAGCATTTTCGAAAAACTTTAGCAGAGGCGAAACCTTTTGCTCAATAACTGTAGGCACCCAAGATTTGTGCAGATCTGTTATGAACATTTTAAAGAAGAAAATATATCTCCGAAATCAACAGTTATTTGGTAATTACGTTAGCAAAAGTTTACTACCTGGTACCTGATTGGCACATCAAAATTACGATTGGTGAGATAAATGATCCGTTTTATGGCCGCAGGAATCGGCCATAAAGCTTATAGTACCTGGGCTGTATTATGAAAACCTAAATGAATTTACCTCGTGAAAGAATTCGCAGTATCTCCAATAGCGATCCATTCATCTATTGAGTATACAATCAGGCTATAGTTCACATTGCTAGAACACAATCTTTCTCGCTGTGAAAGATACTGTGCTGGTTGGCGGACGTCATATGCCTTAGATTTTTTTATTCTTGGACATGTCGGTTTACCTGCAATTTGCAAAAAACGTAAAAATATTTGTATATATAAGGTCCCATCAATAAAGGCTTTTTAGGGTTCCGTACCTCAAAAGGGAAAACATATACCATATAGGATCTTTTGTTGTCCGTCTGTCCTTCTGTCTGTCAAGACCCTTTATCTCAGGAATTCGTGGGGCATCGAGTTGAAATGAAATCCTAAAAATATACTCAGGCCTACAGTCCCTTGAAGCTGTGAAAAAAAACTTCTAAGTCAACGAAACTTGGCCGTTTTTTTTAATTTATTGAATTTTACTAATAACGACTTTTTTTTTTTCAGCCTGACGAACTTCACAGTGCCATATCTAAGTTATTTAGCTATAATAATGTTATTTGGAGCCATGATGGTGTTATACGTCATACCTTTGAGGTACCTGCTTATGGGCTGGGGTAAGTTAAACTATACCATTTTGAACTAAGCTAACAGTAAAAGACTCAAGAATGATATTTTCATTCAGAATTCTTCATTCTTCACACAAGTCACAGTTAATAGGTCCTTAGGTTCGGTTTCCACCAAAGCGGTGACGAGCAAGATTCCACCAATAACAGGAAAGACCAGAGACGCGATGTGGATATCAAACAATGTGATTGGTCGATTCCTACTCATCTCCTCTTCGTGTCACTTGTCTCCACTTTGGTGGAAACCAGACCTTAGGATGCAAATATTTTATCAAACAATCCTGTCTGTTCCTGGCCAGATTTCTTTACTTACAAATTCTTCTATTCCAGGTATAAATAAGTTCACAAGAAAGATTCTTCGGCCGCACACGATACCTAATAATGAAGTTCTAGACTTATTATCACGGGTACCGGACGATGAAACTTTGGTAAGGACTTTTCTTCTAGCAATATTTGTAAATAAGCACTTGTACAATCAGGCCGCAACTCCACTAATGTTAGAACATAGACGTCCACTCTGGGACAAAGAAGATGCAGATGGACCATGATCCACCAATGGGGAAGGCAATTGTAAATCTAATGGCGCTAGCATAGCTTGGTTCGATCTAATGAAGCATCGTCATTGGTTGGAAATCTGTCAATGTCATTTTATATTTCAAAATAGCTTGACCTCATTGGTCAAATTGGTCACGCCAATTACAATCAGCTTTGACTATAGCCTTCTCCGTTACGATTAAATTATTGTTGCCTGTAAAATGTACGAAATCCAAATTTAAAATAACGTTATTTACATTTTTCAGTTGGACTGCAGAGAACTTAAGCCCCACCCACCAAATGAGCACCGAAGAGACCCAAGGAAGAAGCACAAACCTTCGTAACATTCTCCAATCGCGATCCGGAAAAGGGTCCGACACTACGTAAGAAATCTCGGCAATAAGGACATGTAGAATTGTAGGATATTGACACGAACTTGGCAGACCACACTACCGGGCACCTACGGTTCGGCATAAAGATAAAGGCGCTCTTACACGGTCCATTAAATGACAACATTTTTTTTGTGATTTTGCTTCATGTCTGGTTGATTCATGTTATTTGCTTCCAAATGAAAATATGTAATAGTGTTTACAATGATCTTTTGGCGTTCGTGAACAATAACAATTTATTATAAAAACGGGATGGCAGATTAGTTCCAATTTAGGCCGCACGCTAAAGGATCCCTGTAGGTACAGCTATACCTCCAAACATAATTTTCATCGCAATTATGATGCAGCCAGTCTAAGCGCATAGTTTTAAACATTATGCACGTTGTAAGAGCACCTTTAATTACTGTATTAGACAGAGAGAATTATCATGGTTATTTATATTAAGTATAAAATTATCATAATGCTTATTCTTTAGGGATAAGCAATGATACGTATCGAAGGATTGTCGAGATTTAGAAATAGTATTTATGTAAAAGGATTTATTGATTGTTGTTTAAAGTTACTCAGCTTGGCAAATATGTCTACAAACGGAACAATTTTCTGTATAACTAGCGACATTATATTAGCTGTCAAGCTGTACCTGATTGGCTTCTAAAATGATAAAGGCTAGTTTTGTTACTCCATTTTATATATATTAGTTTATGTTCTGAACACGTTCTTATTTTAGAAAAAAAAACTGTGATTTAGAAAAATCTGGTGACGGAAAGTAATAAAAATGTTGTTTTTTTATGAATTAATAATAAATTATGACACCAAATATTGTGAGTAATAAGCAATATTCATTATACAATGGGTATTGCAATAATAATATCGATTTAGGTAAATATTTCTTCCATTGTTTTCCATAATACTTATTCTTAGCTAGAACATGCTAGTTGAATTTCTAAATAAATGTTTGTTGGGTACAAAACTCAAAATAAGGTAAGTTTGCATCATAAACCACACCCCTCGCCACTTGACGAAAGTTAGATTCCAGTTTGACAAAAATACTACAATTTTATCATTCTTGGCAACTCTAATTTAGCTGTTAAGTGAGGTGAAGCGGCGCCACAATCGCACGATTGCAGCGCCATGAATTTCCGTATTAATTATCTTCACATTTTGCCGAACAACTGCAATGAGTGGCACTGGTTAATGTTGTTCGTTTGTTTGCAAACCGCCAATTTACTTAACGTAAATATTTAGCTAATCACTTAAGTGGATTAGCAGTATGCTAAAAGAACATAATTTGTGGAATTAGGTATATGATGTGTGTAAATAACTGGAGTTGTCGGAATAAAATTAAGAATTTTAAATAAAAACAGAGCTCCAAATTCCTCGTTAGACGTTGCATTTAAGTCCCAAATTGTATAAAATCCAATAGATTATAATACTAACACGTAGATAGGATTTTTTAATGACGCCATTTTTGTAAGAAATGTTATTGTTGTGTTGATGTTAATATTTAAAAACATGAGTATTTACAAAAAAAACAACCATCATAGCATAGCTCATTCCTCTACACTACACCATATATTTATAGTATAAGACTGAGACCAATCTCATTAATTACTTGAAGAGGATAGATAGAAAATCATGTTTGTACTTTTATTCTAGTAGAGTACCTATTTAATTACTTATACGAAAATAAATCTATATGTCAGCTTTTCTTTAGCTGGTTTCTCATTCCAATTTATAAACTAATTCTAGTTTAGTGTTAAGCACGGTTCAAACGATTCTAGTCTTTAGTAGAGTGCGGGTCTTTAGTTGCAAAAGTATGGTCTACGTAAGTGACTTGTTTTGTGGAATTCTTACTTTAGTGTCAACTGTTGGTTGAGTGGGTCACACGGGTCGAAATACTATTTTTAGTGACCATAGATTACACAGTTTGCTGAAGACTGGGGACGTTTGAGATACCGTTAGATTATCACTAATAACTGTTGTTTCTATATTCAATCTCTATTTTAATCCGTGACACAATAAAAAAATCAATGTTACAATCTCTTATCTCTAAATTGTCGCACAATATCATGCACAAAAATATCTCTTTCAAATTAAAATATGTGATCTGATCACTTGTCTTATTCTAGTTAGTTATCAAAACTTGCCAAGATTATTTAGAAAACCTTTGTTAAAAATCTTGGGTAACGTTATGTGCTAAATGTGCGAAATCATAAGCTGAAAATTGAAGAGAGGATTGGCCATTCATCATCATCATCCTCATTTCAGCCAAAAGACGTCCACTGCTGGACATAGGCCTCCCCCAAGTGTCGCCACATTGACCGGTCCCGTGCGACTCGCATCCAGCGGATCCCTGCAACCTTCATCAGGTCATCGGTCCACCTAGTGGGAGGCCTTCCAACGCAACGTCTTCCGGTTCGCGGTCGCCACTCCAGAACTTTACGGCCCCATCGGCCATCCGTTCTGCGAGCAATGTGCCCTGCCCACTGCCACTTAAGTTTGGCAATTCTTCGGGCTACGTCGGTAACCTTGGTTCTCTTGCGGATGTCCTCATTTCTGATTCGATCACGCAAGGAAACTCCGAGCATAGCCCTCTCCATTGCCCTTTGGGTGACTTTAAGCTTTCTAATTAGGCCCATTGTGAGCTACCACGTTTCGGTCCCGTATGTAATCACTGGCAACACACACTGGTCATAGACTTTCGTCTTGAGATTGGCCATTAATAAACTCTAAAGCTGGGCTCACACTCTGGTGAATCCCGCTTGGGCAAATTCGTTCGCATTCATTATAATATTTGCTCTCAACTACTAAGAGCAGAGCAATGGTAAAAAATGGAAATGTCGAAACGGACATAGAGCGCGCTGTTGGATTATATTAAAGATCGAGTGAGGGATACACTCGATCTATGAGATAGGATGAGTACGAACAAATCACACGCACTCACAGTTTCTTTGAAGCTTAATGCATAAAAATGCTATATCATGCCTACCAATCGGTTATCATATCGAATACCAAATTATTATTTGATTAATTAATGTACAGACGCCAGCAAGTCAAGCCTGAAACTGTCAGATTTTCCCAACCAACCTCGAACCTAATACAATAAAGTCTAAAATCTATTAAACAAATCTGACAGATTGTAGTAGCTTCATGTGCTGGCGTCTATACCTTCTTCTACGAAAGACAAGCTTGACATCAATCTGAATGAAGCCTTTGCTAGGCAGGTACCAAACATAATCGTAGCAATGAAAGTTCAAAACTGCAGGCAGTTACGAACTGATCATTGTGATCAAACCCCAACTAAATAGCCATGACATAATTTAAATCCGCAATAATTCATTTGTTAATTATTTCTTCATTAAAACAACGCACAGACGTGGCTTGAATACTTGTTCTAATGCCAACTACTAATTATGAGATAATTTGTTTTTAACTAGTCATTCGCTTTTTCTAGATTAAGTTCCTGAATTTACCTTTTGTATACGAGGATAGTAAGCAAGCAAGGTTTTTTTTTATGTTGGTACAAAACTAAATATCTTGACATCTCGCCAAACCCAAACACTGTCGTGTCTATATGAAGTTTTGGTCCAAAACAAATTTTAGTACTATTATGTCAGCGGCACGAAAAAAAACGACAGGAAAACGTTGCTTGCGCGATGTAAAAATCTGAAACGTCACCAACGAAAGTGGCTCCATCTGAAACTTGTACTACCCAATGGCTAGGTGCCGCTGCAACTGTATGAACTATCTATAATACTAACCTCGTGTACAAAAAGTTTTTTAGTTTCTAAGAAAAATACTTTTTCTAGTATATCGCACGGCATGCACAGATCTCTAAGGTACAATGCACCTAGCACATCTCATTACTTACCTAAATATATTTTGTATACCAGTATATTTGTGATAATAAACAATAATTATTCTTGTTATGAATATAATTATATTGTGTTGTTGCTTGTCTGTCCTAGGGGTGGCCAAGCTACCGAAATTTGAATATGTACAAATTGTAGTAGACCGTCAAAAAAAGAGTTCAATATGCAGGCAAGAAATAGACATCTTTACCCTACACAGTAGGCAATCAATATAACAAAATTTACCTACTTTTTTAATACATAATTTGTAAAGAAAAGTATAATCCTTTACAGTTATTTTATTCTTGGTTTTCCAAACTACATATATAAATCACAGTGATGTATATTCTCGATTTCATAAGGTCGTTGCTACCAAGGGTAATATAACTGTAAACGGACTGTATCATTGACCCTTGGCCGAGTCCTTGTAATTGTGACACAAAAGTCATAAAAATATGCTTTAGCTTATCAAAATATTACCTCCAGTCCATTTCAACGTATCAAACAAATATTATTTTTATGGAGCACAAAGATAATAATGTTAACGCTTTCATATTTTAAAAAATTAAAAAAAATATGAGAAGACTTAAGGTGCCTTTTAATTTACTAATGTCCAAAATTTCCTTAATGTGTGTTCTAGTACACTTCAAAAAACTTCTTTGTCATCATCATCTGCCTAGCCTTCGGCTTCTAGTCTAACCGGATGCAGCTGAATACCAGTATTTTACATGGAGCGACTGCCTATATGACCTTCTCAACCCAGTTAGTACTGGGTAATACGAAAGCCCTTGGTTAGACTGGTTGTCAGACTTTTTTGGGCCACTGACTACCTAACGACTGTCAAAGGATCTTCAAATGATAGCCGGGACCAACGTATGTAATGGGTGGTCACCCATCCACAGACCCACCTAGGCAAGCACGGCTTAACCTAAAGATCGACCCGAGCAGCTGTTATTATTTAGCCACGAGCTCTTCAAAAAACTTCTCTGTGCAAGTGGGAATACACAGAACTAAAATAAATGTACCAAGTTTGACATACTTATGCAGTTTTTATTGGCAGGCAGCGCCACCTTTAACTGCAAACTTAAAGTGGTGATACTGCACCTGGATATTTTGGCCCGTGGCCTTCGGAACGAACGCCGTCATCATGTTATTTTTTTTTCTGTAGTTTTTTCAATAAATGCCCACAGACAATTTCAAAAATATTAACCAATGTCTTTACCATTCAAGTGGTACAGCCGCAAGCACATCAAGCTACTACAATCTGTCAAATTTCTTTAATAAATTTTCAACTTTATCTCCCAAGCATTAGGTTCAAGGTTGATTGGGAAAATCTGACAGTTTCGGGTATCTTGAGCTGCTGGCGTCTGTACAAGAACCATAAAGTACCGTAGCCCACTGTATCAACCAGGGCTTTAAATACCGGTAAAATTTTATAACGTTACCTTCATTTGACAGAGTTACCTACCGTAAATATAAAAAAACGTTAATAGTTTTTTATTTTCGCATCATTGTATCGTTAATCTTTATAACCGTTAATTGTTTAATAACGTTAATTTTATCGTTTTTTTTAAACGGTTAAACTTGTGAGGTGGGCCGCCTTACGCGCCGTCGCGTCGTGTTGTCTCGCTCGATCAAAACGTTGCCAGATTCTTACGTGTGAGAAGTGCTGGTAGTACAGTGAGCTGATGACACAACCGTGAATGTGACAGGGTTGTGGCTAAGTTAACGGTAAAAATAATGAGTGAGTCAGTGAAAAAGAAGAATGTTTTATTTTCCTCCGTTTATTAACGGTTTCTGAGATTATTCAATTCAGTTGTACATACATGGATCTTGTGGCGTTTGGTCAAAATCAGAGCTAATGCAGTCATCAATACATTTCACTATTTTTATTATAAATAATCTGGGGAACTATGAGTGCACTGTAATTACTTAAAATGGCTAAATATTGACTGTTCTTGTTGACACATAATCGAAGTGCAGCAATCTAAGTCTATGATCCAAGTTTTATTTTGTTATTATGTGAACCCGATTTATCACTCGTTGTATTTACGTTTCAACTGAGATTTTATTAGAAACAATAAATGGCTCTATCAGGGTAATTGAAATCTTTGGCCTGGTAACACTTTTAAAAAATTAGGATCCGCCATTATTTTTCTGTCATTACCTTGTCAACGAGCCGTGGTCGTAGATCGCCACAGAGCTAATTTATAATTCCTGTGAAATATAAGTTTTGAGGAAAATGTCAGCTAAATTGCAAGATTATAGGGAAAGTTTGGAACGCGCTCTCAACGACAAAACCAAGCCATGGTCGAAATACGTCGATGCGGCGGAACGAAGAACCGGCATCAACCGGGTATATCTCTTCGCTGGTACGTTAGTTTTTTATTTCACGTTTATTTATATCTTAAGCAGTAGTTTTGACGTTTTATTTTGTGTTGTGCAGGTTCAGTGGCGTTCACTGGTTTATATTTAGTGTTCGGGTTTGGAGCTGAATTGATTTGCAATTCGATTGGTTTCGCTTACCCGGCGTATATGTCTATGAAAGCACTGGAATCGCCACAGAAGGACGACGATACTAAATGGCTGACTTACTGGGTTGTGTACGCGTGCTTCTCTGTGATCGAGTACTTCTCGGACCTAATCGTAGGCTGGTTCCCGCTCTATTGGCTAGTAAAGGTTAGTAGTTACCTCCATATGTTACTAAGCATGCTTTTTAACACGAGTGCTGCTGTTACGAAACAGCAAGTAACAGTCATTGTCATGAATATTCCGCTCATTAGCGAAAATGGCTATAACATTCCACTGAAATTATGTAGGTGCTGCATAAAACGTGTCTTGATTTCATAATCTTAACAAAAGTGCCTTTCACAATTTATTGTAGACATGACTCAAAAACTGGGCTGTTGAGATAAATTATCTTTTTGCTCTTATCTGCTTATAAAGCTTCAAAAGTATTTGATATTACTTTCAAGATGGATGAAAGAAAACAAAATGATTGTTATCACTTCACCTCCAGGGAGAGCATGCATTTCTTATCACTTCAACATAGCATCACACTGTATTTTAAAATGCATCTTAGTACCATTTTCAGACATTATAATCTTAAAAAGATAGTGGAAAGTCCATATCATATATCATTAGATTACAGACTTGGATAACGTTTCTGTAGTTCAATGTCAAAGCCAGTCTATAAATTACTACTACAAAAAAATTTTAGATTGTTATCTTTGGTTGACGAGGCAAAAGGAGTATGTAAGTATCGTAGTAGGTGGCGTTCTGTGGTTTCTGCTTACCCCCATGGGAAAACGCGTGAGTTTATTTATGTAAGGTTAATAGGTAAAATCATTAGCAGTGGCCTAATTATTTTGTAATGGGAACTCATTAAGGTTAATTAAGTTGAATGTTGAACCAGTTTTTGAACAGTAATGAGGTTGAAAGAGAGTAAAATTTATGGGTGTGATGTGATATTTACTTTCGTAAATTGATTGGCATTAGAGTCACAGTTGTATGGCAATTTATAATTTTTTAATTTGTCTAATGGATAGCAATAGCTTTCAAAAGGTACAATACGGGCTTGTATACTAGTATGATTTGTTCCAACTGACTTCCTCTTAGAAAATTAACTCAAATATTGTAACGTATGTATGTCTTAAACCATCTATCAAGTTACATCCGTTGGTGTGCCTAGGGGCCAACAATACGGCAATCCCATAAGGCTAGCAGACTGTGAAGAATCACTAACATCATGAAGAGTAGTAGGATATAAGGGTAAGCCAAGCTTGTAGGCTTGTATGCCAGTACCGCCATACAGTTACAGCACAGATTTGAAAATATGTGATGTCCAGAAATTCACATGGGCCTTTAAGGTAGATTACACCTCATCCCATCTCATTAATATAGGGCTCATTTCATCAATCCAGCAGAACATCTTCCTCCTGGACAGGCACTGCAGTGGCCAATCTGGAAATCTTTTAACCGTCTGTGAGCCCAGGTTGGCCAATGTAGAAATAATCTGATCAAATGGGGTATCATCGACCCGTCTCAAAGACAATGTCAGTGTGGAGCCCCTCTGCAAGATATGCCCCACCTCCTTTCTTGCCCATCCTGCACAACCACCTGCACCTTCCAGGATTTAAATGAAGCCAATGACAGAGCTGTGCAGGTGGCAATATACTGGGTATTATTTGAATTTATTATATTATTATTTGAGTCTAATGATATGCAAAGAAGAAGAATATAGGACAGCCTGATCAGCCCTTGGCAATCAGACAGCCACAGGGCTGCCTGATTGCCAAAGGCCGATCAGGCTGTTAAGTTGCACCACACATCTTTAAGATTTGGAAAGTGATCCAATCCATCTATTTACCTATTTATTAAAACTACATGTACAATGCCACAAGGCATTCTCTATCAGTCAACATTTGAGTTCAATAGGATAACATTTTGATAGGGTACAAAATGTAAAAACAACTTATTTTCAATAATTCCGAATCTATCTATCTATATATTATCGATCTGATTGTTTATAAGTAGTTACAATTGCAGCGATTGTGTTTAGATTATTGTACTTTTGTAGTAATATGACTGATATGAAATAACAATTGATGCCATTTATAAAAAAAAAAAATGACTGTCATTCTATTTTTTTTTTAAGTTCAATAACACAAATGCAGAAAAACTGATAAATTATGACCTCTATCTGGGCTGTCATAATGTACTTTTAATGCTTACTAAACACGAGAGTACAGTGTTTATAAAAAACTTGTACTGAAGTAGCCTAGGTAGATAATGTCTGAATCATCAATCACAGACCACGGTACAAAGTTCAAAATATTATTACAAGCAATTGCTACATCATAAAATTGTTAAGAGCAGGTGTTATTGAATACCACATATAGTAGGCCATTCTTATTTCATTCCAGTAGGTTCTAAAAACTTAATACAATACATTTGATTATTATTTGATTATTTTCCCATGTGTATGTATTGTTTAGTGTATATGAAATAAGTTATTTCTGGGCATTGTATTAGATTTAGATTTGTTGATTACAGTTAATATTCTTATTATGTATGATATGCTAGACTAGTGTGGGCATTGAAAATTACTTTTAGTGCTGAAATCAAAACAGCAATACCCATCTAGTTTTAAATTAACAACAAACTTGCTACGATCCTGGCTTTTCTATGGATTAACAAATGGAATGATATAATTAGCACCCCTTTGAAGTAATTACTTATTACATGCACATCATGTCAGTTAAAAACGTATTGTACAGATTTAATTTCATGATAATAACTTGTTGTTGGTCCAATAGTAATTGTTTTACACCTAATATTTATTTACCCTTAATTCAGATAGGTAACCCATCATTTTGTTAGTATTCCTTAACCTATGTTAGTATAATTGACTAAAAAACAAATAACAACGCTAAACTTTAACTAATAATACTTAATTCCACCACCTCCTGGAGACACCTGGCAAATACATGCACTGCTCACAGTTGCCCCTTTAGGTGGCCTACAGTCTTGCTAGCTACAATGCTCAGAAGACTAACTATTAATATGACTTAGCCACTTCTGCTTGCTTATCTACAACTTCTTTATTCCGTTGAGTCACCCTCAGAATGCAATTCATTGTCAAATTTACAAAATATTGTGAAATTAATATTGTGAAATTTTTAACATAGCAATAATGTCATCATGATTTAGGCTTTAGCTTAATCTGAGATCATTCATTAGATCTAGATAAAGACAAACCTAACACACAATCAGTACACATCAATTTCTTTAGAAAAAGATAAATAAAATGTCCCAACATACAATTTTTTTTTTATTGATAATAAAAGTTGTACAAAATTGATTGCATCATTGATAACTATTGTCGTTATTAGTCATTGCCAAAAATAAATGAACTCTTAACATAGATGTAGCTATATATATTGTGACTCCAAATGGCATGAGAATTACTGGGAGAAGTGTACTATATAAGTTTGTAGACATATATACTACGGTGGGCTTTATTAATTGGTTACCCCAGTTGGGAACGTAGCACAGTGGAACGAATGTATGGGAGCGGTTGGACGTAGACATGTCCGAAAAATAAGAGTAAAATTATGACAAACTAATGATGCCATCTTATTCGATTACTTAATGCCTTCATAAATTGTGGTGATGAATTTCTTCATAACTCCCATATTTCGGGAGTAATTTGAGAAAATGTGAAATTTTACTATGAAAATGAGTGTATCAAGCTCTCTCCCTCCTGATTCCGGGCTTGTTTCAAGTACCGGTCTCTAATATCGTAATGCTATTACTAAGAGCTATATTTAATACTAAGACACATAGTGCGCCAAATGTGCACTTTCTGGGATAAAAGGAAATGAAAATTTAAAAAAAAAAACGTTTTTTCCCCATTTGTATTTACTTTAAACCGCAGACAGACTTATTAAGAGGTCTATAAATATATTATATATATACAGAAATATATATTAACAAAAATATTCACAAGAACTGATGAGAGTATGACTTTTAAGTAAGTTGATAATAAATTACCTAGTTTCATTAAAAGTACAATAAATAATTAAGATGTAAGCTCTAATTTACTAAGTTACACATTTTAAAACAATAACATCATTTAATTATCTTCGTCATCATCATCATCATCAATTAATTCAAATTCAGAATCGATGTCCGCTAAATCATTTATGTTAACAAATTCGATATCACTTTTCTCAGAATCCGTAAGCTCATAAAATTCCTTAAAAGAAGATTTTTTTACAAACTTATTTCCTTTTGGACGGATACTTGTAACAAGTGGATCAGAAGACAGTAAAAGATTGTGCATAATATCTTCATTGCATGAGATACTGCTATGCTTTCGAGAATGCCCCTCTCTATATTTTCTAAAATCTTTATTTCTAGCCTCAGATGCCTCTTCGGATAGAAAACCAATGGGCACAATTGACATGTTCTGAACTATGTCTGGCCCATGCATTAAAATTTTATGAAGTGAAGAAGGCATATAATACCATGGGTATAACTCCACGTAAAGCTTAGCAGTATCAAAGCAGAACTCTCGGAATTTAGTTACGTCGATCTTCTCTCCTGATGAAATACACTGCAAGATCACACAGATTTTTCTTAAAAGCATAGCATCTATTCCGGTCAGTTCAGCAGATTTAGTGTAGTTTTCAAAAAATCTCCTTGCCGAGTTGCCATTGTTGGTGGATCCACTGCCTTGTTTCACAACATCGAGAAGTAAGCCCGTTTCTCTTCTTACAGCCTCTTGAACTCTTTTCTTCCTGTCATCAACTTGCCTTTTTGCTATATCACCCCTTACTTGCCATGATTTTATGTCTAATTTGTAGGAAATGTGTAATAAGCATTCCATTGAGCGAATCCAAGCGTGAAGGGTGCTTAAGCTATATTTATACATGTCCTCGTTTGCGTGTTTATCTTTGATTAACTCTAAATTATTCATTTCTTTAGGACAAGCCTTGCATATGTCACACACTGAAGCTGCTGTATCGGATATAATGGAATGAATTTTACCATCAATCATTGTCAACAGCAGTTGGTGTTTGACACTAATTCCATCAGTGATGGTGGATGGAGTTAAGGCTTCAATCTCTGCTTCGATTTCAGCCATCTCTCTCTGCACATTTTCTTTGGTTTCCTTTATAAACTTAAACAATATTGGCCGGCAAAATGAAGTGGAAGATGGTCGCTCGTTTTCCCAAATTGTTACACCTTTTGAGACGAGCCGCAGTGGTACAAGACTAATCATAAAATTACTAGCAAGATCGATTTGCTCATCTTCACTCGTCCTTTGATGATAAATGCTTTGGCTAGATGATCCGTCAAAACCCCATTTGCTGGTCAATACGAGCTGTTGATTGGGATCAACAGGGGTTTCTAACGACCTAATAAGTCTTCTTGAGGTTAAATCCATCAAGGCTTGTAATTTGATTTTTGCAGAGCTCTCTGTAACTGTGAGATCTTCTTTGGCCGGATAGCACTTAATTTTTTCTTTAACCAACATGTAGTAACTCGGGTATTGAAGAGCTCCTTCTTGAGTGTTGAAATCCCGAAGAGTGTTATAGCGCCATTTCGATAAGTTCATCGATACATAAAGAGCCAATGCCTTCAAAGGGGATATTTCCCGTACCTGAATTGATTTACCTTCAATGAAGGCTTTGATTTTTGAGGCCTCTTCTGGATTCTCCGTCAAGTATTTCATAACATAAGCTGTATCGCTTTGTCCTGCCTTTTGAAGCGCCCTTTCGGCCGAAAACATAATTTCAGCGCTGCTACTGCTGCATGAAAGACTATCTTCAGTGCGTCTTCTTTTTTGCCGGTTACTAAGGTCCTCAAAAGATTTACGAGGACTAGGATGTGTACAAGTTGAAGCATCAGATTTAGCAGGAGAAATTATGGGCTCGATGACGTCACTTATATTTTCTGTAGAAGGTTCCATATTTTCATTCTGTAATTCCGGCCATTGAATTGCAGCCTGTAGCCAAATCTCATGTTTCTTCCGAAACTTATCTGTGCTTCTTCCAGACTGTGTCCATTTTGCATAAATGCGGTAGCAAAATCGACGACACCAGTCTTTTAAACTTGTTTCAGCACTTTCACATAACTGAACACAACTGTTATCTTTTAAAACACTGAACAAATAGTTAAAGTCGCGTAAATCTTTATGTGCGCGTGCGCATAAAGCAACGTGAATATCAAGATTTGTATTAAAATTTGGAAAATACATTGCGAGATTAGCTTGGATACAACGAGGTGTAAATCAACACTGATTTTAAAGTTACTAATAGTGACCTATTTATATAAAATCCAGGTATCCCAGGTATCCTTTGTTAAATATTGCAAGGTAATTAGTTATTGTGATAATTAGTAAATGATGCATGCTAAATTAGTGTATTAAGAGCCATTTAGTAATTAAATAATAGCAATGTTCTTATCAGTAATCATTAGTGCATCAGTTTTATATGTAAACCTTAAGTCCCTAATTATATATCCTAATTAGCTTATATCTTCTCTAATTGGCTGCTCAGAAATGTTATTGTAATAAGGTAAACCTTTAGAAAAACGGTTTTAATCAACAAAATAAACAAAAAATAAAAAAATTGTGTTATAAAATAAACATCACTCTTTATCCCAGAAAGTGCACATTTGGCGCACTATGTGTCTTAGTATTAAATATAGCTCTTAGTATTAGCATTATGATATTAGAGACCGCTACTTGAAACAAGCCCGGAATCAGGAGGGAGAGAGCTCGATACACTCATTTTCATAGTAAAATTTCACATTTTCTCAAATTACTCCCGAAATATGGGAGTTATGAAGAAATTCATCACCACAAGTTATGAAGGCATTAAGTAATCGAATAAGATGGCATCATTAGTTTGGCATAATTTTACTCTTTTTTTTCGGACATGTCTACGTCCAACCGCTCCCATACATTCGTTCCACTGTGCGTAGGTGCTTTTAAAAGGGGTACCCACAACGTGACACTGACTGTACTCATATAAGATTGGTTCATGTTGAGATAAACTCTCAACAATACCAGGCGGAAGGGACAACGACGCACAAAAGATTACCACTTATTCAGTACATCATTCTGAGTCGTTAAAAAACAGCTATTTCCTACAAACCTAACACGTTCAAAATGTCTGGAACAGCAGATTTTTTTTTAAAGTACCAATGAAAAATTCCCTTCTACCCTGTAGTTGATGAAATTTGACACACATACTATAGAGTCCATGGTCTGTGTGTGTGAGGTCATGGTCTATGTCCATGGCATAGACCATGACGTGCGTTGGGTACTTACATTCCTGTAATAACCAGTCTTTATATGGGGTATTGTGTTGTGAGGGTCAGACAGTCATTCCAGGTATAGGTAAATACTGCAGTACAGCTACATCCAGTTAGACTGGGAGCCAACCACAACATAGCTGGGAAATGTCTAGGTAGAGGTTGAGTATAAACTGCCTGTAGGATAATTTCGGACCTGCATGAAGAGGAAACCGCGGTCAAAAATTAGTATGATTATTAACTTGGAATGAACTGCAACCCTGATAATGAAACTTGTCAAATGCCCCCCTCCAGCACACCTACATTGATTATAAGATCCCGCTCATACCTAAGTTTAAACAACTAAATTGACAAGAAGCATTTGCTCGTGGGTGCTCAATGCCAAGTACAGACGCCAGCACATCAAGCTACTACAATCTGTCAGATTTCTTTAATAGATTTTCGACTTTGTTGCTATCGGGTAGCTTGACCTGCTGGCGTCTGTACACAACACGTAGTAATAGTTTGATGACCTACTAAAGTTTTGTACACTGATATCCGACACCTATTTCTGCCGCCAGGCGCCTTTGTGTTTCGGTTTGAACGCGGTTTCAGTGACATGACACTTTAATGTTTTGCCTGGAAGTTAAGGTCAAATATTAAATGTAGAATATCCCTTTAGAACTTTGAAATATTTTGGATTTTAGGGGAGCTTCCCAAATATGCAGCTATTTTGGTCTCTGCCAGGTCTACAGGCTGTTCGAAAGAGATACCGCGGCCCTGGAACACAAAGGGCAAGGAAGGAACATGGATGGGTTTTAGTCAGTACAATTCTGACACTCCCTTCCGCTCTGCCCAGAGCGGGAGAAGTCATTTGATGATTAACCATCCGTAAAAAAAAAAGAAGCTACTTTGGTCAATCATTGATCATCATCTTCATGCTCTTATCTCATGTTACTTGGGGTCGGCGCAACACGTATTTTTCTTCCATTCTCCCCTGTCAACCGTCACGCAATCAGTAAAAAACTGGCCAAGCGCTAGTCGGACTTGCGCATGAAGGGTTCCGTAACCAACATAAACCGAAAAAAACGTTTCTTGTATGGGAGCCCCCTTTAATTATTAAATAATGTATACTTTTACTATTTTTTGTGTAATGTACTTCTCTGCCTACCCTTCGGGGATTACAGGCGTTATTTTATATTATTCTTAAAGCAATTGGTACAGGTACCATATCTTGCAGATATTACTTAACTTAATCTTCATATTTGCACACATTGTATTGCGTGCGCACAAAACAAGTGAAATATAATTAACAGACCTTATAACAAAGAGCAGCAAAGCTACGCTAGTCATTGTTTGTAGTCATTATAGTTCACGGTCGTAAAGCGCACATGTACTTAGTATCGTATTATCGCTATCAGCGTCTTCTATTAACACCTATCCATTAGGCTGACATGTGGAGCAAATCTGGTATAGTCGACTTCGTAATGGGTCTACCACTTTTGACAACAATTTCAGTATAAAACATCACTACAGTGTCATTCATCATTCGACGCTGACAGTAGGGCAAACATCTGGGATTAAAAAAAAAACCCGACTATTTTAGTATCGATTTTGATAAAAGGTCCTATAAAACTATGAGGAATAATGAAACTATAAAACTGACACATAATAGTGTCGTTTTATGAAGTGACACTTAACTTTATGATGGTAAAGCAATTAAGTGGTCGAATATTCCTATATGATGGTCACCTTGTGGTATCATACTGATTTCAAGTAAGGTTTGTCAAACAATAGAAGGAAATACCTACACCTGCTCAAATGTGAGCAGGTTAAATTCTATTGTTTAAAGGACAATGTGTTCGTTCTCTTCTTAAAATTCAACCTGTGTGCCAGATGGAAATTCTTAACGGCAAAAAACCCGAAGAAGGGAGGAATTTTCAAAAATTATTCCCTAATACTGGGGGCCTAAATTGGCCAGTTAAAAATATAAAATTCTTAAAATAGGCACAGACGCACTTAATGTTGATACGAGTATGAATGAATGGTCAGTGTGACTACTTTAATGCGATTCATATTATGATTCTGCCAAAGGGGCCATTTTAGGCCACCTGATCTTTGTTGTAACAAAACCTCTAGTGCAAAATGTCATGCTCCTGGACTCGGAGGTTCACACGTGCGTTTATTGCCAGTGACTGAATGAATGATTAACAATGCTATTAGGCTGAGTTGAAATTATGTAAAACAACTATTTATAACAAACCATTTGTTTTTCCGCAGTGCGTCTTCATCATATGGTGCTTCATGCCGATCGAATACAACGGCTCGCTGATCATCTACAACCGCATCATCCGCCCCTACTACCAGAAGCATCACGGCCGTATCGATAACATGGCTAACTCTGGTATGTACACCAAATACACCACTATCACAGGACTAGTCTTGGCTAGTACTCGAGTCGGTCTTCTAGGTTATGGAACACTGGTTGAGGTTCGAACGATGAGTGATCATTTATGACAAGCCTGGATCACTCCGAGCCTCGCTGTTAAGCTGTCGGTCGTAGCTCTTTAGGTTAGACAGAAGCCAGAAAGTCTTGCAATCTTACCAAGGGGCATCGGTTTACCTAAAAGCTAGGCTGTGAAAATCAAATTGGCTTAATGCGAGGGCCGCAGCCGCAGTTGTTTGTTATCGGCCTATCGACACAGTTGCTCGAAAGTTATCGTTCTGATACGATCGGCGTATTCCTTCATCCATAGTACAGCAGTGAGTGTAGCATTATCATACAAAACATCGTGTTTCACTCCCATCATCAGTTATTACCGATAATATACAAAGTAGGCGATAAGCATGCTTTCGGTACCGAATTAACGGTAAAAACCCCACCGCCGAAGTAGGGCAGATTAAATTAGGTTTTAGCCCTATGCTAGGTAAATGTCCGTATGATTTCAAACATTTTTGAAAAAGTTCACAAAGCCTCTATGTGAACTTTTTCAAGTGGAAAAATATTTTAATTTAATTAATTTTAGTTTAACTTCGGGAAATCCACATAAAACTTCTTAAACAGCACTACAGTTCGTGTATTTCTAGAAGGCCATGATATTTATTCGGGAGTATCTGAAATATTTCAGACCGTTTTACTTTGAAGTAAATCAATCTTTGTTGCGAAACTATTTATCAATTAGTCTTTAATGGCAGGTTAGCATGTTTTAATTAGCAAATAAATTGAAGATTTGGAATTTTGTTTGGATTTATATGTGCGTTAAAACATAAAATAATAGACTGGAAAGATGGTATGATTCAGAGGGCATGTTACAACCCAGTTTATGAGTATAGCTTCGCAATTAGCAATTATGTTCGTAAATAAATTCAATAATAAAACCAGATTTATTTTACTCTTTTGAGGACCATCGT
Organism: Lycophotia porphyrea; assembly: GCA_950005105.1. NCBI lineage: Eukaryota > Metazoa > Arthropoda > Insecta > Lepidoptera > Noctuidae > Lycophotia > Lycophotia porphyrea. The sequence continues at coordinate 4,721,597 of OX465407.1, read as the reverse complement.
ATAAGTTTGGAGATAAGCTTTCGTTGTCAAAGTGACATTAAAATTCAAATCAAAATTCACAAATTTTAGGTCTGGAGAAAATTCTGAAGTCTGCCGACAAACATATTGATAAAACTGTTAAGGCAGTTACCAAAACGTTGAAGGAGCTTTAAGACAGGTACTCAAAGTACATTTTAGCTCAGCAAGCTTTGCATGGCGAAGGGGTAGCATTATGTATATAAAAATGCTATATTATATGTTGCTACTTTGTGTCGTAATACGGGTTTTTTTTTTGTTATTTAAGGGTTTCTGTTAATACCGTCCTTCACCCACTTTTCTTGTATAGCTGCGTTGGCTATTGCATCGGTACAAGACTGCAATAATGATGTCTTGAATGATTTACCTACTGATTAAAAAAAAAAAACATACCTTCCTGGCTTCGTTGTAGGTCGGTTAAAGATTGCTCTTGGAAAGTTTTATAAGACCCATACATCAGATTACGATGTGTCCACTTCGTAAGCTTTCAAATGGTTGTAAACAGCCGCCACTGCTCAAAGTGTTCGTAATCGACTGCTGAGTGCTGATGTTCCCCCCGTTTTTCACTTTTTTTTTTTGTGAAAATTGGGCGAAAAAGGTCGCTGAGCTTTGGCAAAACTAGGTCTTTTAGCGTAGGTAGGTAGATTTTCTCGTGAACTAACTTAATATTGGATGCTTACCTATAAGATTGCTCCACTTAAAAAAAGTTAATGTATAGAAAAGTTCAAACAATTTTGTGTAACGAAAAGTTAATATTTTGTTAGAAAAAATAGGCATTCACTTCTACATACATATTATCTTTCTTAAAAAACAGACCAGACGTCAGCACGTCAAGCTATTCGACTCTGTCAGATTTTCCCAACCAACCTTGAACCTAATGCTTTAGAGATAAAGTTGAAAATCTATTAAAGAAATTTGACAAGATTGTATTATTAACTTGATGTGCTTGCGTCTGTACAGAGACAATTTAATTTAATTGCATTTATTTAAAATAGGTCCACGTACGAAAGAAAAAACAAAATATGCGTCATTCTCGTATGTTAATTAATAAAGTTAACAGATCCCTCTTACATTCCAATTACAAGGTAAGGCAATTTCATAGGTAAGCTAGAAAATCTTTATAACCGACTTCTTAAAAAGGAGGAGGTTATGTATTCCACCAGCACCTTTTTTGTTTCATGTATGTTCACCGATTTCTCCGTGATTGCTGGTCCGATTTAAGTGATTATTATTACATTGGGTAGAGAAAGATCGTGTGACTTTATGAGTCCTCTATGATATGCATTTTTTCGTCGTGTATATGGATGATGTGCTAGTAACTTCTAGTTACAATGTAAAATTGATACTTGACAAGGATTTGTGTTAGATACCGCAACTAAAAACGGTAGAATAAAAACTTTTTTGCAAAAAAAGTAGTTTTTTTTGAAGTCGGTTATTTTTTTTGCAAAAAACTTTTTTTTTTGAATATTTTGAAATTGTTTCTCCATGCTCAGTCAACTTGCGGCAAGAGTTGCCAACCCCAAGATAGAGAATTCCTTGGGTTAGAAGGAGGTGGAACGCGTCGAGATTTACAAATTATTTTTTGTACGTTTTATTCTTTATTTCTTTTTTCTCGTAGTTCGTCTTTCATCGTGTACTTTGCTCTAAAGCAGGAAATATTTGAATCATTTTTATTATTCACAAACGTTATAATGTGCTTAGGATTAATCATTATTGCGGTAGAAAAGTGACACAATGTCTATCTTGTTACACACAGAAAGGAGAGGCATCCCAGAAGGAACTTGGCATCCAATATCTACACTCGATGGTTTTATTATTAAACTAAAATATCAGAACTTTAAAAAAGTATGACGATTTGCTGATGGTTAAAATGCAAACCAGTTAGTTCTCTTTTTATGAACCTGAACAGTTTTTCTAACTTTCATCAACAAGTTTAACAGGACACAAGTGCGCGGTGTAAACGTAACGTTAAATAGTTTATGTTATATGGTTTCTTAAAAAGCAGTTCAGGCGGTCTAAAATGGCCGCTTTATCAGAATAATTAACGGATAATAATATTAATCACGTTGAAATTCTTAGAATGGGCACAGATGCGGTCACTTTGTGACCGTTTTACGAATTGTAACGTAATTTATATTATTATCCTTATGATTCCGCTAAAGCAGCCATTTTAGACCCCCCAGTACGTTTATTTCAAGAAGGCTTTGAAATTTTGATCGGAAGTAATCTGTCATATTTCAGTCGGCTCTAACATGTAGTTTGTCAATGGGAAAACAATTTAGTAGGTGTTCTTTAGTGGCTAGAGTTAGTGAATGTTTTAATTAGCAATGAAACAAGATAATTATGGTGTTTTTGGAAGGGTTTATATGATGCGATCGTGAAACACTTTGATGAAACTGTTAAGGCATTTAACTAAGCATTGAGGTCGTTCTAATAGGCGGGCACAAAGGACACTTATTCTCAACAAGTTTCGCATGGTGAAGGTGTAATGTGTATAAAATTCTATATGAATCAAATGTACGCACCATGACCAACTAAGCTATGCAAAACCGGTTAACGCTGATCTCTCTTGTATGGGAAGCTCATACAAAGCGAGGTCTGGGGGCCTAAAAAGGCCGCATTAAATACTACTTCTGTTTACTGCGGCCATTTTAAGCCTGCAGGTTATACTGGATTTGTATAACTTAATGTGTCACCGTGTGTACCTTGTTGATTTGTGACAGAATGTTTTTTTTAAATATTTGAACATTATTGCAATTAATAGGTATGTCTTTCTCACACTTCTCCGGTATAAGATGTTGGCACATATCATTTAATGGACTTTATAGCTGCGTTGTGATTTGTATTGATTTCCATTGCCTTAAGATTGTTTCGAGTTAATTACTAAAAATAAAACTGTACCCCCGCATTAAATAAGACTAAGTAAGGTATGTTCACTTCAATCCACGAGCTATCCAATGGTTGTAAAAAACCTACCACTGCTCAAAAATATTCATGACCAACTGCCGAATGCTCAGCTTTATGTGAGCTGAGTCGACTATTCTTCGATACAACTTCCTTCAAGCTCGTCAACCTTTTTCGCCCGTGTGTCACTATAAAGTTTGGTGTAGGATCTTAGTATTAATGCTTACCTATAAGATTGCACGATTGTAGAACATTAAATGTATAGAAAAGTTCAAACAATTTTAGTTTTAGGAAAAGTTAGTATTTTATGCGGAACCAAACTATACTGAGCAGTCTTTGGAATGGTCGCTGGTTTGTCGTATTTACTTACCTACATTGTGTGTACTCAACAGTGATCGGAGTAGATAGTTATTTCATGTACTTGCGATACGTTGTCTTTAATATTGACACTCCCGGAATCCCGGGATTTGAAATATACACATAATATATTATTAAGTTAGAAATTACTTTTTAAAAAGCTATTCACGTCTTAAGGAATTATGAACGAACACATATCCCTCCACCTCTCATCGCACATTGGAATTTAGCATCCTGCGCTGATTTTAGTTTGACAACGTCGTGCGCTCGCTGCCAATACATAAGACAAGCTTTCTTTTATTTTTTTCGAATCACTGACTTTCATTTAGAATCCCGGGGAATGTCCATATTAACATCAACGTTTGCGGTCATTGAACCAAAATGGCCCAGTAATTGATCGGTGTAGGTAGACTACTCCGATCACTGGTAATGAATAAATCTGTGATAGCACTTAAACTATACATCTGAGTGGTATAGCGGCCTAGAAAAAAATATCATTATACAGCTAAATAAAAATGATAAACAGTAATTATACGACAAAAAGCCTTCGTAAGAAAGCACCAATTTCATTTTTGAATTTATTTGATCCGAATGAAAATAAAAATCACGAACCTTTATAATCTCACTTTATGACCTGAAATTAATTAAATGTTGAACGTTTTTCACAGAGGTTTTTCTCGAGAATTATGTACAGAAATGGCGAAATGTGGGTGCATTGTGATTCACTTGAACTGTCTGACCGTGTTCACAGTTTAAGCTACTTATTCAAAATACGCGCTTTTGGTGTAGAGTTGCGGACAATATTCCGACATCTAATGCAATAAAATGAGAGCATTTGAATTTTGGCGTGTTTAGGTCTCGGTGCATACAAATGCGTGCTCTTTTTGCTCACTTGTTTCATATCTGACAATATGCCAAAATTTAAATTCGGCTTAAACTTGTGTTAGACGGACAAGCCAGATTATAAAGGTTCCGCGCCGCAACACAGACTCAAAGCGCAGGCAACACCGCCAGCTAGCGAGCGAACTGGGCGAACCTCTTTTCATACTACTTTTGGCTCTTTCGGTAGTTCGCGGTGTAAACTCAGGTATGAAAAGAGCTGAAACGATGCCTCGCCCGGATCGCTCGCTAGCCGGCGGTGTGGCCTGCGCTTAATGCGCTTCGTTAAACTGGCAAAGGCGTCGACAACATAAAATACAAGCTTTCTTTAAAAAAAAAATGTTTGATCTTTTCTAAATAAATCAACATTTAATTAGTTTCAGGATCAGCATGTACACCAACTGGATGCTATCGAAATTAAAGCTTCCTTTTTATTTCCTAATTTCCTATTATACAAGGTAAGGCAATTTCATAGGTAAGCTAGTAAATTCTTTAGAAATATTCTTTAAAGTGATTTCTCTATGCTCAGCAAGCGTGACACGCCTGGTACATGGTGCCACAACCAAGATAGATAGTTCAGTAAGAAGGCTGAAGGAGGTTAAACGCCCCACTATTGTTTATTGTACGTTTAATTTTATTTATTTTTACTCGAGTAGTTCGGCTTATGACATGTATTTTACTTTCCGGCAGAAAATATTAGAAGTATTTTTATTCACATTTTTTTATGAGTGCTAAGATTATATATTATTATTGCGGTAGGATAGTAATGCAGAAAAATAGACACAACAATGCTCCTCTACATACAGAAAGAAAGCGACATTACCCAAGGAACTTGTCATCCCATAAGATCTACTCTCAATAATATAACGATGGCATTAATATTACACTAAACATCAGACATTAACATTTAATTATCACGATATGTTGATGATTTAAATGCAAACCAGTTCGTTACCAATCTTTGGTTTTGCATGACAAAAAAAATACTGTAGAACAAATGACAAATCAAGGTCTTTACCTCCGACGCAATACAGTGGAGAATGCAGCGTTACCAAACTAGTTTAGTACTGGGGGTCTAAAATGACCACTTTAGCAGAATCATGATAGGATAATAATATAAATCACGTTTTTTTTTAAAGGGGATAAATATAATGACCACAATAAAAAACCTTTGTCACCATCACCTCTATTACCTAAAATTTATAATATTGGTGAAAACCTAAAATTACAATAGTTCCCCCTATTTAAGTCATGACTCCACTTTAAATTGTACTTTGACACCAAATTTAGTAAATGATCACCAAATTTTAATGAGGAAATTATTCCACTATTTCTACGTAAATACACCGTCTGATTGCCATAAAATGTTGCCTTACTATTAAATATGGTACATTATTTTGTTTTTAACTTTTTAGTACCTATTTAATTAATCATGTTATTCCCACGAGTATAGGACATAAACGGTCCATCTCCCAAGAGGTCCCTTGTAGGGGGATAAGTGCGTCAGTACAGCAGGGTTCGCCCTGGTTCCCTGAGGCGCAACGTTAGCGATATGACATGTTTATACACCCTCATACCATTCTGCTCTCGGCACGTGCTCACCTTGGTAACGGGTCATCCATCAAAGTGGTTTTTTAACTTTTCTTTTTACTATATTGTCGGAACCAAATTATTTTTTTAAGTTTAGTGTACAGGGTTTCATAAATTTGTCTGAATAACTTCAGTGGCACAAGCGTAAGTATTATTGTTTGTGTGTCACTGTTTTAATTAAATGTTTCTTTGTTAGATTTAGAGCATGTTTGCATTTCGGTTTTCGGTCGCCATTTAATTTTGCATGAACATTTTTGCAAGGCGACTTTGTGATTATCAATTTCACCCCAATGCTTGTGGTACCCAATCTTATAGGAGTAATATACAGATCAATTTAATCCCATTTGTTGCTTTTGTTTTAGTTGCCTCATGGTTCGCACCTATAAAAAGATCGCGAGTACCCGCAATTTTAAAAACCACACAGCGGAGGCTATGGAAGAAGCAATAGAGAAAATTACTAAGAAAGATTGTTAATGTAAATGAAATAATAAAACATATTTGGTTTATCCTGTTTGTTAAAATTGTAATACCCACCATCAAAGCCGCCCCTTCCAAAAATATTCAAAATGCAACATTAGGTACATGTTTTTTTTTAAACTATCGTTTAGTTTAAAAATATGTACATTTTTGATTTTCGTCTTTTTGCTGTCTTTTGGATGGACTAATAAAAGAGTGAATAATCAAACTTGCCCCATTATCACTAAAACTAAGATAAACAGGTATTATTATTAAAAAAAAAAGATGTTATAATGTTATTTTTATCTTTGAAATTGCAAGCGTGGCACCTATTTGAAGTTTAAAACTAATGAATTTGATCCCGTTTTACGGTACTCATAGAACTGAACATTTACTATAGTAGGCGTTAAGCAAGTTGTAGAAAGGTAAAAAAACCACTGAGGTATGATTGCAGACCCGACTGGTTGTCAGTCCAGCTAGGTGAAATGTATGTATAATCACAAACAATGAATTAGCGTCTATAATGAATTGAGTTAAGGCAAGGTTAGATATGGGATTTTTGTATGAGTTTTTAATTTATAGGATGCGATAAACTATAAAGTTAACAAAAATAAGTGGGTAGCTACCCCCCTCGACCCTTGCTCGAGTCAGCCCGCGATGCTGAGCCAGTAGTTTTAAATCAGCCCCTAAATTGTGATATAATTCAGATCCAGCCTGTCCCTTTGCTGCCCTCCTCCAGCGACGCCCTAAGCCGAGGCTCGTATCCTACAGGGGGTGTCCTTAGCGCGCTGTCGTTCAGTTCATAAGATAGTCTGGTTAAGCAGAAACCAGCCTCAAAGGTTGACCTACTAGATGCAATACAAAAAAAAAAACAACGGGTTGCACTCCGGGAGTGCCGGTAGAAGTGAAAACTTGAAACAACGCCATCTAGCTTAAATATCGGAAATTTCAATAGCTTTCTGCAAGAACGACAGATGTCGCTGCCGTAGAAAAACACTTGAAACAACGCCATCTAGCTTAAACTACACGCAGACTCGCGAGAGCGCCCTGCGCCGCCGATTCAATCTGACTATCTGACGCGAGTTTAACAGTTTTTACCCATCCCAAAAAGTGCACAACGCCGCTAAAGCTTTCACTTAAAAAAAAGTTAACATCACACCTGTTATTCCCGAAAGGTATGAAATGTGGGTGTACCAAATAGTACACCCTAAATTTCGCTAGTTATGTTAAGTCCCATGAGCTTATTGCCTCAAATCCAAACTCCGTGGCTGCTACTGAGATATTCCATATGAGAAGTATTTAATAACTAAATAGACAAGGAAAACGGTGTAATTTCCGAGGACATGTAAGAACAGCCCTGATAGATTATTCAGCTAAACAACAATTAACCGATTCCGTGCGGATGGCGCTGTAGAGGCGCCATGGGTATTTTCTGTGAATGGCGTGTGGCGCCCGAGAGGAGCCAAAATGTTTACCTGTAAAACTCTGATAAAACCACCATTTTTCAGTGGTTATCCGTAAATGAAAGTGTCCTTATTTGTCACGCAGATTACGATTCCAGTGTTAGCTTCGGGATATTGCATGAAAACGCATACTTCAGGAGTTGTAAATCTTTTCAATATAAAAATCATTCATTATGATACGGAAACCGAATTATTTTTTGTGTAAAAGAATATATTTACAATTAACTAACGTTTATTTGTTTATGAAATAGTATAAAATAGGAATATTTGCGTTTTACACGACTAGCATGGTAATATCCTGTTCTTTAATAAACAAAAATAATGGATCAGTCAATCGAGCCAAACATATACCAAATGGTTTACGACACCTGATTAAATTAGTCACTTACCTTCCATTTCGGTTTATACACATGTAAACACTTGAAACGAACTTTTAAAACCGCTTACGTTCGCTGTTGGGTTGCGACTACAACAATAACAAGTGGAATCCGCCGAAAAAGCGATAAGTTACACTCCATGGCGGGTGGCGCACGAGAGGAGCCATGAAAGTCCCTGGCGTTTGGCGCCTCAGAGGAGCCACGAAAAATTTGTTCGCCGCCAGGCGCTATAGTTTGAAAAAACTACTATCACACTGAATCGGTTAATTTTTATTTGTTAGAAATTAATACTACGTAGGTCTACACATGCCTTCGTCATTAAGAATAACCACAGGACCTATTTTTTATATCACTAACTGGCTTCTAAAAACGGATGGGTTATGTACTCTATGAGTTATCCTCTATAATATGCGTTTTTAGGGTTCCGTACTCGAAAGGGTAACCAATGGGACCCTATTACTAAGCCTCCGCTGTCCGTCCATCAACGGGCTGTATTTTATTATCTTATAGAATGTATATTTCTGTTGTCGCTATAACAACAAATAATTAATTTAATAAAAATAAATTAAAAATTACTACGGTGGTACGCAACCTTCATGAGCGAAACTGACTCGCACTTAACCGGTTTTACGGGTGCCACGCGGGCGAAGCCGTGCACAGAAGCTATAGTCTATTCACGGAGACGAGTTAGTATAGCGCCTTCTCTATCACACATTATCATACAAATGACAAAGACAAAAAAAACTTTTTTTGGGTCAGTGGGCGTTAACAATACCTTAGAAATGTAAATGCGCGTTCACACTGCGCTTCTTAAAAGTTCGCTTAGTTTATACCTGCGGCTTCATCTGTTGTATTTGAGAGCCATTTATTTGGTAAGATTTTTTTTTATAGGTAATTTTTTAATATAACTGATGGATATGAAGGAAGGCAATAAAATCGATAGTCAATAATTAAAACTTTATTATATTATAATATACAAGTTTCTAGCATATCATCACTCTCCGACGACGTATCACTACTGTCGTCGTTTCCTACATTTATTACGAATCTTTCTGTCATTACTTCCACATTTCTATCCATGGCATCCATTTTGGGATATATTTCTATGACATGCTTTATACAGTTTTTCAATTTTTCTGCGTCAATATTTTGAATACATTCGTTTAATACAATTTTTAACTCTGCCATTTTATGTGTTTTCATGTGTAAAGATGCATTTCCTTTAACTTGAGGCCACACTAGCTCAACTGGATTTAATTCTCAATGATACGGCGGTAGTCTTAATACAGTCAATTTATTATTTTTTGTTTTGTGATTTTGCCATTTCATCTATAATGCAAGCGTCATATCGCTGTCTATGATTTTTAACGATATTTAAAATAATAATTCACGTTTCAACATTTCATAGTTACAGCTAATTAATATTTTTTTCCTCAGGAAAGCAATCAATCCTAAAATCCAATACACAAACCAGTTCACGAGTTGAGCATACAGCTACAAGTAAGAGCACGTCTGAACAGTACGGGAAGTATGAGTTAGACTAAAAAGTACTCGTAGTGTGTACACCGCCTTAGCGTTTATCACTGACCAATTGCAGTTAAAAAATTGTGTGAGTGAGATAGCGCTCTACTAACTCGACTCCGTAAATACACTATATTAGGTATTTTTTCTTTGTCTATGTGGATGTTGTGCTAATAACTTCTAGTTACAATGTAAAATTGATACTGGACGAGAATTTGTGTGAGATGTATGAAAAGGGTAAATCCGACTTCCAAAGCAAAATACTAAAAAACTTATTGGCATAGAAATACCGGCTTCCAAATAACACAAACATTCTAAAATAACTTTTCTTTCGGTAGTCGGTGTTTGTTTCATTGCCTTTTCTGCCAACGACTTCCGAAAGTAATTTTAGACGTTTTAGTGTTTTTTTGGAAGTCGGTTTTTATTTTACCCGTAGGTATTATACGTACTCACACGAATTCTTATAATGAAACATTTTACATTGTAACGAGAAGTAATTAAGGAACTCTCATGTCGTCTACATAGGTCAAAGAAAAATACGCATTAAAGGAGCTAACTCATAAATTACTAAAGCAAAGTTTATTACATTTGTATGGGACTACCGCGTGGGTTTCTTCTACCAAATATAAAATCACGTAAATCGAACCAGTAATCACGAATTTAATCACACATGTTAAAACACACAGATGCTGGTCGAATACATAACTTCCTCCTTTTTAGAAGTCGGTTTCGGAAGTCGTTAACTTTTGTTTCATTAACTTTTTTACCTCCGACTTTCAAAGTAAAGTCAAAATCAAAATATTTTATTTCACATAGGCCTACATGGGTACTTATAAAATATCGACAAAAAGGTGCACGGTTCGGTTGGTCGTTTCCTATGGAGAAGAAGCGGCAACAAAGTTCATGGTTAATCTTTTCAAATCATTTGATTTGACAACATTATCATGTTACAGCATTAGTAGGTACTTAAGTAAGGGGGCCAGCAAAGGCCCGACAATAAATCGTTGCTTACTACGCAAAAAACGTAAAACAAGATAAAGGGTTCACAAAAGTTATAGTAGGGGAGCCCATGATGCTAAATGTGTAGTTACTTGAGCGCCGCGAAAACATTAGAATTGGTAGATAGATAGACCAAATGGAAGAAAAATGGTCCTAAAATGTTTCCAATTTTAGCGGTGGGAAAAAAAAACAATGACACCGAAATACTTAAGCGCGTCAGATATTGATTTTCATCGCCCAACATGTCTCTGATATGAAATATATAATAATCTGACGATTTGCGCGGTGGGGGTAGCCATGCGAGAGGGGTGAAAACCCAAAAAAAAATTTTACTCGAGCGCGTCTGATTTTCATAGGGGTTATTCAGTGAACCCTACAGATGCTCCAATTCTTTAATCTGACGATTTGAAATTGACGTAAGTACGCAGCGAATTTTTGAAAATGTAAAAAAAAATCGTCATCTTGAACTACTCGAGCGCATCAGATTAGCATACTGAAGGTTAATCATGATGTCCCAGGCACACTGACTAAAAATCTGACGATTATTTTGAGGGGTATCGTTAATCTGACGATTAAAAAAAATTACTGTAAAGGACTAATAAAAGTGTGAGAAATTATACATAAGTAGATATACATATTTAAAAATATTATGGATTTGATAATCAAAAAAAATATAATTCGATGATTTTTCGTAAGGTAAGTAAGTATCCTTATAGTTCTGATCTTAATTAACGTTTTTTATAACTTGGCTTGCGAAAATCGTCAGAATGTATTTTTTCTGTTATTCTGGATTACCTCTAAAAAAAAAAAAACCACCGCGCTCGACTAAATCCTGACATCGTTTTTTTTTTTGCAACTTTGCAAGGCTTCCACGCCCTTAGGTTACGCTCAAATCGTCAGATTATCTAAATTGACACTTGTTAGTTAGTAATTAACCCCCGTTATCTTAATCTGCCGCGCTCGTGTAAATCCGATTATCGTTTTTTTTACTAATCTGACGGGTCCCCCCTGAGCGCACCCCTCTGTATTAAGGGCTCATACTGGCTGGAGGTACTTGTCAATATATAATGTATCCTCCCTTATATTAATCTGACGCGCTCGAGTAACTCCCAAAATTCCTTCTACGGCTCCCCTACTATTAACACGCATCAAGGAATCTACAAGGCCTGGTAAAGCAACGAACTTAGCATCCCAATATCTACCTTTTAATATAACGATGCCTCCTGTCTCTCTCCTACTCTCCTGTAGCACACGTATTGTAACTAAAATAACTGTTTTTTTTCTGCATAGTGAGATAAGAAAGAGATGCAAGATAAAACAAAATGAAGCGGTAAGAACTGGTTTGCATTTTAATCTGATGATTGAAAAAAAACCGTACAAAAAATACAACCGACTTCCAAAAACAAAAACACTACAAAGTATAAAATACTAGTTTCGGGAGTCGGTTACTGTTCGTTTGATTTACACCTATTTTTGTCACCGACTTCCGGAACCTTACCGGCTTACGTAGTTTATGTATAAGTATATTTTTTTGGTTTGGTGTTCACCAGAATGTAACTTACCTATTTTATTTTAATTTAAAACACGATGCAAAGAATTTTGCACACGCACAAACACTATGTAGGTAGAAATAGCATCCATTCTTTAGTTTGTATTCCCTGCCCTAACTAAAATCACTCATTTATAGGTAAACAAGAGTAGAGCTGAAGTAGCAAACAAAAAAAAAAACAACTTTGGTAAGTGAATTGAAAAACAACTGCTTCATTGTTATCTGGCAGGAAATATTCTAGTTTTTTTTTCCGTGACTTGTATTGGCTAGGGGAATTTAGATCTGATAAATTCTAATTAAAAACAAATTCATTTTTTTCTGGTGGGGGAATAGTTTTTTCTTGCTTGATGTAACGCAAGTACATCTTTTAAAGAATGAAATGTTCTTTCTTGTAATCTTGGGAAGACATAGTTAGGTATATTTTTTGCCAGATAGAAAGCGGGAACTGTTTGGATGTCGCAAGTTCATAACTAAATTAATTTATATCTTTGGAAATTAGTCAAAAATGCTATTAACACTGCAAATGTGCTTAATACCAGCAAATTATTAACAAGTGTGTACCTATAACATTAACATGCATTTAAATATTATACCTAGACTTATAAGTACTCTCATTAAATAATTTTTCATCATTTGGCGTAGGACAATCAGTATAAAATTGTGTAGTCATAAAAAATGTAACTAAATTGAGTTAAGTATTTAATGCGTCCCACTTGCACCACACATCACTGAATAAATATATTTAGTGCTAAAAGATTTTAAAACATAATTATGTTTGTGTCAATTGTTTGAATCTGACAGAGACAGAGTTATGGTATAGCACAACGAGTCTAAAATGGCCGCTTTAGCAGACCCATAACAGGATAATAATATGAATTACGTTACAATTCGTAAAATGGTCACAAAGGTACAATTCATAATATTAACTGCGTCTGTGACTATTTTAAGAATTTTATTTTTTCGTTGTATGTTTCTGATAAAGCGGCCATTTTAGGCCCCCAGTTATGGCGAAAACGACGAGTTAGCCCGCGAAAGCCTATTTTTTACAAAAAAATAATAGTAAATATAAAAAATTAATTAAGAATAAGAATTAATATATATATATTATTAATATATTATGTTGTATTAATTAATATATATTATTTTAATTTGCCAGTCAATATCAACAAATATCGCTTCTCTGAGTGAACGATTTCATGAAATAGTAATTTTATAGGTTGTAAAGAACTTGAGAATTATTTATGATTTTAATGTCTATAATTCTGTATCAGTGGTGCAAGCAGGTCGATAAATTAATATTAATTGTGTAATATTCTTAATTTTGTCTTTCTTTTGTTTTACAGCCAGCCGCTTGGTAGCAGATGTAATCAATAGGAAGACCGAATAATTCTATACATTTGAAATAAAAATTTGTGAGGAGCGAAAGTACAAATTTTTTTCTGCACCCCGCTTCTTTCACAAGCTTTGCAACACAATCACATGCGAATGAATTAAATATTTATAATTATCGAGTACAGAGCAAAGGTTTCAGCAAGATGGGCGAAAATTGACGGTCTACGGTTGATGTTCATGTCAATTAATCATTTGTGATCAACATTCCTCTTGCAATTTGTGTTCTTGAAATGAATGTGCAAACTCAACTCAACAAATTGGGTGTTGATTGGAAATGAATTGTTTAGTTGTACAATTGTAAACCTTATCTCCCTCTGCATTATCTGCGTGTTCTTGCCACTGAGACAGTGACGAACTAAAAACTGACCACCAGTCTTTTTAACCATTGCTGCTAAAATTACTATGACAACATTTATTTTGACTAATACGTAAATTTCCTACTGACCCGGTAAAGGGCATGTTGGTTTTAATGTTATTTTGTAAAGCCCTTGTATTATTAGCTGTTTATAATCGTGATACATTTTTATATTTCTAGTTATAAAATTATTAGTTGAATCTTCTTTTCTTGGCTTGTATGTTCTTGTAGGGATTCGAATCCTTAGAAGCGTAAGTAAAGCCCTCATAGTGTTCTTAATTTCTCTTTATTAAGATCTCTTTTGTGGAACAATGAATTTCTTAATGTTTTTTTTTTCTGTATTTATGCAGTTTTAGATTTGCTCAAGGATTGTTAGTAGTTGTCATGTTTAAGTTTTGTCTTTTTAAGGTTGAATATGTTGTTAGTGTTGCCAGCTTCAAAATAAAAATCAGAATCGTGTTGCCATAATATCGAGAAAATTACCTGTACCTCTTTCAAAACCAAGTATGAAATAATTATTTAGGTGTATTTTTGTATAATTTTAAGAATATAATAGCTAGCTTATGGTCGTGGCTATTAACGCGTTCAAGCAGCAAAACAAACCCCAAAGTTTTCATAGTGTAATCATGTTTTAAAGTGTTTGGTGTTGCTTGAGATGTAAAAATCCATGTTATGTGCCTTTAACGTTTGGCTGCCATAATTATTGTATTCACTCAAGGAATTGTTATACTTGTCATTTTTCACGTAATAAAAAGGAATTCATTGTACAATTTGTTTTTAAATATATCATATCATTGTCAGCTCTCTGTTATACTGAAACCATTATATCCTTGGGGTAACATGGGCTTTAGATTATTGAATTTGATCTATAAATCTGTGTTGAAAAAAACTCCTTTGTTGGACAGTCCTTTAGATTATTGAAAAAAATCCTTGTGTAACTTTAACGGGCTTGCTTCCTTAATGGGTCTCAAGGTACACTACATGTGCAGTCACTGGTGATGTTTTCCGATTGTGTGTTATAATTTATTCTCTTATAGCAATGGGTAGCTAGAGACTGAATGTAGGTGAAAACCAACTAAATCACATTGAGGTCTAAAATTTATATGCAATAGGCAGGTTATAAAGACTAGGGGTCTAAAATGGCCACTTCAGTAGAATCTTAATCACTATCACTTCATATTATAAAACAAAGTCCTCCGCCGCGTTTGTCTGTCTGTTCGCGATAAACTCAAAAGTAACACAAAAGATTTTTATACTGTTTTCACCAATAGATAGAGGATGTCGAGGAAGGTTTTAGTATATACAGGGTGTGAATAGACTCTTCACGAAGCCGTCAACCAATCATTCTGTACATCAAACTAAGTTACTTTACACAAAAATTATTGCTGGGAAACGACTTTTTTTTTTTGGGGTGAAAAACCACGTTTTACAGTAGGACTCAATGTCACGCACTCAAAACATTGTGCTGATGGATGGATTGAATAGTAAGGGGGTCCTGGAGATGTTTAAAGTTTAAAAATCTTACATTAAAACATGTATTTAAAAACTTGTGAAAAAGTTGGAACTTTGACCCCCAATATCTCCGCAACTAGAAGGTTCCCAGGTATGGTCTAGAACAAAAAATAATCGCAATGACTGGGAGAACAACTGCCTTTCGGCTTCGTTAAGAGTCTGTTTACACCCTATAATTAGTCAAGTTCTTGTTGTGAGAACAGGATCAAAATTTCATGATTACCTTAGGTCGCGATAACCGACATCAATGCGGGCGAAGCCGCGGGCAGCTAGTAGGATAATATGAATCACGTTAATTTTTAAAATGGTCACTGACACTGACTATTTTTTTTTCGGATGGGAAATCATCAAATGACTTCTTCCGGTCTGGGCAGAGCTGAAGGGAGTGTCAGATTTGTACTGAGTAAAACCCATCCATGTTCCTTCCTTGCCCTTTGTGTTCCAGGGCCGCGGTATCTCTTTCTAACAGTCCCGCAGCCCACTATTATGGATTCATTTTATGCCTGTTTTACGAATTTTAACGTAATTCATATTATCCTATTGATGATCTACTATGATCTGCGGCCATTTTAGGTCCCATCCATCCACCTGTGTAACTTTATCTTATCCTAGGCTCTTTCGAAGGAATTGTAGATGGTGAATTAAAATCCTTCCGCGTAACTGGGAAGGTCAAGGTGTGTTGATGTGCTGTGAGAGCTGTGATTCACCCACTGACGGCCGAAAACCCGCACCGCGCAAAACTATCTCAGGCACAATGTTAAATGGTGTGCTTGAAGCATTCATATTTGTCTTCATAAATCCAGCCCTCATTCTAACTGGAAAGTGGTGACGATCTTTGATAATTTCACTGGAACTAAGCGATAAACACTTTACGCGTTTAAGACTTATGTGTCAAATTCTGATTCTGATTGAACCCAGTTTAGATTTAAGTTTGGTCACATTCAGCTTCATTAGTGAACTTGACCCTGAGAGAAGCCATAAAGAACTGTGTAAGATGTTAGCACATCAAGCTACTACAATCTGTTAAATTTCTTAGATTTTCAACTTTATTGCTAAAGCATTAAGTTCGGGTAGTTTGATGTGCTAGCAAACAAAAAGCTTCTGTGTTGCAACAATAGAAAATTCACAAAATATTTATAGCAATAACATTTATTTTTCAATAAACTACCTACACATAAACTAAAATAATAAAACTAAGGACTATTATGAAGCGGTTTGTTTAGCCTTGGCTTGTTCGGCCTCCAACTTAGCAAGGTTGTCTTTCTCCCTCTGCCTGTTTCTCCAAGCTGTCATGTAGGACCGAGGGTGGATGGGGAAGAAGCCTGATAGACCTGTAATTGTGATAATGGTGGGATTAGAATTGAAGTAAGTATTGTTGATTGGACTGTTCAAACTCTGAAAAGGTTGAAGGTAAAGACACAATTTTAAAAGACCTTTCTCTATGAGGGAGAGAGATTTAACTGAGCACAAGTATGGGCAGCCATATTGAGTGCAGTAAAGATTTTATACCAGATTGGTCACCCATTTACCAAGCAGATAGCAGAAAAATTCAAAAATGCCACTTTAGCAAAATCATAATAAGATAAGAACAAAGAGACTAATCATAATATTAACTGCATATGCAACCTTTTTACGAATTGTTATGTGATTTATATTCTTATCTAAATAAGATTCTGCTCAAGTGGCATTTAGGGCCCCAGATTGATAATTTTACCTCTAACAGCAACAACTGAATAGCAAACTTATTGGGACCAGAATAAAGATTACCGAGACTGCCTCGTTGGTTGAGAGGTTGCAAGCGCAACTGCTGAGCAAGTGGCCCTGGGTTCGACTCCCAGGTCCGGCAAAGTGTTATTGAGTTTTTCCATCAGGAATTTCTCAGTAGCAGCCACAGAGTCTAGATTTGTGTCTGGTTGATGGCAATAGGCTCGCTCCCTGTTACATGGAACTTAAAACATCTGGCGACATGTGGGTGTACTATTAGGTACACCTCTGCCTAATCCTTCGGATTACAGGTGTGATGCTCTGTCATCATAGTTATGTTATTTTGACTGACTTTTCAGTGGCAGCAAGTTAAAGATTGCTGCTATTTGGATAAAATAGGAAGGTTGCATTTTATACCTACTATCTTGTTGTGGTAGCTATCGACTTGGATACTTTGTCTGAAGGACAAAGACTCGCAAACAAACTCACCAAGCAGTTCAGCCACTGGATCAGTAACATGAGCGCCTTTGCCTAGCCAGTACTTTATTCTTTCTAAATTCAAGGCCACCAGCTTCTCGTTATTTGTGTTAGGCATTGGATCATAAGAACCTAGCTGTTCAATTACTGGCTGGGTATTCAATCTCTTACGCTGAAAAAAAAACAAAGTAACCTTTATGAAATATCAAAAATATAATAGGTACAATAGCGGGCAAATAATAGGCAAATAATATTTTAGTGATTTGTAGCCTACTGGCTACAAATCACTAAAATATTATTATATTAATATAAAATATTATATATCATGAAATTGCGGCCACTTACTTGAGTTACAGAAATGTGGAAGAATGGTCTGTTTGTGCATCCCTGACGTATCAAACGAATAGATTTGGCTGCTCTCGCAAAATATTTGCCGGTACCACTCGCTGGAGGCAACGACATCTCTCAGGCTTTTATTATTCTGTAACTTCTACACAATAACACAAAATAACCTCAATCAAACAGCCGAACCATTTCACGACGTTTTGTTGTTCGTTTAGAAAACGGTTTTACAAATAAATGTAACCAAACCTTAAAGCAGCTGCATAGGTGCTTTACTACCTTAAATATATACTACAAAATCAGAAAAAAACTACTGTTTATGTGTATTTATTACCGAACATACAATTTTATGGTTAGTAAAAAAAAATAAAAAAATATATGGTTACATTTCTAAACGACGGTAAGTGTGTCACCTGTATTCCAAAGGCGGTAAATGGTAGTCAAGTTCAAAAAAAAAAACAGCGTTACAATTTTTCATTAGCTGCAATAAGTCACTGTGTAAAATAAATAAATAACCAATCCCGGCAATCCCTTCGAGAAATCCAGGTATGTCTTTTTACGTACCTAATTATTAGAACTTCATTTACCTAGTTGGTATTCCCCTCACATTCAAGTCAATTCAACAATAAATTATAATTTAATTTGACATGGAAAAATACGGAATAAAAAACAAATAGTAAGTACAAGAATTTACTTATTTTTACAACACAGAAATGAAGTTTAATTTTTATTTGTCTGTAAAAAAGTGCCTACGCCCTGGATATAGCAAAATATTACCTACTTATTAAGGTGTTAAATAATAAAGGAATTTTTCTTGCATGCATATCTAAGGAGGCATCAGAACCCGAAAATAGGTAGTTGTAGACTAACCTATTAAGTATCGGATTCTACTGCCCTTTTGGATTTTAACCGACAAAGTACTTTTAATTATTATTTAAAACCGATTAATCAGCAACCGCCCAAAACCTTAATAGGTTCATGAAAAACTAAAATGGTGGCAATTTCACAGTTCAACACTTAATTTTACAGTGCCTACTTACTTACTATCCAAATAATATAGTTCTTTTTGTCCAAATTATTGTAATTTTTTTGCCATGTTATAAAATCAAACGAGATACCAGGATTTCATAAAACGCAGAGAGTGCTGAGCAAACCAATAGAGGAGCAGCTATTGCGACGGTGGCGCCACTAACGACCGCGACGGACCGACGACGTCGGTGTAATTTTTTACGAGGCGCGCGCTGTTAGTAGCGTTTCTCCGCTTTTCATTCATCCTGCGCTTCGCTCGATGTAGTGTTGGATGCTTTGTCGACTGGATATGAGCGCTGAAAAGTGCTACAACATCGGAAAATGTTGATTAACGGATGAGTGAAACGAAACTAGTTTGCTTATAGCAAACTAGTTTCGTTTCAATTAGGTGCTCAACCAGACTGTGGGTCTGCTGTCCAAATAGCAGGTTTGGAAGGTTTTCCTAAAGTCCGAACTGAAAATACTATTGCATCCTATTTAAATTAATTTAATTTCAATAAAGACGATGTTCGCGAGATTTCCTGGGAAGAGACCTAAGTTATTTCGGTAGAACTGCAATTAATTACAAGATGAATTAACTAAACATTCAAAATTCAAGTTCTCAAAATAGTTACTATAGTTTATGTAGGTAGGTACTTGATTACTTGATTACTTGGTTACTATATTATGAAATCAACAGCTGTGCCAGTACTAGGTACGCTTCAATTAGATTACTTCAAGAACGTTGACGTTCTACTTACTCGAGTTAAATGAAATTCTCATAAAAAGATCACGTACGGGATAGAAAACAAATTAGACATGCCCTTGGAACATGTTCCATCGACATAGTTCCCATCACTAGGCTCTTCCCGATCGCTACCAGCGCCTCTGACCGACATAAGTCGACCTTACTATAGAAAGAGACGAGAATATACCAAATGGACGCACGCGAATGTGACAAAAAATGTAAGTGGGTCACGGGATGAGAGCCGTCTCCGTGCTACCGCTTTTACTAAGCGCTGAAACGCTGGAAAACACGGCACCAGGGAAATGGGTGGTTGAAAACAGAGGTTCTAAAAATAGAAACCTAGGCCCTTTGAGGAAAAAACTATAATTAATTGAACTTAAAAGTACCAAGATTTTTTTTAATGGGTTTTAAGTAGGTAGGTAACTTTTGGATGGAGCAAATGTTAAGTGAATACCACGAATCATTAATTTATCATCAAGTGGGAAGTAATTTAACAGCCAAGTTTCCTACAACATTGGTTAAGTTTAATTGAAAATTCTATGAATTTCTCATAACTGACATCCACAGTCAGTTTTCAGGTTAATAATGTTACACGATGAACTAAAATTTTAGGAGGCGATAAGGAAAGTTTTCTCTCTTCCAAAGTAATTCATTCAGGGCGTTACAATTTCGGCTTTGACAACGATCAATACATCAAAGGCCATATTAATGTAATTGATTGTTTCAGAATCGCAATCAAAACTCAACATACTGATTGGAGATTATCGAGTCCAAAAATATCATAATTATGATGTTAATTAAATTAGTTGCGAGTTTCGCGGCCGCACTCGATCCCGTCGCGCGACAAACACCGACCGGGAATCAATCGGTAGCGCTCCAGCCGCTAAGTTATGCACGGACCGCGCATGCGCAAGAGAAGAGCGATCGATGCGGCGGGCGTTCCGTTCAGTGGTCGCGTACCCGTCGCGCAGTCCAGTGCACAATGCGTCCCCACTGACGCGGGAAACGAGCCAAGCTGTATCTCCGCGAGTACGCCGCGGAGGACGACCGGCCGCCGTGCCGGGAGGAGTGGCGCCGGGGCCAGGATTGGGCCGGCGGCGGTGGTACGCGGACCCGCCTGCCTCAGGTGGACCGCAGCCCGTCCCGCCGAAGCCCCTACCTGAATCGAGATGACGAGCCCTCGCCGGCGCCCGACGAGCGAGGCCGCTCGGCCTCGGCCGGCGCCCACCACCGCGCGCGTCCTCGTCCACTCCGCTACCAATCCCTCGAGCGCGAATATGACCGGTCGTACGCACCGCCGCCGCCCCCCGAAGAAGACTACTACCGACGCGAACAACCGCCGGGTATCTTCCTTGGAGAGCTGCAATCTCAGAATTCCGATCTGCACCGGGAACTGGGGAACCTTAAGAAAGAACTGGAATTGACCAATCAGAAACTGGGCTCCAGTATGCATAGCATAAAGACCTTCTGGAGCCCTGAACTGAAGAAGGAGCGGGCGTTGAGGAAAGAGGAGAGCGCCAAGTACAGCCTTATAAACGACCAACTGAAACTGCTCAATCAAGAAAATCAGGTTAGTTCTGAACTTTTTGCCCTATAACGATGTAGTCTTTACTTCCTTCCAGTTGCAATTTCCCTAGGAAATGGTTTTCTATATCGTGACCTCGCTAAGATGTCTACATAGGTACCCCATGTGTCAGTCTGTAAATCTGTTAGGCTATCTTTCTCCCTCACACAATTCGGGAAGCGTGGAAATGTGATTTTCCCTTTTTCCGTGAGTTTAATATCGCTGCTATTTTACTCTTGATGTATGTAAATTTAGCCCGTTAGTTTCAGATGAATTATAACGTATTTAGTATTTTATCATCAAAAACTGAAGACAGCGTTGTTGTGGTAGCAGTACGCTAAGAAATAACGAATCTTATAAGAAGAAAACCTTCATAGACAATAAGTACTTTAGGGCATTTAGTAACAGCCTCAAGAAATCAGAATACTGCACTGGTTAAGGTTACAAAAGGACCCTTCACTTCACTACATCGTATAAAATAAAGTCGCATCCCGCTCTCTGTCCCTATGTATGCTTAGATCTTTTAAACTTCGCATCGGATTTTAATAGTGTTTTCAGCAATAGATAGAGTGATTCAAGAGGAAGGTTTATATCTAGGCACATTGCACCCGTGCGAAGCCTGGGTGGGTCGCTAGTATTTTATAAGGAGGTCACATCCGTCGGGGCTCCTAATAGGCACTCATTATAAAAGCATTAAGGAGGGTTACACCGAGAACCTAGCAATCAAAATCAAATCCCAGCGTAAGTTTCTTTTAAGCTACCCAAAATCACATCAGAAAATCAGCCCGAATTCGCAAAATGACTCAGTTTTCGCCGGAATATCTTCTAAAGCCGAGCTTCTTAGCCGTAGTGTCTGAGTATCGGACAAATTCAACAAACAGACTTGATGACTCACATTGGAACCATCCGATACGATACATCTAAATCTTTTTTTCGTTGCTTTATGAGCAAGCTTAGAAAATTCTTACATTGATTGATGTCAGAGTTCAAAACAACTACTTTTAGTAATGCACCGTTCTACTTTTTGATCTATATAAATCTAAAATTATACTGTCATTACGGGATATCTTCCGTGATTGTTCATTATACTTCTCGATATTTCGACGCCGTTGCAATCACGGAGACACGGAAGATATCCAGTAAGTGACATTAACAGTTTAGTTTTAAACCGTGAAATCTTAGAACAGTATACAGGGTGTAAACAGACTCTTTACGAAGCCGTCAACCTAGCATTATGTACATCAAACTAAGTAACTTTACGCAAAAATTAGTGCTAGGAAACGACTTTTTTTTTGGGCTGAAAAATCACGTTTTACAGTGGGACTCAATGTAACGCACTCAAAACAATGTGCTGATGGATGGATTGAATAGTAAGGGGGTCCTGGAGGTGTTTAAAGTTTAAAAATCTTACATTAAAAACATGTATTTAAAAACTTGTGAAAAAGTTGGAACTTTGGCCCCCAATATCTCCGTAACTAGAAGGTTCCCAGGTATGGTCTAGAACAAAAAAAATGATTGCAATGACGGGGAGAGCAATTGCCTTTCGGCTTCGTTAAGAGTCTGTTTACACCCTTTATAAATCTTATTTACTGACCAGCCAAAAGATCACATTCTTGTTTATTTGAGGGATAAAATGGCAAGATGGGGGCAAGGATATGGATGATTTCAGAAATAGTAGTAAAGTGGCTATTGCCCGCGACCTCGTTCGCATACAAATGTAAAACCCCCACGCCCGTTAGATTCGCGCAGGGGTCGAGGTTCGAAGAATCCTCTCTTATTGCATCATCACACCCGCTAAGGAAATCGTCTTGGCATGTTTCTATCTTCAAAGGTTATTTATTATACATCTATTGTTTGATCCCAGACAGTCAGTTGCCGGACTGTTTTAAATGAATTAAAAAAAAATAGTCTGATTATGATTCTTGCTAGAAATAGGTAAACATACCATCACGCCCGTAATCCCCGAAGGGTTAGGCGGAGATGTACCTATTAGTACCTACACCCAAATTTTGCCAGTTATGTTTTAAATCCCTTATAATAGGTGGGCGAACCTATTGCCATCAGCCGGTCACAAACCCAGACTACGTGGCTGATACTGAAAGATTCCAGATGAAAAACCCCAATAACACTGTACCCGACCCGGGAATCAAACCTTGGACCTCATGCGCAGCAGTCGTTTGCGGTAAGACGCCTAGTAAGAGTAGACGCCTTTGAGACACAAAACCATATACATTTTGTTTGAAAAGTTACTTTTGAATTAAATTTTCCTGTTTTACCAAAAACTTAAGACCATCTCGATATTACTAATCTTTCGAATGTAAGAATCTTGTGTGAATGGGATTGATTAGTGATTGAGTGACTAGATAATAGATGATCCGAGCTAAAAGCGACCTTGACTGATCTGTTTAATGGATGAAAATTATTTTAAGTATGTTAAAAATATATATCGTGAGTGGGTTGGTTCAAAAATCCTGGCCAAGATATTTTTAATTAGAAATTGAAAAAGAAGAGTAAGTAGTTGAAATTAAAAGAAAGAAATAATTCGAATCAACAATCTTATTCTGTTTTGGCTACCTACGCAAAATGTAATCTTTGTTTTATTTAGTCTACTTGCTATAATTAACTGTCGAAGTGGTCTAGTACGCACAACGACCAATCAAGTTATACATAACCAGTTTATGCGGACCTCTCATTGCACGGGAAATCTATACAAAGCGAGGCCATGTTATACTGGAAATGTATAGCTTAATGTGTCGCCGTGTGTACAAAGTTTTTGCACTGAGAAGAGATATCCCACGCATCTCGCATGGTCTGATAGATACGATTTTTAGTATGAATGAACGAGATAACATAACATAACTTCACGCCTTTAATCCCCAAAGGGTTAGGCAGTGATGCATCTAATAGTTTACCCACTTTTCGGCAGCTATGTTTAAGTCCCATGTTATAGGGGGCGGGCCTATTGCCAGTAGCCGGCCACAAATCCAGACTCCGTGGCTGTTTCTGAGAGATTTCTGATGGAAAAACCCAATAACAATTTGCCGGACCTGGGAATCGAACCCAGGACCTATGAATTTGCCCGACCCGCGAATCGAACCCAAGGCCTCGTGTTCAGTGGCTACGGGACTGTTCGAAAGAGATACCGCGGCCCTGGAACACAAAGGGCAAGGAAGGAACATGGATGGGTTTTAGACAGTACAAGTCTGACACTCCCTTCCGCTCTGCCCAGAGCGGGAGAAGTCATTTGATGATTTCTCATCAGAAAGAAAAAGGCCTCGTGTTCAGTAGTTGCAATTGCGACCACTAGACCAACGAGGCTAGCAAATGTCATTGAAATGGAACGTGGTACTTTTTGACGTAGAACGCCGAAACTAATGATTTAAATCTTTGGTCTTAGATATTTTAGCTTCACATTACAAAGGCAATCTTATAAAGATTCCCACTTCGCCAAGTAGGTTGTAATAAAACCACTTTGTAGAACTACAAGCAAGTTCGCTCAACTCGCTGCAATGGCGCCGCGGGATGGCCATTTATTTCCAGCGAGTTTAATTTAATTTAACTTATTTAAAAGTCTGTCAGTGCCAGTTAATCTAGGTTCCACAAACTGAGGAAAACTACTGATTGAAATAGGCCGCTGTATATAAGTGAGTCTGGGTAGGACGGTCGATAAAGGAACCGCCTGTGGTTAACTGAATTTCGATATTTCGTTGTTACATTTTATATGTGACGATACTTTGTAAACTACGTTACAAAGCAAACGTTGGTAATGAAAATGGTTTTCAGAACAGGTCCTGAAACAACACATAACATCATGCTTGTAATCCCCGTAGGGTTTGTACCTAATAGTACACCCACATTTCGCCAGTTATGTTTTAAGTCCCATGTAATAGGGGTCGAGCCTATTGCCATCAATCGGGCACAAATCCAGACTCCGTGGCTGCTACTGAGAAATTCCTGATGGAAAAACCCAATAGCACTTTGGCCGACCTGGGAATCGAACCCAGGACCTCATGCGCAGCAGTCGCGCTTGCGCCCACTCGACCAACAAGGCAGTCTGAAACAACTACACCATCATTTTATTATTTGAAATTATGTCTCATTAATTTGAGTAATTTATCATTTATCTACAAATGATAAATTACACAAATTAATGAGACTTGTACAGGTACCAAAGCGTATCGTATTCCAGGTACTAACTGGGCTGTGGAGATTAGATAGGCAGTCTCTCCATGTAAAGTACTGGTATTCAGCGGCATCCGGTTAGACTAGAAGCCGACCCCAATATAGTTGGGAAAAGGCTAGACAAATGATGAATTTCAGTACGGGATGATTATTGTAAAGGCCAATAAAATAAAATAAAAACTAGGTAAAAAACATGTAATAATCTAAAAGGTTTGTAATACTGAAAACCAAGCAATCAAGAAAACAGAAGTTCCAAAAGTTTCTTCCCAATTTACTCCATGATCTGATTTCAAAATTCTAATCATTAATTTAATATCGGTAAGAGTTTTCGATCTTGAAAGTCTAACTTTCCCGCTACGCAAAACTCCCAACCGATAAATTAAGGACTTTACTTATTAAAACCTTAAATGTGAGATAGCGAAAATTCTGTTATAGTACGCCTAATTTATTCCAAATCTTCGCAGACAACTTTTTATAACCAGGTATGTTTTATACATAAAAACATTTATACATAAAAATGCTATCTCAAGAAAAAGTTTACTTTCTGTCACATAATATACTAGACTACTGAAAGCTTTCCCCAGGCGAGCCAGAAAAACCCAGACTTATTAAATTATTCTTCCTATAAAAATAACTCCCACGTTTTCTACTCAAAATTCTGATAAATGACCCAATTTTTGTCATAGTTTTACATGGAACTGGCTATAATGAAGTTTACGTCTAGAGAAAAACGCAATTTTCTTCAAAGACGAGAATAGTTTTTACCATCCCGCAATGAGTATTGGCGGTATATCCGCTGTTCTGTTCATGATGAAATGTTTTCTCGGAAAATTCAAACGATGATATTTGTCTGGAACTAATTTTGACATCGAACGCCTTTTTATGAGATACTCAAAGACATTTCATATTACCACGCCTTACATTGGCAATCACAATCTTTATAATGTCTCATAATAATTGTGAATCAAATTCACAATTTTTATGAGACATTAAAAAGATATTTAAATTTTTTCGGACCTCGATCGGTTTGCCTGGATAACCTTAATGTCGGCCTAGTCTAGACATTTCTGTCTTGTGCCAAATTCTAGTCGTTGGCACTATATCAGAATGAGGACTTAAATCTTGCTAAATAATATTTTTTGCTGTCCCACTTCCATGTTTGGCAAGAATCCTTTCATTTCATGGGAATGTGGCTTCGACCCCTTGAATCTAGGCCGTTCCCTTGCCAAGTCCTTGGCCTAAATCCCTGGGCGTCTTATGTAGCTTATTACATTAAATCTTGAGAGACACATTTCGAAATATTTGCTTAACAACTTCTGTTCTTACTTGCTGTAATTCTGGGTCATTTATTTTTTTCGGAGTC
This sequence comes from Lycophotia porphyrea, assembly GCA_950005105.1. Classification (NCBI taxonomy): domain Eukaryota; kingdom Metazoa; phylum Arthropoda; class Insecta; order Lepidoptera; family Noctuidae; genus Lycophotia; species Lycophotia porphyrea. The sequence continues at coordinate 4,694,840 of OX465407.1, read as the reverse complement.
TTATTCTCTCTTTTGAACGTACTAGAAGTATTGTTGGATCTTTCCCGTTTATACGCCATCTTAGTTATACTATTAATCATTAGTCAAATAACTAAAATCCCCTATAACAATCAATTCACCAGTACTTTCGAAATTAAACTCAGATTTTAAAAGGATTACTCTACCTAGTTACCTTCCCAGCAAAATCTGTGAGCCGTTCGCACTAATTGAACGAGATGGAGGTGTGAAGGCGGGAAACAGGTCATTACTGGGCAACCGGTCTACCTGCAATGCAGGAGAACAGATCAGATTAACGTATTGTCTGATTGCCGACGCTATTGTTATTCTGAATCCGTACTGCAAATACTGCAATTGAATAACCTCGAATTGCGAATTGTATGGACGGCTGATACAAATCTTTGTTGTAACTCGTACGAGCTTTGAATTTTTCAGGACTTTGAATTAAGCGACCGGGAACCATAGTTGAAAAAGTATATATGCGATACAGCATTTTGAAGAGCGTTGAAAATACACTCACATTTTTCTAAGTTTTGAACATGAAAGAATTTATTAGTACAGCATTTAAAGTAATAAGGTCCAAATAGAAACTTTTCCAAGTCCTCGTTGCCACTAAAGCAGCAAGAATGGACATCCGTAATCACTTTTATGGCAATTTAAAGTTTGACGCCATTACGGCTGTCAGTTTGGCGCGCAGCCAGCGTCCGACGTGACAGGTGCTGTTCAGAAACGTTCTAGTGATTGTCCTCACCTGTTGACTTAGGTAGTTGACTTTATTGTTAACTTGCGAATCACTAATGAGCATTTTTTTTTCTGATTGTCATCATCAAATGACTTCTCCCGCTCTGGGCGGAGCGGAAGAGAGTGTGATACTTGTACTGACTAAAACCCATCCATGTTCCTTCCTTGCCCTTTGTGTTCCAGGGCCGCGGTATCTCTTTCGAACAGTCCCGCAGCACTAATGAGCATCATTTGTTATTTTTACACACTTAGGTACCTACTTGTTAGTTCAACATCTTATCATCTTGGGGTCCCATGTCACATTTTCTACATTGATATTCTACATTCACAGGCATTGATGATGATGATAATGATCTGAACCTAATTGATGGGTTAGCAACTGTAACATCTTCATTCATATCACAAATGTATGCCCATTCAGATCCCTTGTTATGTACTCGAGAGTTTTCCAAATTCTACCAAAAAAAAAAAACAATTTCTTATTGGTGAGTAAGAAATTGTTTTGCTACGTCGAGTATGACAGACGAGAAGGACTATGAATGCTTTTTGGAAAGCCTTAGGCTGCTTTATCAACACTTCCTTTATGTCAGACTACACCAATCATTTTTTTTTATTATTATTAGAAATATATATACGGTTTAGTACGCCCACGTGTGTAAATGCATGCACTTACAAAAGAGCCACCAATTTCACGCCATCGGGTTCTGCATTTTATTTCCATACTTAGTTTACTACTTTACAACGTAAATCCACTACACAACTTCCGACACTAGGCACAGACTGGAACGGCTTACAGCGTTGACATATTGGTTTAAAACATTAAAGTCATATCACTTTACAACTTGGCAACGTCCTACTAACATATTTCTATTCAACTCCACCAACTTCCACTGGAAAATAACCTTTAATACGCCACGCTAGCGAATAGAAAATACCACTATTACCTACTTATTAAAATTCTCTAGCTCAGGGTACAACATTCCTACATCTTTCGACGAAAGAATCCTTGAAAACGGCGAAGAGAATGCCTGGAGCGCCTTATTAGATGTATTTCTGCGAGAAATTTTCGTGTTCTCCAGTCATAAACACTTGATGGGCTAAGAGGCTCATATGAAGTGTTTTAGCAGACGAGTGGCACATACCTGCTAGAATGTGCCAATGGGTTGCTATACTTTAGCTTTTGTGGTAAATATGTTGGCTTTTAGTGATGTTACGTAGTAGTTTTAGACTTGTGGCTTGTAGCTAAATAATAACAGCCTCTCGGAGTCAATCTTCAGGTTAACGCTCGCTTGCCTATGTTGGTCCGTGGCCGGCTGACCACCTATTACATACTAAGTTTCCTTCTTGCCTCGGAAAGCACGCTAAGCCGTTGGTCCCGGCTGTCATTTGTAGATCTTTGACAGTCCTTACAGGTAGTTAGTGGCTCGAAAGTCTGGACAACCAGTATTACCCAGTACTAACTGGGTTGTGGAGGTCAGATAGGTAGTCACTCCATGTAAAATACTGGTATTTAACTGCATCCGGTTAGACTGGAAGCCAACCCCAACGTAGTTGAGAAAAGGCTAGGCATAGATGACTTAGTAGTTTTAGACTTTCTTTTGGACTAATTCAACTTGCTAAGTTAGTATAAGTGGTCGAATCAAAGGCTTTTGAGCGTTGGGTTTGATTTGATCGACGAGCCACATTATGAATTCCTCTAACTTGATACATCATCAAAAATATCAAGAACGCCTTACGATTTGTATATCGACATTTTATGCACGGCTTTGAATAACTACTCATCATCCACAGCCCGACTTCACCCACGGCTGGGTATAGGCCTCTCTTCGCTTGTGCCAACCTCCACGTTCTTGTGCCAACCTCATGCAGGATATTCCCGCAATGGCAACAGTGTCGTCTGCCCAATTCGCCGCCGGACGGCCAACACTACAAACAATCAAAATCGGCAATATACTACTACTACAATTGAATACTCCGCTTCAATACTGTACACTACAAACAATCAAATTGGTATTAATAAAAAAGCTCGTAAAAACTTGGTTACATAAAGCGTGTGTAGTATGTCGAGTTGATAAGAGCAATTGAGCAACACTTGACCTGTATGAAGCGTTTTTATTCGCGAGCAAACGAGGGATGTTGTACATTCGTGGGCAAAAAGTTTCACATAAAAATATTTTTTGAACATATTTGTAGCGTTTAGTATTTTTAGTAATCTTGGTTTCCAAGCGCATTTAGGTAGGTATCTAATGATGTACTCATGTTCACTATAAAGGGTGTAAACAGAGTCTTAACTAAGCCGAAAGTCACTTCTTCTCCTCGTCATTGCGATCATTTTTTTGTTCTAGATCATACCTTCTAGTTACGGAGATATTGGGGGTCAAAGTTCCAACTTTTTAACAAGTTTTTTTTTTTTTAATTCATGTTTTTAATGTAAGATTTTTACTTTAAACACCTCCAGGACACACATTTTACCACTTTGGAAGTGTCTCTCGCGCAAACTATTCAGTTTAGAAAAAAAATATACTAGGAACCTCAATATCAATTTTGAAGACCTATCCATAGATACCTCAGACGTATGGGTTTGATGAAAAAAAAATTTTGAGTTTCAGTTCTTAGTATGGGGAACCCTCAAAATTTATTGTTTTTTTTTCTATTTTTGTGTGAAAATCTTAATGCGGTTCCAAGTTTCAACAGTATAGTTCTTATAGTTTCGGAAAAAAGTGGCTGTGACTTACGGATGGACAGTCTGTCCGTCCGTATGTCACAGCCACTTTTCTTTTCTATATTTGTATTCGTCATGTCTGTCTGACTGTCTAGACAGACAGACAGACATGACGAATCCATAAGGGTTCCGTTTTTTGCTATTTGGCTACGGAACCCTAAAAAAATACTACATGGTCAAAACGTATGGGACAGCTGATATAGGACAGCAAAATGACAACGATTCGTGCATTCACTACCTAGTAAATACTTCCTCGGTACGATTTTTCTTAAAATTGTAATTTTTTTCTCTGTAAAAGAACTTCGGCACACCTGTTGTATATTAAAAATACAGTACAAACAAACTCTGTAGATAAGGAAACACAGGTACTTGTTCCGAACAACATTAACATGTTAATGTAGAATCTACGCAAAATTGCTGACATAGGGAACTTTGTAACATTTACACAGCAGGCCGAAAGTTTTACGGCTCCACCCGCGGGTGGCTGCGAAACTTTTATAATTAACGAAATTTAACTCGTTAAATAACAGGATTGTTACATCGGCGACATTATGAGGAAATGCATGTTATGATAAATTTTGGCTTCAGTTGTTACTGTTGCACAGTCTAGATAAGCACTATTTTCACATACTGTGTGTAGTAAACAGATCCTTAATGAAACCAAGCATTTTGTACATTAAATTAAGTAACTTTACGCAAAAAATATTGCCGGAAAACGACATTTTTTTGGGGTGATAAATCACGTTATACGGTAGGACTCAATGTAACGCACTCAAAAAATTGTGTTGGTAGGTGGATTGAATAGTCCGGGGCTCGTGGAGGTGTATATAATAAAAATCTTATATTAAAAACATGTATTTTAAAAAACGCTTTGAAAAACTTGAAACGTTGACCCCCAATAACTCAATAACTAGAATGTACCCCCAATAACTCAATAACTAGAATGTACATTCTAGTTATTGAGTTATTGGGGGTCAACGTTTCAAGTTTTTCAAAGCGTTTTTTAAAATACATGTTTTTGTATTTTAAAAAACGCTTTGGTATGGTTTAGAACAAAAATATTATCGCAATGACGGGGACCACAAGTGCCTTTCGGGGTCTTGTTTACACTCTTTATGTACCCACATAATATAATTTAAATTTTAACCCTAAGTTGGTTAATTACTTGACATTCAACGCTCAGCCTCAACTGTTGGGTATAAAAACATAAATGTGACTAATTGAGATGACGACAAGTTGACTAGTAGGTATAAAACAAGTAGACACTGCGTCGACCCCAAATTAATTCATATATGGGCAAGAGTAGGTTAAGGACTATTGTGAGGTTCGAAATAAACTTTAGGGAATACTAGTTATGATCTGATATGACAATTAAGTATTAGAGAAGTATATATATCAAAGAAATAGACATACCGCAAATACCGCAAAAATATACATTGGGATAAGGGCACGAGAATGAGGACGACTATAGTGAGGTTCGATAAGAACCAGAATACCACGAAGTATTAGAAATTTCGGTAAAATGCATGGTTTGTATCTGTCTTTTAGGCTTCAGATCGATAGACATTTAGGTAAACATAGCTTCATTTATTGTATCAAGCCTGTCTAAGCTTTATGAGTAGTTACTTAGAATAATTATTTATACGCCAGACTATTCGGCGTCTCGGAAAAGAGTGGGTGCCAGCTCTTTCGTAATTTTCTATCGTAATTTGTTCTCCGGAAAATTATAGGTTGTCGTAAGCGCTTACTACAATGTAGACTTTAACGTACATTGTGTCTACGATGCGTAATTTTAATTTCAGCTTTAGTGGCGATGACATCATGACACATTTTTTACTACACTGTACTGAGCTCCTCATCTTAATCAGTATCTACGTCATCCTATAGAAGACCTCTTCTTGATATAATATGGCTTTGCCATTCACAAGCCGTTTTAGGTCGATGTTTGGCTACTTTTATCCAGCCCGTCAAAAATTGGTGATCAAGCTTGTTTTAAGGCGTTCAAACGACATCATATTGGTCAATTTACGCCACTACCCTAGTGGCAGTACTTTTATACAAGCTTGGCTTACCCCCATATTCTACTCTTCATGATTTCAGAGTTTCTGCATAGTCTGCTTGCCTTATGGGTATTGTTGTTGGTCTTTAGGCACTCCGTTTGTCGCCAACAGTTTGAAGTCTATTATTGCTAATTGCTACTTCGCTTCAGCTTAGACGAATTTATATTTCCATGGAAACTAATAAAAAAGCTCTTTGTATCTCAGTCACTAAAATCTGGACCCTCCAAAACAAACTGGAAGCATTCATTAAAATTTTGCTAGTAAATTCCGTCCGCCTACGATTTGAGCCCCACGTAGTAACCACATGGAACACAACGCCACTCACCCATACCCACCTTAATTGAAACGTTCCAGTCTCAATTCATGCAAATATAGATTTTATTGATGAGATTGAAGGATGGGTATTAAATGACAACACAGTGTTGATCGATGAGAAGTGGACGAAAGATGGTGTGTGGAATAAAATTAATTGGTAAAATTTATAATAGATGGTGGTGTGGTAAAACAATGATATGATGTTGAAAACAATGTTTCATTTAGGGATATCGATCTTCTTTTGTTCTGTCGTGGTGAACATTTTCGTAAGGTTACTACCGCGCTCACCGACGGTCGACCACTTTTCACCCTTATGCCCTGGCTGATAAGGTTGAAAAGTGGTCGACCGTCAGTAAGTGTGGTAATACACATAGGTTGGGTAGCTGGGCTGAGAGTTTAGGGTACCTACCCAAGACTTGCACGAGCAAAAAAATCATAGTAATTGTATCAACGCACTTTAAAATTAGATTTATTTATTACATTTAATAACAGCATAAGCCAAAACGAAAAATGAAGTTATCCTTTTACTCGATTTTCGCACAGAACCATAAACATTCTAACATTATCGTCTTTCATTCATCAGCAAACAAGTCCAATCTAGTGTTGTACTACACGAGCGCGTTGAGCATTCTAATCATGATGCAACCGTTTTCAAAATAACGTAAGTTTACTACTACTTACCTTATTTGTTTTTTGAACTAAAACTTGTCCTGTAAAAATCAGTTTTTTGATGCATTGTCTCATCTCGCTAAAATAGACAAATAAAGGCCTATCCGTAATAAGAAACATCTTTTATAGCCAATTGAGTCTTTGTTCCGTTTTTTAGGCTACGATGAATTTTATGGCGCTAATAATATTTTTATTGGGTGTCGTTAATTTGGCAATTGGTGCTATTTAGGCGTGCGATCGATCTGGTCCACCACGTGGTGGGAAAGCCGCTGATTCAGAAACAAATGACTCAGGGTTATTCCAGTTGGAACCCTATAAATTGGATAAAATAAGCAATGAGTACCTACATAAGAGAAAACTGAACAGCGGCGCCGATAACTGTAAAGTTGTGTGGTAGGTAGTCTGTTGTCTTGGCATGGGCATGTGGTGAGGAGGGATCAGGAAAATGTGGTGACGAAAGTGAATGGACTGTGTGTATAATGATAATGGCTAGAAATGAGGTGACTGCTGAGATGAGGAGTACTAGAGAAGTATGGAAGAAGAAGGCATGCTTCTTCTTCTTCTTTCGTGTGGTTAGTGCCTAACCTGGTATCAAAGTTTTACAGTACAAGTGATAATTTAGAAATAAGAATTCGGTTAAGGGCAGGAGAATGATGGAAATGCCCTAAGATCCCGCCGCTAAGCGAGAGAGCTAAATTACATACGGTTTGGTAACTAAACAGAAGTTCGGGCGTTGTTAAGAAAAACAGTTCATTACAAGTAAAATAACAAGTGAGGAGGGTAATAATTTCATGGTAAAGTTGTACCGTTGTACTCATAATGTTAAATGATAAAAAGCCCTGAAGATATTTCCGGGAAATAATGAAAGGGCAGAAGGCGAGTATTTGCACGCTGTACCGACGCGACCCTTGTCACATCTTTGACGCTAAAAGTCGCCATTTTTTGTTTGTTTTTTTTTTCTTTTTTATATTGTAGCATAATATATTTACCATCCTTAAAAAACACGCACAGAATACATAATCTAACATCAGGTCTGTATTTACCGATGGGATAGGCGGAAGTGTAGGTACACTCATATATTACTAGCTATGTTGGACTCCCATGTAGGTAATTTTAATGATAAACATAAGAAAGAAAAAATTATAAACAATAAACATACAAAGCCTAACAAATATTTATAAACACAACAGGACGGAACAAAAAAAATTACAACTTGCAGTAGTGACTGCGACAAGATATTGGTAGACCTACAAATGTATCTTGTCAGCGTGATGTATCAAAATTTAGGTTTACTATTGAGAAACTCCGAATAGAAAACACTTGACACTGCCCGACCAGGGAATCGAATTCAGGGCCCACCCTTCGCCACTCTTACGAAGAGCTTCAAAGTCAGTAAAAGAATACCCTATTTGTCAAAGTAAAAAGTCTGGAACTCAATGCGAGAGAGAATTTTATTAAAGCAAGCATTTTTAGCTTCATTTTGATCTCCGAAAACCACGTCTAAGTCACACCAAGACCAATATTGAAGTTTTTCTCATTTATAAAACATACAATTTTACACTTTGTTCAGAAAATTCGAAAAGCATCAGAGAAAATCAATACTTGCTTTAGTTTAGAACTTTAATATCAAGTGTATTAAACAACAAGAAAATGGATCTAAAGGTATACGGAATTAATTTTAATTAACAATTAATTAAATGTTAATGAATTAATCCTTTGAGGGGAAACAAAATTAATAGGTTAGCCGTTCATTGATGAAAGTGGAAATTGCTTTTAAAGCTTGGAAGAGAGTACCTCTCAACATCGTAAGCTCTTGTAAAGGAACTTTGTAATCGGAGATCTGGATGACTCATTTGGAAACATTCTTCTTCCTCTTTATTGTCGGTTGACAATTAGTCAAAGGATAGACTAGTTGTTACCTGGGCAACTCAGTCATTTGCCTCGTTCAAGTCCTGGAGTGGCAGGTGTTTGAGCAAGAACGGCAGAAAAGGAGCATGAAGCATGTTCACAACTTTGTGCAACCGCCTGCTCTGTAGAGCGGAGCTGTGTAGCGGGATTGTGGGAGGGTCCATGATTTAGCCAGATTGTTTCTACAGCGGCCAACGTGGACTTCTAAACGGATTTGAGATTTTAGAACTGGATACTGCAGTTCGTGTCCAGTATCCTGGTGGCAGGTGGTCTGCCGCAATGATGGGAGTGTGGAGGGGTGTAATGATTAGTTCGAATGAATTCACAGATTACCTCCTTCCATAAAATATCGAGGTTCCACACCATTTTTCTATCTATTTTTCCTTCATCATCAGCCTATAATGTTCCCACTGCTGGGACACAGGCCTCCTCTCTATGAGAGGGAATGGGCTATAATCCACCACGCGGGCCCAGTGCGGATTGGTAGATGTCACATGTCTTGGGTTTTTTGGTTCTAGGACATGCCGGTTTCCTTGTGATGTTATCCTTCACCGTTTTTGAGGGCAGTGGTGATGAAATAAATTACACAAAGTAATGCGCCTGCCTGGGTTCGAACCCACGACTTACTGTTCGTAAGTCGGGATCGCTACCACTGGGCCACCGCTGCTCTCCGCTACCACTGGGCCACCGCTGCTGTCTATTTTTTTCCTTAATCCTGATAATTTCTATAAATAAAGATAAGTTAAAAATAGAACAAATTAACTCGTGCTTCATAAAACCAAAGGAATAATATTTCATTCAACGAGAGAGCTTTTATAATTAGTCTGGGATAGATTCAAAAACATAAATGTACATGAAAAAATCTCTTATTGTAGCGTAAATGATGCTTACTATTGTGTAAACTTCCCAGCTTGGCTACCAACCAAATGTAACAGTTTCGTAAAGATCGTGGTGGACAGACTACTCATTATGTTAACAACTGCTACTGTTATTGGTCAATGAAGGCGGCTGTCCAAGTTAGGCTTTTATGGCATTATTCACTTCGAACCTCTTATTTGGTGTCCCATTTAGTCTTTGGGCAAGATTAGATTAGATTATATTCATTTATTTACCTGAAATATGGTATTTTACAGATTTTATAACATACATAGTTCTTCATATACCGCCTACTAAATTCGGCATGCAAATTTTGTGACCGTAACAATGATTCTATAATTTTAACAAAATAATTACATTACAATGTCAAAAAAAGATAGTTAAATCAAGTCAAAGATTTGACGTGTTTGGCGATAGTTATACATAAATTATGACTAGAAATTACTACGCTTTTGAGCCTTGAAACCCTGGTATAATTCTGCAGTTGGTAAAAGAAAAAAAATGAAAGGTATTCTTGTTTTTGAATTTGCGCAAAAGCTTAAAGTTAATCATATAGTGGTAGGTAGATCTTTCAACAAATATGTAACTTGAAAAAGTAAAGGTAATGTTGCCAATATAACCTTTCCATTAAAACCGGTCGAAGCCTGTCAAAGAAAAACTTTGCTACTTGACATCCAATTTAAATAAGACCCTCTCTAAAAGGACAACGCTAGCACCAATTCATTGTGAAAAGTTCGATGTTCAAACAATACAGCCATTATACAAAGTGCTGATAGTGCGAAAAGGACGAAACTGATAAGGATTGGGTTACATCGCTGCGGGGGCGATAATCGCGAACTGTTTGTGAAGCTCCAGTGGCAGATTAGTGATGAATGAACGGAACTAGTTGAGCTTAGACGGGCTTTTCAAATTAGGAACATTTATCTAAATTGTTGGAGCAGCAATAAATGAAAGAAAACATTTTAGTTTTAGACATTCGAGATATAAACCGTTGTTTCCTCGAAACAACACAGTGCTAACCACGAGCTTTGTAGAACTAGAACCATTCGAATTAATAACCGGACCTCGTTTTGAAAAAACTAATGAAGATTTAAAATCAACTAAATCGTTTATTAGAAGAAAATCTTCATCTAATAGGCACAATGAAGGCATAATCAAAAACAAAAAGCGTGATTATTAACCACAACATAATAGATACACGCGTCAGTTACTGTAATATATTGCGAGTACCGGCAACACATACAAGAACGTCCCATTAGACACGAGATAATGAAACTACATGTCATAGCAACGTCAGGACGGGATGTCTGACACGACGAGATTATTACAACGCGTTGCGGCAAATGTATGTATGAGTGGTTATCAACGGTCGACCACGCGAGCCTAAATAAACGTTGATTGTATTAGTAAAATCGATAACGGTTAAATGCTTGTAAAGGTGGAGCATTTATGCGAGACAATTTTTGAACCATCGAGTACCTCTACTCACTTAAAAAGTTTTTTTTTTTACAAATACCGACTGTCGCCTAGTTTTGTTGGCGACTGGCTGTGCGAGTCCTATGAGTCTTCTATAATTGGCATAAAGACATTTCAGAATAAGAACATCCTTTTGTTTCGTTTTTGATTATCATCAGCTTCCAGCAGTCTATTGAATGGCCTCTCCAATCGCACGCCAATCGTCTCGATTCTCGGCCACTCTTACTGTTGCTGCCAACCGTCAAAGATATTTTTGCACATTTGGACCTATCGATTCCTTGTCAATAAAAGAGCTGCTTGCAATATTTCCTTCTATTCAGGACAATAATCTTAACTTTCCCAAAAAAGTATAACCGTGCAGTATGATAGTTTTTAATAACGTATTGTTGTACTTTTCGCTCAACATACATATGTGGTAGTCCGGAATTCAGCGCTTCATCGCTGCATCCTGTTGGTCGAAGCAATCCATGTGGAGCGCTGGAATGACGGTTATCGTATCGTAAATGCTGAGTTCATTTATGTACGTGATTGTCTTTTATGTCCATTTTGCGCCGAATTACGGCAGTTTTGGATGCTGTTTTTAATATACGAGTTTTTAGTACTATAAATATGAAAGGAAGGACACGTTTCTGCATATATGAATACTTTATTTTATGTTCCACTTTTTGATGTAGATTAAAATTCCTGCCCCATTCTACTAGTAGATAATCCTACACTGAAACTATAATCAAAGGCATCGTTCCCCTCACTCCTGCCGATACCTACTCTATTTTGTGCCCTCTGCATACTAGTATGCCTTCTTCTTCTAATAATTATTAAATACGACTTTGAATCGGGTATTAATGTCATCAGAAAGCTTTTAAGTATTTAACTCAATTGCTTGCTGACTTCAACGCTCCGTATCTGAAAAGCTAAACCATTAGCTAACCATTTTTTGCCTGTCAGAATTCAACCAAAATAACTTCTACGACTCCCTCTCATGCCTAGCTCCTAGTGGCAATAAATTCATACAAGCTTAAAATCTTGGCTTGCCCTTATAATCCCATGCTCTTCACGATGTTAAGGTTACTGGACAGTCTGCTTACCTTAGGGTCTTACCGTATTGTTGGCCCCTAGGCACGCCACTGATAGTTCCTCTATCCTTCTAGAGTATCTTTAATCCCAACAATTACTTTACAACCAGACCTACTATATCACTCAATATACAGGGTGTAAACTCACGGACTCTTCACGAAGCCGTCAACCAAACATTAACAATCCTGAAAATCATCAATACAACCCTCTAAGTTCATTTAACCCCATTGATTGACTTTTTCATGAAATATTCATTGAATAGAGTTACATGAACTTAAAGGTTTGTATTGATGATTTTCAGGATTGTTGTACATCAAACTAAGTAACTCTCTTGGTAACTCTATGCAAAAAATATTGCTGGGAAACGACTTTTTTTAGGGTGAAAAATCACGTTTTTCGGTAGGATTCAATTGTGCTGATGGATGGATTGAATAGTAAAGGAGTCGTGAAGGTGCCTTAAGTAAAAAAAATACATTAAAAACTTGTATTTAAAAAAATCTTGTGAATCAGTTGGAACTTTGACCCCTCAATATCTCCGTTACTAGAAGGTTCCCAGGTATGGTCTAGAACAAAAAACGATCGCAATCACGGGGAAGTATAAGTGCGTTTCGGCTTCGTTAGCAGTCTTTTTACGCCCTTTATAGCTAAACTCAGGGGTTTAAACAACAGTACGTTTACTTTGGCTCTGTTTCTTCAACGAAGGATAAAAGGTTTGGTGACCCATATATTTACTAACCTCTTGACCGTATTACAGCGAGAAACTTTACTTTATCGATCGAGATCTAAAGAGCCATCTATTTCAAGTTTATTATGTTAATAAACTTTAGTTGTTTGTGACTAGGCATATTTGAAGTAATGAAATATGCCTACAAGTATTTCCTGGCGTAATGAATTCGGATAAACTTTTTCTAGGGTTGATTGGCCTCGGTCTAGAAATCAGTCAATCAGTTCGGTTTCTGAAATCCAATTCAATATCTGATGTAAAATGTCAGACCAATGATTGGATTGTCTGCCGTACGTTTGTCAACAGATGACTTATTGATTATTTATTTCTACTTAATTAAAACGGTATAACACCAATTACAGTAATTAACATAAAAACAGAAAACAAAACAAAAGTAAAACATCCAGTTGACACCATTTAATGGCTTGAATTAACTGATCTGAACTTTGATCTGGCTTTTCAGAAACTGGTATTTCAGGACTAAGTTAAGATTATGAAGACTGCCGCGTGTGTCAAGTGGTCACAAACGCGACTGCTGAGCAAGAGGCCCTGGGTTCGATTCCCAGGTCGGGCAGAGTGTTATCATGTTTTTTCATCATAATTTCTCAGTAGCAGCCACGGAGTCCGGATTTGCGCCCAGTTGATGGCAAAAGACACGCCCCCTATTACATGGGAATTGAACATAACTAGCGGAATGAGGGTGTACTATGAACAAGCTATTTGGTATACTCACGGAAATATTCACAATCCTACTACACTAACAAAACAATAATAATAACAACAATAGTAATAATAATATAATATTTGTTTGTAAACGCACCCACGATACAGAAGAAATTCCTAGTGTGGGGCAACGTTTTTTTTTTTAAAGAAAAATAAAGAAATAAACAATATTGTTTGCAATTTTATTTTATAAAGCTTTTGTCATTAAGAGACTGACTCTAAATGACAAAAGCTTTATGAAATTAAATTATAATTATATATTGTCAGTGTAGTAGGATTGTAACTATTTCAGCGTGTATACCAAATAGCTTGTTCGACTGTACATGGGACTTTAACATAACTGGCGAAATGGGGTGTATTATTAGGTACACCTCTGTCTAGCCCTTCGGGGATTACAGGCGTGTTGTTATGTATCAACACTATTTTTAGTTAAGAGTTATGTTTTTGTTAGTAGTCAACATTGAATCATCTGTTTCTAGTTTTAAATAAAGCAAAAAGGAGCCCTTTAAACGCCGTCCAACTCCCGCTCATGTCGAATCGGTTATACGTATCATGCTCGAAGGAACACCGTTTCTTAGTCAATGGCGTAAGGACGCGATGTATTGTTCTAATGATACATAATATCCTATTATTGGTAAACCGAGCCCTTTCACTGGAGCGTGGAGTCACGGGTACTACGCACGCGACAATGAATACATAATGTTATTGTAAATTATTTAATAGATTGGAATCTGTTCTGGGGCATTGTTCTGTTTCTCAAGACTGGCTACTATGCCATTTATTTTAAAATGAACAGTAAAAAAATAAGGAAATGTACAGCTTGATGTGCCGTCGTGTGTACATCTGAGAGAGTATTTGCAATATTTCAGGATGATTTGTTCAGTGGTTTAGCCGTAAAAAGGTAACAAACAAACTTACTTACGTTTTTATAATAATTATTAGAATAATAATTATATTTGTTTACCAAAGTTGCAGTCCAGTACTTATGCTACTACTCACTGGATGCTTGTTTCGTCCAAATTGTTGTTGTGCCCGAACCGAATTTTAATATTGGAACTTACTTACTTGTGTAACAACTAAATGTACACATGAATGCAATAAAGAGTTTGAGTTTGAGGGTAACCAACGCATTGGGCTGCGGGCTGTTCGAAAGAGATACCGCGGCCCTGGAACACAAAGGGCAAGGAAGGAACATGGATGGGTTTTAGTCAGTACAAGTCTGACACTCCCTTCCGCTCTGCCCAGAGCGGGGGAAGTCATTTGATGATTTCCCAACTGTAAAAAAAAAAAAAGGGTAACCAACGCGACGGAACCGTATTATTAAGCCTCCGATGTCCGTCCGTCCATCCGTCTGTCAGCAGGCTGTATCTCATAATCCGTAATAGATAGACAGTTGAATTTTTCACAGAATAAAATACACATTCTGTGACTGTGATTCTGTTGCTTCTATAACAAAAAAAATGCAGTTATATCGCAAAACCCACCCAGTCAAAATTTATGGCGCAGCAGTTTCTGATTCAATAGTGGCCGAAAAATCTCCATGGTAGGTTTAGATTTATGTACCGAAACGATGACAAAAAAGAAAAATGGCCCGTGTATTTTAACACGCTTTTATTAGCTCCAACTGTAACTATGTACAAAAATCTTAGAAGTAAAATTTGAGCCACTTTCCGGTTTCCGATTGAGCTGAAATTTTGCATACATGTTAAATTTGGATGACAATGCACGTTTAGTTATGTGACGCCATTCTAAATCCAATATGGCGGACTCCCAAAAATGGCGGACTACTTATTTTTTATACATTCCCGTGATATGGGTATCAACCGTGTAAGGGTTTGCTGAGAAAAATACGAGAAAGTGTATTTTTTAGTTTTCTTAACCTATAATATTTATACAAGAACTTCGAAAGATATTCATTGGAAATCAAGAATAGTTTGTGTACGGAACAGATGATTGATCTCAGGAATGAATGTCAAGATATCCATCCAATGAAAATGATGGACGATGATAGATTAGTCTTTCTATCAAGATCCGATTTTCAAGACCGCGTTCACGTAATTAAGAAGATATTATTGTTACTAAGAAAATAGTAAAAGTTCGTAAATAATTATAGGTTCAATTATTCTTGATTGTACTTCTAACTAGGTTCTAAAAAGCTTTCTAAAGAAATTACCATGTGTAGTTCAAATTAACAAACCCGACTATACAAAACATCGACATTTCTTTATTATAAGTTTGTGTATGTTTATGTGTAAGTTTTTGTTAAAAGTTTAACATTATTGTAATGCACACATATACCTTCTGGAAAATTGTGTAAAATGTTAGTAAAAATCATATCACGAAAATTAATTGTTAAGTTTAAAAGATCTAAGTCGACTCAAGAAAACTACTTTATTCTATAACTAACATGCCCGCGGCTTCGCCCTCGTGGAGTTCGATAATTGTCCCACGGGAACATACTACCGGGATAAAACGTATAGTATGTGTTAATTCAGGTTATAAACCATCTGTGTGTAAAGTTTGATCCAAATCCGTTCAGTAGTTTTTGCGTGAAAGAGTAACAAACATCCATCCACCCTCACAAACTTCCGCATTTATAATTTTATTAAGTAGGATATTATGATAGGTTTGGTGGATAGAAATTTCTTTTTATGCAACTACTGGAAGCGCCAGGGTAGCCCGCGAAATTCAAATTTTCTCGTGTTTTTTACAATTTGCAGGTCCGTGTGAGGTTGCATATTGATGAAAAATGAGTCGCTCAAGTAACACGTATGTAGTTACAGAATTAAAATCATCAATACAACCCTCTAAATCCATTTAACCCCATTGGATGATTTTTTCATGAAATAGTTGTTGAATGAGGCTACATAGACTTAGATGGTTGTATTATTGATTTTAATAATAACAACTCAGTGACTACATACGTGTTACTTGTGCGACTAATTTATCATCAATATACAACTTGACACTGAGCAGCAAATTGCAAAAAACATAAGAACATTTGAATTTCGCGGGCTACCCTGACGCTTCCACTTTAAGAAAAAGATGTGCTTCTAAGCCTAAAACCTTATAGAGATATTATCAAAACGGCGGGTAGTTACAATATATTTCTGTGTTTTATACTCAACGAGCTAAAAATACGTGTGTGGAAAATACGCGACACAATATTAACATTTCCGCTGAGCATTCCACCGAGTTTGTATTAGAAATTCTACGCTTTTTTTAAAGCTTTTTTAGGGATCACTGACGAACGGAAATAGCGATGGCTGGTTATTTTTGAGTAGGTATTTCCGTGTTCTTTTTGGGTTTGATTTAAATAATACCAATTTATTAAAGTTTAAATTGAGGAGCTCATTTAAAATGCTTCAGAGATTCACACATCGGAAATTATATATTCTCTTGCTGATCAGGGTTAGTTTTCTAGTCTGCAATCTCAGACCAAATAAAAAACTAAGACATAGCACTGCGAACAATACAGTGAAGCATGCGCAAAACCAAGCCTCGCTCTGTACATACACGCTCACACGCATACATTTATGTACATCAAACTACAACTAAACTACGCTCAAAAACTAAGCTCTCAGTGCACACATGTTTACAAAACCGGCTTCACGTTACTGTTGACTGTGCTGTGTCTTAGTTTTTTTTTTTGGTCTGAGTCTGCAATGTTATTATTTTCAATAGTGCATGCTGTACTAAAAAGATATAGACATTGTTACAAAGTAGGGTCACGTTAAATACAAGGTGTAAAAGGACCCTTCACGAATCAAACTAAGTAACTCTATGCAAAAATATATCCCTGGAAAACAACCTTTTTTTGGGGTTAAAAATTTCGTTTTACGGTAAGACTCAATGTAACGCAGTCAAAACATTGTACTGATGGATGCATTGAATAATACGGAGTTTGTGGAGTTATTTGAAATGGTTTTAATTGTTAAATATTAAAAAATATACTGTCCTATTTATAGAATATTCTTAGAGCTCCTCCAGCCTGTGATACAGGATTATCCTAGTACAGGCATCATACATTGTTATACCTACTTTGCTAGTTTTAGATTCATATTGTAGTTTATTTACCTTCTGAGTTTCTGAATAAAGATTTATTTATTATTCTTTTATTTAAAGTAAAGGTATATCATTTAAAAATTGGTACTTATAAAAAAAAAAAAAACTAGTCAAAAAGTTGGAACTTTGACCCCTCAATATCTCCGTAACTAGAAGGTATGGTCCAGAACAAAACAATGCTCGCAATGACGGGGAGAACAAGTGCCTTTTGGCTTCGTTAAGTTCAATTTCCCAGATCACTCTGCCAAAATTCAACCATTACAACGACACTAAGTAACAAACATCCAAACGCAAAAACAATGCAGTATGTACCCTAAATGTTTCAATTTAAACGCACTTTCCCGACCGTCACTGAAAGCCCCTTACCACAATCCTGCCCGTGGATAATGCGTAGCCATTAACAGGTGCCCGTCCATCGGCGATCGTACAAATTAATTCTATCACTTAACTCCGGCTTGCATTGTGCGCTTCACACCGGCTTTGATTTTAACACTGTTTATTTATACCTGCCAGAAGCAAAGAAAGATTGCTTTCCACCGACACGATGCATTGAGATCTTTTTTAACCGGATTCTTAAAAAGGAGGAGGTTATTATTATCTTTTTTTTTCGTATTAGTTATCTTTTTTTTCATGAATGTTCATTGATTTCTCCGTGATTACTAGTCCAATTTAGGTGATTCGTTTGGTAGGTTGCGATGGTCCCATCTAATTTTATTAACTTTGTTTTTGGTACTTTATGAGTTATCCTCTAAAAAGTCACCGACTTCTGACTTCTTCTTCTTCTTCTTCTTTCTTTAAAGTTATTTTCCACTTTTGAGTGTTTATTTTTTTGGAAGTATGTTATTTTTTTGCAAAAACGTTTTTATTTTTTAGCTTTCTTGTCAAAATGGTGTGTGTTATGGGATTGCTTTCATTATGATGGTCTACCTCTACAGCATTTTTAGATTCACTATAGGACTAAACCTAGGCTTCTTCCCGCCATTCTCCTTAGGATTTCATCATCATCTCCTCGTCTTTGTCCAGTGTTACTTAGGGTCAGCTTAACACGTTTTCCTCTTCCAGTCTCCTCTGTCAACAGACACGCTATCATGTCTTTCATATAGGTGTTACGTCTTCTCTTTGGCCTTCCGCTCCCTCTCCATTCATCAATATTTATAACATACTCAATATTGTTGTCACTTCTAAACTCTCTGCCACCATTAATTACCATTAATTTAGGGATCTTCTCAGTATCTTCTTCTAGGTCTAGCTGTGGTCCCTGTTTAGTTTGCCCTGATTTCAGATTGCGTCAGTTTATGTAGTTACCGCACCTTGAAATCCAACACCGTCTTCAATCAAAAGTAGTTACTTACGGTACCTTGCCTCCTGGTTATTCTTTAAAAAAACTGGCCAAGTGCGAGTCGGACTCGTGCAAGAAGGGATCCCATTATTTCAAGCGTCGTCGCGTAATATCGAGCAAAAAAACGACAACAAATCACGTTTGTTGTATTCCCATTGACGTGTTTTTTTTTCCATATTGATTTTTTTCTGTTTTTAGTATTTGTTGTTATAGCGGCAACAGAAATACATCATCTGTGAAATGAATCCCAACTGTCTAGTTATCACTGTTCATGAGAAACAGCCTAGTGACAGACAGCCAGACAGACATACAGACAGACGGACAGTGGAGTCTTAGTAATAGGGTCCCGTTTTTACCCTTTGGGTACGGAACCCTAAACATGAAGCCCTCCCCACTCCTCGAGTCGGTATGATGGATCTTTCACTGTTCATGCTGTGTGTCTGTGGAAATCACTTCCACACTCCTTGCGGGATAGCCCTTCGTTAGAAGTGTTCAAGAAAGGAATAAAGGAGCATTTCCTGTCAACATAATCAATATGTATGTATATTTATATATGTACTGTATGTATTACGTATATCATAATGTATGTATGTAGTTTAGTTTTTAAAATGAACTGAACTGACAAATGAACTTTTTTTTTTTCTTTTATAACAGAATTTAATGTTAATGCACATAAGTGTATCCTCTTTTGCAATTCTCGTAATCAAAATTTGGTTTGCTGTAAGGAAACCCAATTCTGGGTTAAGCTCGCCATTGTACATAAGTTATACCATTGCAATTTGTATGTATATTTTTTAATTTGTGTGCAATAAAGAATAAGAATAAAAATGAAGCATGATGTTGTTCACACTAACAGCTAAACTACTACCACTAACTAACTATTTGTATTAAGTACATGATTTTATGGTCATTTTAGCGACAAGATATTGAACTTTTGGTACGCCAGGTTTTCAGCTTTTATTACTGTCTACGTAATCCTTTATTCGCTGAAAATATTTTAAAAAATAGACACATTTTTTACGAAAATTCTGTATCTGTTTTATAGCCATTTTCCTTGACGACATTGTTTAAATGAACGAAATGTTCAAACATCAGACACAATGTTACGAATTACTCCCATTATTACATACGATGATAACCGGCAAACTAAGGCGAGTCTATTATGTCTATTATTGAGAACTGTTTACGCCACGAGTGGGCACGCCCATCTTACCGCAGTCAACCCATAAACATGCGTCAACCCATACATTATTACTACAACCTATAATTTATGTTACTACTCATTCATGCTACGTAATAACAAAAGAATAATTTTCCTCCGAGACAAAAATGAAAACAAAAATGTGAAAAGCGTTGAATGGCCGCGTTGCGTAACGAAATACTATTTTCAGTGGCCCAAACCGGGCGGATCAATGAAACGGTGTCGCCAGCGCCATCTAGTGGCGGGTAGCGGGCAACGACCTCCGCTCCGTAACCTAGTCTAGACATTCTAAAAATGTGTACGAGGAATTAATCAATGTCTCCGGGGTATCATGTGTCGTGTTAGTTGCTCAGTAAATGCGTTATAGATTACTTTACGGGGATATTTTCAATGCTTTGAAGGAATACTCTTAGGTGTAATGGAAACAGTTTAATTAATTTTATGGATTCATTTGAATTTGACCACAAACATTGGAAATGTGTATGATTTTGTTTACTAACGTAACTACATACGACAAGAGGCTTATTGAAAATTCGATTTTAGCTATAATTAAAATTTTCTCTGTAAATCGTGAACGACACGAAGTAAAAACCACTGAAGTAAACTGCGGTTTCCAGTGCAGCAGCTTTATTTGCTACAAAATATCGTCGATGTTATGATAAATCGATCAAATACTCTCGAAAACATTTCGAACCTAAACTTAAGTTATCAAACGACCGTATTTCATGAAAGTAAAACCCAGTCGCTGAAGATTTATGAGAAAGTAGCTAAACAGTTGATGTCAGGCCCTGCTTCTACTCAAGAAATAAACCGACGTTTTGCCGGCAAAATATTTCCTGTAACGCCGCCATATTTCTACTACGGGGCTCGAGGAGGCCGCTTTTAAAGATGGCGTCTTTATTAAAGTGACAGTTGAGAACGTTACTTTTGAAAATGTTCGTATTAATTTCGTGTTTGAGGGTACTTCGATCTTGGGCTGCGGGCTGTTCGAAAGAGATACCGCGGCCCTGGAACACAAAGGGCAAGGAAGGAACATGGATGGGTTTTAGTCAGTACAAGTCTGACACTCCCTTCCGCTCTGCCCAGAGCGGGAGAAGTCATTTGATGATTTCCAATCCATAAAAAAGGATATTTCGATCTTTGGAATTAGATGCTTTATAGTTTTATTTTGAAATAATTAATTAGGTTAGGTTAGGTTGTATGTTTGTCTGTATCAACCGCAAGTCCATTGAAACAATACGATATTGATGCGACATCCCTTATGTCATGGCACTGCAAAAGCAGCCCTGATTTAAAGTTTCTTTACCTCAGTCGTTGACAGCACAACTAGGAACACGATGAATCACGGTCTACCTACACTGAAAGACCATCTCTCTGCATTTTTGGTTTTCCAATTACATATTCCTAAGATCAGATGAATTGGTCGAACCAGATTGAATGGTCCTCTCAACGTCTGAAGCTCACTGCACAGATGCAATCACGGCGCATCGTATACAATCTATTACGTTTTGGTATACATGCCAAGTACGAACCTCGTAAATCGATACCACGATCACTGGAATTACTAGACGGACTTACGAGAGAAGGGTGGGAGGCTGCAACCCCTCCTGCCAACTCACCCCCCCGCCCCGCCGCGAGCGCTGGGAATAATCAGCTGTCATTTTACGTAATTTAAATATTATCGCACTTGTTACCTATTTTGTTGTGGATAAGGATCTCGGGTTACTTCAAATGCAAATGCTTATGATTGAGTCGTTTACTGAAGAATGAAATTGTGTTTTGTGTTTAACCACTTTAATCTTAGATTTCTTTGCTTCGAAATGAGATTTTCTTTTGTTTGGCCTACTAGACTTGAAAGTGGTAGTTGTGTTCTCATTAGTGAGCTAGGTCTTTCATTCATGACATCAGTCAGACTTGGCCCAGATTGTGGCTTTGCTTAGATTTTCACTGTATGACGTCATCTCAGCAGTAATTTAAGGCTCCGTCACTGTTTGACATAATTTGTTGATCGTGTCTCCTCGCAGATGTGTAATAAGATGAATTGTGATGGAGAAGAAATGGTTCAATTTGTTCTACGCTATGTTTCTTACAGTCGAATATCAGTAATCTCAATAAAGTTGACTAAGATTTCGGTAGAAACAGAACCGAACCTTTTTAGATTTCGTAGTTAAAGCTGCATATAAAATTAGATATACAACTTAGTCTAAATCTTCAACCACATTGCAAATTTAAATTCTCAGCCGTCAATTAATTTTCGAAAATCTTTTGACAAACTGTGTCAATCTATTTCCATCACAGATCTCTCCATCCGCTGCAATCTCAGGTCTACGTCGGGGCAAAACTAACAAAACTGCTCGGAGTAACTACCCGCCTCCCCCCCACGGCCTAACACCCCCTGTAGTGGGCGACTGGGCGTCAACCCTCACCTCAGCATGGCATGTGGAGGAATAATCACCAGTCACTTTACGTAATCTGAGTGGTTGGCGATGTGCTACATGCATCGTGTAAATAAAGTGACTCAACTCTTTTGAAGTATGTATAAAGATTTTACTGGGATCTATTTTTCCTATATTAGTAAACATCGTTTTGGTTACCCATCATTTTCTGATCTCATAAAAAGAAAGATTTCGCAATTTAAAGAATGAAAGTGTCCATCTCCTTTAGCGAAGCCATTGATAGTATGCTTTAACAAAATGTTTAACGCAGTTAGGATAATGGGTATAGAAATCGGGCATCAGGCCATGTTTTTACGCACGTTTGGGTTTAAAACGTGTGTAAAATTGACAGGCATCACTCGGTAGCACAGCTAAAGCGATGAATCGACGAAAAATGAGCCGACGTGATAATTATACAATGTCGGTATTTATGAATGAAATGACAAATTACAACAGTCAGTCAGGAAGTATTTCAGTAACGAGAGCAGTTTTCATCGATGAAACCTGTTCCAACATATAACTTATTCCTCCTCTTGATGAAATAAAACACTAGCTTTAAACTAGGTTAATACCATATTTATCAACAGTTTTTATTTTTAACTTACATACTGTGCTTAGCAAACATAACAACGCCGCCATGACACATATTTTCCCGGCAAAAAAAAAACATTGAAGTTACATTAGCCTGCGTTTTGCCGCGTTCGATTTATTGCAGTCTTTTTCAACTTTTTATTTTAAATAGGAATCTCTGATAGAAATGTTTACTTGTGAACCTAATGACCTCCCAGCGGAGCGATTGGGCCACATATCCATAAAAGGCAGTTATTTGTCGAAAGAAACACAAAAAATATCGTAGCTAACTAAAACCAAAACAGTATATTTAATTGATTGGAAAACTTAAAATGTTCGAATTAAGTCTCGAGAGTCAAACATGAATGTTTGATACGAATAAACGATTGTGGGCCTTGAAAATATCGATTCGGTTGAAATTAAGGAACAAATGGGGCGAAGGGACGTGGAAGGGTCGCAGAGGCAGTGGACTTGTTGTGTATGAAAGAGCGGAAAGCGTAGCGAGTCCAATTATGTAGGTCAACAAAATAAAGCGGTAAAATGCACCATTCCGAATGATTGCCAAAGATATTAAATTATAATTCGATCCGGCAACAATAAAACTATAAATAAACCAAGGAAAATATGCATAATTAATCACGTAAAGCCTGAACCTAAAAACGTCCTAAAAATACTAGCACTTAGCAGTAACTAATGGTCTTACAACTTGCTAGTTGTTCTTACGTCAGCTTTATCAAGCTTTTCACAAATACTTCTAACACTCGTTAAGTCTTCAATCACCTTATCGCTAGCATCATAATCTAGCTTGTTAGCTCCAAATATCGCGACCGCTACCACAATATCACTACCCAAACCAAGTGTTGTCGACTCATGTTCCGCATACCCATACATTGTTATTAGTTCGCCTGTGGTTGTGTCCCACACAAATATTTTGCTGCCGTACTACACATGTGTTTTTGATTTATTACAACGTTCAGCGTTGACGCTTCATAATAGCGTTTTGTTTGTTCAACGATTTGTTTCGGGATCTGTTCGAACTACATATTGCTACTTATGTTAATGTTATTTGACTTTTATTGGTTTGGGATTTCGTGGAGTGTTGGACAAATACGGAGGTTTTTCTGTGGGTTTATTGTGCGTTTGATAGAGTTTTCCGATATTCGGTTCCTAATGTGCTACTTCGACATATTTTTTTTTAATTTCACCATGAAACAAATATTTTATTGTAATACCTTCAACTGCATCTATTTCTGTTACTACTTCTTTGACAAGAACATGATAGTTTCTGAGATTTCTATCTTCATCTTTAATAGCATCGAAACTCTCCTATAGATTAATTCTGTCATCTTTCTATTCATATTTTGCCTTTAACTTCTATTATATTCCTAATGCGATTACTTCCAACAGAATAACCCCAAGGATTTCATCTAAGAAAGCTACATTGTCCTTAATAATAAGAAGTCATTCAAGGACGGAATGAATCAGTTTTATGATAAAGCTTCTGAACATAATATGAGTTTATTTTATGTATGAAATACAATGTAGAACTCTTCGTCTTCAATTTCGCACGAAATTAGCTCATGTGACATCATTCGCGTAATATAATAATGAATGTAGGCGGGTGATGGTACTTCAACTGTATTATCATCGAGGAGTCATAGGCCCAATATTAGTTATATTGCAATTACGTAATAAAGTAATGGGACACAAAAATTTGCCTCTTACTAAAAATGAGTTATTAATTTAATTAATGTGACCTATTGTCTCTTGGTAGAATGAATTCTCGAAATAATAGCGTCTTTCTGGACTACTGGACGCAATTATTGTCTATAGTTTTGCTTTTTGCACTTTCTTAAACTAATATTGTTGTTGAATAATTGTCCTTAGACCTTAGTACTGCTTTGCTCTTTAAGAAACAATTCATTAGAAATGTTAGTTAATACGATAAACCCTCCTTGATATTTATCATTATTTCGTAAATCAATAAAAGCCGATTCTCCACCCGATAATTGGTATTTTCCTTTACCAAAACAATAGTATTATTTACCTCGACGAAATCTATGATAGAAATCAAATCATAACATGAAGTCTCTCCAATTACTTAGTTGTAAGATCATATTTTGTTATCAAAGATGCTTCCCACGATAGATCTTATAATAACAACAGAGTGGGTCTAAACTTCATCAATAGAGGTTTGGTTTCAAGTACCAAGAAGATTAATTTCTATTTCTGATCTTGAAAATAATGATTAATTGAATTTATTTATGCTCTCGATAACCCCCAGTTTTTTTCCTAACCTTCATCAAAACCTGGAACTACTTCGTTTAAAAGTTTCACAGTGCAGCCATGAAAATTCAGCAAAAATTACGTAATTATTATGAGGTTGTTTATCTGGATTCCAACTCAAATGTAATGTTGGCCCCGAATATGAAATCTCTTTTGAATCTTTGCAGAAATTGAAACAGACTTTCTTTGGTGCTCCTCACCCATGTATCTGCATCGAAGTATCTACGTACCTTACTATCTTCATGCTTTATTCATCAATATTTGTTTTATCTCGCGGATTCCATGAATTGATCTCAGTACCTACACTGATTATTTCAAAAAGAACTACCTTTACGAAGAAAAAGGCAGTCTATTTTAAGCTCAGGTCACCTCACATAACAAGGTAACACATGAACAATAATTTGATATGAAACTTACTACATAGAAGCAGGTGTAATTTATTATGCAGATTGTTACTACGTGGGTCTTGGTGTAGGTGGTGGGCAACGAACTGTCAGGGCCACTCTTGGCTAATTCACTGTTTAATCATGAATGCTTGTTACTTGCTTGTACTTTCGTGTGGCGGGTGATTAGAAGTGAAACGTTGGGCGTCTTCTGTTGCTTCTTGGCTTGAATTGCCCTTTACAATTTGAAATAATGTTCAATAAGTAGGTAAATAAATTAAAGACACAATGGATGGACTGTGTAAAAGATTATATGACTAGAAGATGAGACGAGAAGTATGTAAGTATGAGACATGCTGCGCGGATCGCATATGAATTTAACAAATTTTCAGGTCGATATAACCAACTGCCGATGAAAGGATCACACTGCATCCAACAGTAGGAACCTAGGAAGGTCCCAATTTTAGGTTCAAATTTAAGGGCAAAAGCATTTTAAATCGAATTTCGGAAATCCTAAAAGTCTTAAGTGATTTCAATGATAATTTAACGTATGAGAAAAAGAAAAGAATGTGGGTATCAATTATCAACCAACTTGAAATTTCCTAACAATATTATAAACAGATTTGTATAACTACTTTTCGGACACTACACATCCTCACAATAAAATAAAATACAACCAAACATACGTTAGTCGTAAAAAATCAAACATCTCCCGTACGTTTTGCGGTTTAAAAATCCGCCCGTAACACCACCACGCATCCGAAATCGGGGCTACCACGATAAATATTACATACATTGCGCAGTCAGATAGCAAACTAATAAAACTTCAGTGTTAGCACGTAAACGGAATACAGAATGGTCCTAAGCTACGGGGGTTACCGGTCGAATTCCCACGCTCATATCATTTACGACTGTCGAAAGATATGTTAGCTTTTAAAATTGCTGTAACTTGGTTGTGGCAGACGGCTAGTACTGGAGACACGGTAGTGCAGTTCCTTCGAGAAAATTCTATGGGTTGTAAAAGCAAGATTGAAGTTTCGATAGATTTTCTGATCTTTTATGCATCTTTAAAATGTTCTATAGTTTAACTGGTAGTTATACTATGAGCTTTTCCACCAAAACAGATCCTTCGTTATCATCCGTCAGTCTTTTTCCAGTTTCTTTACGTGGAGTAAGTATCTATCTGACCTCCATGTCCCAGTTCCTGGGTTACAAGATACCCCTTGCTAGAATCTCTCATCAAAACAGTTACTTTTCGAACTCGATTCATGGTAAATTTTTCATAGTAATGTTCCAGGCGTTCTAATTTTACGGACAGTGGGTAGTTTAACTTATTCCTCTAAGCGTATCGATGGCAATTTTAATTGTGTCGGCCCAGAACTGAGCTTTCGATAGCGTCCATCAGTTCCTGTAGTGAACAAACAACAGGACACGCAGGACACGTTTTAAGTGCCCCATCGTTAGTGGAACAACTCCACATATATACTCCTGGGCAGTCATTAATGACTCTCTACCTGAGCAGGTTTTCTTTGCTTTGACCAACCTGGGTTAGGAGTCTTATCTAGGTAATCTAAGAGTATACTGAAAATTGTCTCAATAATTCTTACTGAAATCACGTCTTCCTTTACCTGTCCTGGGTCAAGTTACCTGTGAACAGTGCAGTATGTTTTCGCATCCATTTTCCCATTGAACTACTATTAACGTCAATTAACGAAAAGAAAGAGTGAAGAAGTAAAAAGAAAAACTCGTTCATTTGGATGCCGAGGGCTCTCAAATTAGTGCCTCCGCTAAATGTACAAAGAATGAGCACTGAATTCTTTACAAAAGATCACATTATTACGACAAACTGCAGAGTTCTGATTTATAGAGGTCTTCACAATAAAACTGCCGTTATTATAATTGGATCTACATTAGAGTCGTTAGTTCTCAATTTGAATATAATATGACGGGTGTAAAAAGACTCTTTTTAACAAAGCCGAAAGGGCGAAAGGTTGTTCTCCCCGTCATTGAGATTATTTTTTTGTTCTAGACCATACCTGGGAATCTTCTAGTTACGGAGATATTGAGGGTCAAAGTTTCAACTTTTTCACTAGTTTTTTTTTTTAATAAGTGTTTTTAATGTAAGATTTTTACTTTTAACACCTCCACGATCCCCTTACTATTCCAACCATCAGCACAATGCGTTTAGTGCGTGACATTGAGTCCTACCGTAAAACGTAATTTTTCAGCCCGAAAAAAAAAGTCGTTTCCCAGCAATTAATTATAATTTTTGCGTAGTTACTTAGTTTGATGTACATAATGCTTGGTTGACGACTTCGCGAAGAGTCTGTTTACACCCTGTACTTTTAAATCTCTTTCTTGAAATAAAACTCGAATTATTATTTCCTTTATTTATTTATATACATATTTTTTTTTTACATTTTCACATATTTAAATATATAACAACATAAAAAAACATTTAAAAATATAAAAAATAGTAGCCCACCGGTATCGGGAATAGGGTCCAAGCTACCGGCGGTCAGGGCTCCAGAGAGAGGAACCTCCTAACGATACGAGCCGTGTCCAGGAGTACCGCTTTCTGAATCAAGCCCTTGATCCAGCTGCCTAACGATAGCCTCCTCAGCTGTTGGTCGAGGCTCTTGGCAATTAAGCCATGGGCTGATACGACTACCGGCACAATGATCACTGAGTCCACATCCCACATGTCGACAACCTCGCGAGCTAAGTCAAGATACTTGATTTGTTTATCTTTCTCGGCTTTCACGAGGTTCTCGTCATGCGGGACCGTAATGTCAACAATCATTGCGCGCCGCTCTGACCGATCCACCACCACTATATCAGGCTTATTGGCTACAATAGTCCTGTCAGTGATGATGGATCGATCCCAGTACAGTGTGATATTGCCATTATCGAAAAACACCACAACTCGAATTTATTATTATGTGCTTAGCCTTTTCCCAACTACGAGCGTGTTGTGGTCGGCTCCCAGTCTAACGGAATGCAGCTAAATACCAGTATTTAACATGAATCGACTTCGTATTTGACCTCCACAGTCCAGTCACTAGGTTGGCAAGACTGGTCGTCAGACTTTCTGGTTGTAAAACTCGATTAATTTATCATTTTAATCATATTATCAGAAATCTTCGTTTGAAGTGCAAATTATATTTTGAGAATGGGTTCGATATTATTTAAAAGCTGGAGTTCTAAAATGTTAGATTTATGAATGCAATAATTTGTGTAATTAATTAATAAAAAAACTCGTAGCCATTTCTAGCTTTCATATATATCGGTCTTGAAGTAGCATAGGTGAATGCAGATTTAAAAGCGATAACGATGGCGGTCGATCAGAGTTACGAACTTCTCATCCACATACCGAATTCTCCAGATAATGTTTTCTTATTGTCTTGTTGACAAGAAACTGAGCTATCGTAGTGTTTTTCATAACTTGAATATTTTCGCAATACAACCTCGTGTGTATCTTCTATGTATGAGTTATGAACTCGACCAGTCTTACTCTCCAATCAAATCTTGATTCTAAATGTTGTTGTGGACGAGATCTAAAATAACAGCGCATTAGAGTTAGTAGTAGAAGAAAGAGAAGATTAAACAGTCACATAACACGAAAAACTTAATTCTAATAGTATAAGGAAGATCAATCCAGCTAACTAGACAATCAATAATAAACCTTTAAATGATGGCGCTGTTAACATTAAAGAAATCGTAAACAAAGAAGTTTCCTGAAATAAACTATCAACTGAAGCCTCTTAAATCAACTGTATTGGAACGAGCACCCTTTGAATTTGCGACGTTTCTGTTAAAAGGGAAGTTCTTGATGCGACGCCTGTCTTTTCGTGTAAGTAAAGACATGTACGGGAAATGGCGGACGGAAATAGGGATTTGGTGGATATGCTTATATAAAATGACGTTGTGTAGAATTTGGTATAGTGTAAAGTAGGAAAGAAAAATCTTACTAAGAAAAAGAAGACTTCGATTGAATTTAAGAAATATTTCGTTAGTTCCAAACTAGTTCTACGAAAGGCGTAAGCGTCTCGTAGAAATCAATATCCAATTCTTTGGTCATAAATACTAGAACAATTGACTTTTACAAAACAGTTTAATTCGACCAAAAACCAAATGAAACGTTGTTTGCGTGCGATAGCTCTATAATAAAAATATTTAGCTATGTGACTTGACGAATAAATCAAACAAAATAGTTGGAGGCATAAAGAATTTTAATTTCTTGAACATATTTGGTGCGCATGGCGATATATCAACCTATACATTCTTGGTACGAGCTGACCTCTCATTTTGAAGAAAGCCTGTACAATAAGAGGTCAGTTTATACTAGCATTTTGTCGTGTATACATGTGGTTTGGGCAATATACTTGCGTATTGCTAATGTAAAGTAAACGACTTCTCGACATAACAGCAGGGCAACGAACAACTAATATTGAACCTCCATTTCTATTGTAATAAAAGTTTCTTCGCATTAGATGTTGCTCTAGGTTCGGTTGGGTATACAAACTTTTTACTTTCATGAGTTACCGGGATGTTTTTATTTTCGGAAACAATATTGTCTTTAACTTTGATATCAATTTCAAAATTAAAGGAATAGTGTCTAAATTTCTGATAGAATCACTCAGTTATTTGTTTGCTGCTCTGAAATACACATATCCGTAGAAAAAAAAATCCTGTAACACAAGCACATGCCAGCATGTTCTCGGTTACATAAATATATTATTATGTAGTAAGTAGAACTGAAACTACGAGATTTCATAGAAACGTTTGAAGCCACACAAAGAAATCACGTGTAAGTTTTAAATATTTGTGTTGCAATTGGAATACGAGTAACAAAATTAGTTTTGCATTCTTTACTGTTGCCAACCTAAAACAGTTTATATATTTGAAGCTACGAGTACAGTTGTCAAAAGTTATACCTGGTAGGAGGCCGTTTGATGAAGAAAAGGAAATACCATATTAATAAGAGTAATTGAGATGGAGAGAGAAAGATAATTGTTTAAGATCATAACAAAATTAAACCTTCTTCCTTCCTGTTGCCAATCCAAATCAGAAAATCGAAGACGTAAATAAAGCAGCCAATTTTAATGATGATTATTCTTTCACAGAAACAAGCTATGCTAGTACGACAACTAGAAGAAGAATTAAGATTGCGCATGAGACAGCCCGCTCCTGAACTACAACAACAGCTGGAGGCTTTATTCTCGGAGAACGAACACCTGCAACGAGAAATAGCAATATTGAGGGATACCATAAAGGTGAGAGAGACAAAACATACGACGCCGACGTTTACTAAGTATTTTTTGACTACTAATAAAATTGCACATTTTACTTGTTCCAATTGTTAGAAATACAAGTTTTACTTACCCCTGGTCGTAATAAACCCTAGTTTACAAAACTTTCTGAGCTAACGAGAGCTCCGAGAAAGACAGTGATGTTACGAACAAACTTATTAAAATTTAACAAACCAATTTCGTTTTCGAACAGGAACTAGAATTGAGGATCGAAACCCAGAAACAAACGCTCCAAGCCAGGGATGAGAGCATCAAAAAATTACTCGAAATGCTCCAAAATAAGGGGATGGGTACGTAATTCAAAGTTAATCTGAATAATTTGGTACTTGGCTTCAGCTGTGGCTTAGCAGAAGTAAAACTCCGAATAACTTTCAGGTAAAGAGGAAGAACGTCAAATGTTCCAGCAAATGCAAGCGATGGCCCAGAAACAGGTAACTGTCGCAACATTATGTAGTGGGTCTTGTGAGCATGTCACGGTAGCAAAACTTCTAATGTGCAGTCGAATTTTACACGATTTATTGGAAATTTTGTTACTTCTTAGTTATTTCCTGCACTGTGTAGCGTAGCTGTATATCGTGCACGTCACTTGGCTTTCTTATGTATTTATGTATTACTATTGTGAACACATGGGCGTTTTATTTTGTGATACCTTTATCATCGTCACTGTTTCTGTTAGTGTTGCTCTTGATAGTTTTCATTTCATTCATTTCTTGACTCTTGAGCCGAATGTGACTGTCGCGACGCCTTTTTATGTATTAACTGATCGATCACACTCGTTGGCTTCATAAAAATCTTTCTCAAATCTCGCTTCTCACTCCCACGGTCTTTCAATACCTTTCTGTGACACTGTCAAAGCTTGAACCCTGAGCACCAATTTACCGTTATCTTACTCCCTCTTCCCGCCACCTACACGTCACGTCGACGATACAAAACAAATATTTGTTTCAACTTCTTAAAATTTCATCCATGATGACCTATTAACTAATTCGGCCTACAACACAATAAATAAAAAAATATTAAAATTATATCGACACGAACACAAACTAATCACGACATTGCATGTTTAGCAGCTCATTATGTCCCCGTCACATGAACCTTAGAGAAGACCGTCTCGTATAAATTTTATTGGACATTCAGTTTGAGCAATCATTGTTTTTAGAAGCAAAAATTTAATTTGTACCGCCTTCACCTGGGGCTGCGTGGCGTCGATGGCGAATTGTTTGTCGTGTCGCGGCTAGTTCGCAGTAGCAGTATCGTGTCGCGTCCGACCGGCACGCAGCCCCGGGGAGGCGCACGAGACGCGTCGCCGGTCGTAGGTAGGTTGTTTGTTGAGCGGAGCCGCCGTCGGTGCTGGCGGCGGCGGGCGGCGGCGGCGGCTGACCGACTCGCGTGACTGGCAGGAGCTCAAGGCGACGGCGGACACGCTGCGGGCGCTGCAGGTGCAGCTGGAGCGCGCGCTGGCCGCGGCTGGCCTGCCCGGCGGCAGCGCGGGCGCCACGCTCACGGCGGTGCTCGAGACCAAGGAAGCGCGCATCGCCACGCTCGAGAGGCAGGTCGCCTTGCTCGAGAGCGAGCTGGCCGCGCTGGTGTCGCCGCCGCCGCCCTCGCTCGCGCCCTCGCACACCTCGCTTTACGATAAGGCCGACCCTCCCTTCAAGAGACAAGTAAGTTTTCTGCTGAACGACGTGCGGGTGATGAAGGACGGGCGGATGAGCGCGCCGCCGCCGCCGGCGCGCACTCCCCGGCCCTCGCTGCGCTCGAGCCACGCGCACGCCCGCGCCTCACCCTACTATAGTGCCACCACTCTGTGACTCCGTCGCCGACGACCGACGAGTACCGTGTCAATTTCTCGCTTTAAGTCCGAACTTAGCCGAAATCGTCGCCGACTGTGTTGACTCGTAATATTTTTGTGTAAACTTGTTCGTTGTTAAAGCTATTTTTATTAAAATAAGAGGAATTATATTCTTGAAAGATGTCGATTTAAATATTTTTGTTAAATAGGGCCTTAGACAAAGCGAATATATAAATTTAGATGTAATTGTATGGTTAGATGAAACATGTGAGGTTGATTACGTTAACACCAAATTAATGACGATTTAGAGATAGACTGTTATGAAAATAAAGACTGTCGAGGTCGAATGCATCGAACGATATAATATTACCGTCATGGCAAGGTTTATGTGAACCTCCTTGATCGTATTTGATTTGATCATGTTGTGCTTTCGGTGTTGATCGCAAGTCATCGTCCAGTACCAGCTCCAGCTTGTCCCGCGTCACGCCACCCGTCATCAACATCAACTAGAGTAGCCCATCACGACCCGACCTCTGTCATGTAGTGGTCATGTTTCATCAGACTTCTCACGGTAGATAAGTGTATCACAACGTAGGCGCCCGTGCATCTAACGATGTTTACTGTCGAACTACTTTGGTACTATTAATAAATTATATTAATTAGATATTGGATGACTGGAAAACTTTCTACCGACCCTCATCGAGGCTTCAGACTTTCATATTTATTAGTATTTAGTATAGAAAGTTTTCCAGATGTAAATATCCATTGACTATTTGATGATTCGGTACGATTTTTAAATATTTATATGTCGATGAATACGATTTATGATTGCATGTCGAATTTGAATTTGAACGTGTGAGAATATCGAAATGTCTTCCATGGCACTGCTCCTATCTCGTGTTCAATATTATAGTGCTGGAAACATTTCGTGCCGTGTTAACTAACAGATATTGACATAAAAAGCTTGCGTCGCTTGTCATAACCTCGGTACTAACGTCACTAACTAACCAGTATATATTAATGGTCATTTGTGGATCAGTATTATTTAGTAGATTGGAATATTTAACATCAGTATCATTTCCGCCATCACTATTGCCTCCGTAGATAGTTTCTTTGGTTTTACTATTTGTGGAGTCTTCCATTTCTTGTGTTCTACTAACGATATGTTTGGATTTATCTAATTCTATACCGACTTTTGGATGGATGGTGAAATGATGAGCAGCTGGACGAGTTCCGGTTGGAGATCCAGAGGCGAGATCAAGAGATCCTGGCGATGGCGGCCAAGATGAAGGCGTTGGAAGAGCAGCATCAGGACTACCAGCGCCACATCGCTGTTCTCAAGGAGTCGCTATGCGCCAAGGAAGAACATTACAGTATGCTGCAGACCGACGTAAGTTATCATTCCATTACAAATTATACATCCTGTACATCTACATACCGAAACTATCTAACTCAGATAAAAATAATATCACACAAAACAAATCGAGTGGCACAAACATAATGAATATACAAGTAGTGACGCACCATCGATTACAAATACAGGACCTGCCTAACTCATGACTTTTTGTTAACTTCAAAATAGACAAAGAACTACTACCATGCACAGGTGGAAGAACTGAAAGCCCGGCTGGATGAGAAAAGTAGGCTGGTGGAGAAGAAAACGGCGGCTGCGTTGTCAGCGACGCACGAGCTTGCCGAGCTCAGAGACCACTCCGAGATCAAAGACAGGAAGATCAACGTACTGCAGAGGAAGGTAAATAGGACCTTGAAATGTTGGAGTTGATTTTAGAAGATATAGAAGGTATTTATATGAAAAAGGGTCCAATAATCATTGACGATAAAGCTCACGTTCACCATTATAAAGAAGACAGTGTTTTGTTTTGAGACTGAATTTCTAGAAAATCAAACATCGTTCGTTTGTTATATCGCATTGAAACTTTATAAATTGAATCCTTTTTTCTAACCACCGTCAATTAACTCGAAATTGCTCGGTTAATCTGTGGTGAACTTTTTTTCTGTTTGCATATGTTTCTAGAGCTAGTTCTATTATGCTATAAATATTGTAGATTAAACAAACAGCTCTGTAGGATTGTATTTTAAGACTGAAGCAATTTTTGTTTACGTTCCGTTTGGGTGTATTTATTTTTTCTCTTTATTTATGTAAAATCTTTATATTTTGTGTTTTTGTCTGGGATAGGTCAAGAAGGATTTGATATTGTAGCGCCAAGTTACTAATAACTGTCAAATTTTCTCATTCGATTTTGAACTTAACCATCAACATTTTATGGTTTCAAATCATGCGAAGAAATTTGACAGTGTGTGGTGATTTGATGTACTGGCGACCGTACGCTACATTTCATCTTGTATGTAGCACTGTTCACTCAATTTAGCAATGTCATTGAGAATCAGTTTTAAAGTTTCATGCTTGATAATTTACCACAAAATCGTTTCATCGCAACAACCAGTATTCTATGAAACCATTAGTTCGTTTCAAAATATGCATTCCTTGATCGTCCAGCCGATTGCACCGATCCCAACACGATATAAGTACATTAACACCAAAAGCGGATTAAGCTACAGCAATCGGCTTCCAGTCCAACCGATTTGTGTCCATTTCAATTCTCCGACAGTTCCAATGGAAACACTACTGAATTATTAATGTACTAGGGAAGTAGGAACTAGCAATAGTAACAATTACGTTAATTTCTATTCCCAGAGAACATTGGTACAGTTTATCGGAACATTTCCTAATGATAGTTTCCAACGAGTTTGTATTACAAACGATGCAATTTAAACTGTTTGCTTATCTCGATGACATAGTTATAATTTATTTATCATGATGTCATGTCTCGATTAGTTTTCTTACCATTCCATGTGAATGTGCTATAAAATAAAGTTCTTGTAAGCAAAATTTAATTTCATTATCGCCAACACGAATACCTGCAATACATAGGCAGCCGATACAGACTTTAATCCAATTAATTACTGTTTCTGAAATACCGTGGCCCATTTAGTTGTTGGTGTTATAAGCAGTACCTGTATTTTGGGTAATCTTGCTAATTCTGAACACAGCTTCAAACAAGTTCCTTATAATAATTTTACTCTGATTGTCTCTTTAGTATTTGTGTTGTATTTTATTTTCGAACCCGGAACCTTTCATAGCAAGAAGTTTTTCTTT
This sequence comes from Lycophotia porphyrea, assembly GCA_950005105.1. Taxonomy (NCBI): domain Eukaryota; kingdom Metazoa; phylum Arthropoda; class Insecta; order Lepidoptera; family Noctuidae; genus Lycophotia; species Lycophotia porphyrea. Next base: position 4,658,994 of record OX465407.1, on the reverse strand, counting down.
TGTTTTCGTGTTATTTTATCGTAGTACGCTACTTTGTATCGTATCGTTGTAATTTATTTATTTATAGAAGTTATGTTAAGCTAGTGTTTTATTGTGTTACGTTCGTCTTTTATGTTGAAGGTATGTTTTTGCTCATTTATTTGTTTGTTTAGTTTTTGTTCTTATTTTCATTTTTACGATTTGTCACATAAATTTTGTTGCTACTAACAAATACTACCACGAGTAGTACTTTATACATCAAAATGTTTTCAGATTGAAAATCTGGAAGATCTTCTCAAAGAAAAAGACAACCAAGTCGATATGGCAAGAGCTAGACTGAATGCCATGCAAGCCCACCACTGCTCTTCCGAAGGTGCACTCTCATCGCTCGAAGAAGTTATAGGAGACAAAGAAAAGCAGATACAGCAACTAAGAGAACAGAGAGACCGAGCTGAGCACGAGAAGAATGAAGAAAGAGAACTGCACGAACGAGAAATAGCCGAATATAAGATGAAACTGCACGCACTTGAAAGTGAAGTTGAAAAACTTGGTGCTAGGCTTGAAAGGGCTCAAGCCGAAAAAGACCGTCTCGAAGCGAAGTTAGAAAGCTCACAGTCTGAACTTGGCAAGTCTAAAGCAGAACTAGACAAAGCTGCCAGTGAAGTAGGCAGATCTGGTGCCGATTGGGAAGCAGCAAAGCAACGCTTGGCAAGACTCGAGCTTGAAAACGAAAGACTCAAACATGAACTGGAGCGGTCTCAAACAACGTTTGGCAGGAGTACTTTGACAACTTCCCAGGAGTTGGACAGAGTGCAAGAAAAGGCAGATAAGAGTGCTGCTGAATTGAGACGTACTCTCGCTGAGCTTAGAGTCACTCAGGCTGATGCTGAAAGAGCTAGGGCTGAAGCAGGTGGGTTGCAAGACAAACTAGAAAAGTCCCAAGGCGAAGTATATCGTCTTAAGGCCAAGCTTGAAAATGCACAAACTGAGCAGGATAGCCTCAAGGAAGAATACGATCGGTGAGTGTACCTTTATAATTATTGCTTTTTAATTATTGTAAAAACAAGGAAAATTTTTGTTGAAGAATGTTTGTGATGGTTATCCACATTTCTCAACGAAGTTTCTTACTTCTAAACTTTGTTTATTTAAGCTCTTTCAATATCAAAGATTGTAAACAAAACTTGAAGTGATTCTCGGGATCCAAGATAAAGTTGTCAAACTCTCGTTTTAATCCCGATGTGGCGATACTTGAATGTACGTACTGTACGTCCAGTTTACTTTTAGCTATCCCGATATCACCTTGCCATACTTCATCTTCTCTTTCTTCTGCGTCAGTGGCATTTTTACATCCTCTAATGTACAAGTGTGGGGACCCTTTAGACGCTTCAGTAAGTAGATTATAGTCTGATCGAGAAGACCACATTCACACTGTGTCGGAAGGATCTTAAATCTTCTTTTATTCGCTACCAAATAAGAAAAGAATAGAATAGAATTTAATTTTTTTGTTGCTGTAAGTGGGTAACAAATAAAAGAGGTAACATTTAAAAACGTATCTTTAAAACCTATCCCTACGGTGTACAATCATAAAAGTAGATAATTTAAAGGAAAGAGTAACAGCAAGATAAAAAATATTATTCTTTCCATAGCATTCTGGACTATTCTTAAACAATTTGGGCCAAAATTCCCAATGATCCTTTTCAGTTCAGGTACTACAATACCATTTTCATATCAATAGGGTGCAATCAGCAGTCGGTCGGCTCCACTCAGAGCGAGACAAGGCCGTGGCAGAGCTAGACAAGGCCAGAGAGGAGCTAGAAAGAACCCAGGCCACGCTCGGCAAGGCACAACTGCAGCAAGACAAGCTACAAGCCGCGCTAGATGCCGCTCATTCAGAGATCGACAAGCTTCAAGAAAAACTGGATAAGGCTGCTACTGAAGTTAGGAAGGTGAGTCAATTTGATATGTTAATAATGTTCAGATAAGAGGTAGGAGACGAAAGAATTAGCGAGAAGAAGAATAACATCGAGAGATTTGGAAGAGGCCTTTGCTTCGGAGTCGGACGGTTCAGGATAACAAAAAGAAAAAGTGATAGACAGTGGGGCAAGGGGTATCGAGGTATTAGCTAATAACTGGGTTATGGAGGGAAGTCTGATAGGCAGTCGGTCCATTTAGAAAATAGGAATTCAGCTGCATCTGGTTGGACAGAAAGCTGACCCCAACATACTTAGGAAAATAATGATGTGTTCAGAGTGGTAGAAGTTTCAGGTCAAGAGCAAAAATAATCTTTCTACATAGTTTAGCGAGACTAACTTCAGTGACTTTGAGTCTAATAATAAGTTTGACATAAATCTCACGAGTTATAAAAGTCGAAAAAAAATTGTGAACTGTGCTATTGTTATAATAATATGCCATTCATTAATATTGGAAACGGCAATTTGTTACGAAGAAAATTAAAAATAAAACTTTATGATAGAAAACACGGGCTTTTCATAACAAGTACTTAAGTTACGCTATTCTGGTAACACTCTTTTTAAGCGAATTCTTAAGTGCTCTTTTTCTTTTCCCTACATACTTTACTGTGCATTTTTCCTTTGAAAACTGATTAAGTCATAAAATTTCAAATGGGCACAATTTCCTAGTTAAGAATTTGTAATTTGACCTTATAAAATCTTGAAACTGAAATGGGTTAAGTGCTGTATATTTAGTTACTGCTTTATTGCCGATTAAAGTCTACGTTTATGATGGTTTAATCGTAGTAAGTCATAAAATACTATTTGTGATCAACTAAATGTGCGTATGTATTGATAACTACGACTACGAAAGTCTACATATTTTTGTGACTGGAGTTGACTGGTTTGTTAATCTTGTAGTCGCAAACGCAACTTCAACTTCAGCTTGCGAATGTCTAGTTCTAGGTTCGGCAAAGTGTTATTGGGTTTTCCATCAGAAATTTCTCAGTAGCAGCCGTGGAGTCTGGTTTTGTGCCCGTTTGATGGCAATTGACTCGCCCCCTAGTACATAAACGAAACGTGGGTGTCCTATTAGGTATACCTCTACCTAACCCTTCGGGGATTACAGGCATGATGTTGACAACTCTATTTCTTCCTCTTGTTCTACTTCTAAATTTAAATGCAAGATCGGAACGAAACTGAGCAAAATTTTCCAGTACAAAATTAGGAAAAGCTTGTCGAATTTCTATGTGTTTTCCAAAGCATTGCCAAAAGTAATAAAACGGAAACTTGTTAAATATACACGTAAATTGTTATCGGTGAAAATACGGTAAACAAAAACTTGACTTTAAATTTTTGCTCCGGTCTGGGGTACATACGTAGTTACATGACACGTTCGGCTCGGCATAATTCAGCATAACCGCTCTGGCGGCACAAGCAATTGAAGAAAAGTCACTCAGCTTAGCTGAAATTGTGCCCGGAAAACTTGAGTATGATTCGGCAATGGTAGAAGCCGAATCTCAACGGAAAATGGCGATCAGCATAATCCGAGTGACAGCCAGATATGTGGACTGATGGCATCGGGTCGGCTTCAACTAATACTGCCTAACCGAAAATGGGTGTAGCGCCTCTGAAATTCCAAAGAACCTCATATTTTACCGGCAAACGTTACAGGAAATTATCTGAAGTAAATCCGTACGTTAGTCGTAAATTGTGTTCAGAGTACATTGTGTTGAGAGCAGCCGTAATGTCTGGGTTAACATAAAATGGTATGTGTGTATGTAATGGGTTATAGCTTGCTAGCTACACGATATTATAATGTGGTTTGGTGGCATGGAAATCATAGGCTACCTTCCATATGAGATCGATTGGAGTTCTTGTTGAACATAATTATGCTTAGTGTTTGATAATTTTCTGTTTCTGCTGCAAAATTTTCATTAAGATAGAGAATTTTCTTAGATTTAATAAAGAAAGATAAAGTATTGCCAAATAAAATCAATTTTCTTTCTTTCTATTTATTTATTACTCTCGTACAGGACAAAACAAAAAAAAGGTTAAATTAACAATATAACTAAATTATCTAAAAAAATAAAACAAACGAAATTGGCCAAAAGATCCTATCCCAGTATGGTGCTGTAACATTAAAAAAAAGTCACAGCGCCGGTATTCTGATAAGGCCCACAGTGATGCCACGGTCGGTAAAATTCCTATCTAAATCTATACACTGTACAAACAGAATGTAATAGAAGCAACAACATTAATACAATTCCTATTCAATTTGACACATCAAAACTTTAGACCCCAGAAACCTGAACTAGGGCACTTCCTGAATTTGAAGTGTCAACCCAATTGCCTAACTTTATCCTAGCTCACACACATGTGCTTCTGATCTTACATCTGGAAACAATTCAAGGTCAAACATAATTATAACAGGTCTTCATGAGATATATGTACACACGGCGGCACATCAAGCTTTACATTTCCAGTCTACAGTGACCTCGCTTTGTATATATTTTCTGTACAATGAGAAATCCGCATAAACTGGTTTTATATAGCTTGATCAGTTGTCGTGTGTATAAAGTGAAGTGTCTCACACAGTGTCAGGAAGTATTGGACCATGTGCGGCGCAACTAGGTATTGACTTACCCTGCCCATAAACTGCATTGGCTATTTCGGCCCAAAATGTATTATATTGTTTCTAAAATCTCCTTTCTCATTGCCCTAGTGTCAAGTGGATCGAGAGAAGCAAGCATACGACTTCGAGTCCCTGCAGTCACAGCTCGACAAGGCTCTGGGCATGTCCGCGCGGTTCGGCAAGGAGAGGGACACCGCTCAGCTGGAGGCGGACAGGTTCCACGACAAGTATGAGAAATCTCAGGTAAGCAATTGTTTTGAAGATACACATGGTATAAAGAACATTGAAGGGCAAGCTGATATCACTCTTGCTTTTAGACCTTCTCAGTGGAGGCAGAAAATAATCAACCGTTCCATACATTTATGCACATTAAAGAAAGACACCATTCGAAATTTTGTTATTGATATCCCTTAACACCCTGAATATTCGAAGTGTATCTTTTCAGGGTGGTAATGGATTTAAGATGTTTAACTGATTTACGTAGGCGTTGACAAGGTTTAAATACAAAAAGAAGAAGTAGCTTATAACTGGTAGAAGAAAATACGCTTTTAGCAGAAGCTCATTCGAAAGTAGACGAGAACATGATAATTATAAGTTTTTATGCCTTAAGATGTGATGGCAATACGGCGATATATAACTAAACCCGTAACCCTAAAGCTGGTGTAGAATTTCTTCCTGATAACAAGTATACACGAGCAATGGCATCAGACACAACAACGATATAGCAAATGTTACCCTAGAGTCCTAGACGAACCAGAAATCGTTGAGAAAATTGACAAATCAAATACAAATCAAACCGTACCTAAACATTACCTGTTTCCTGATAATATGGATCTATTCAAACTTCGAGCGAATCGATTTCTTCTAGGTAATCGTGCTCCACCTTAGGCCGCATCATCGTCACAACAAGCGAGTTACACCCCAAACGCAAGCTTATTTATTATAAAACCCCATTATTTGTGTTTAGCTTAAAAATCACGAAACGTGAAACCATGTTCACGTAACTGGCGGCTGTCGAACTTGAAATATGAGTACGTAAACGGAAACACCTGAATACTTAATGCAGGCACCTGAAAATGTAAAGGCTAAATGTGGCTGAACCTCGCGGCTATATAAAATTCAACTTTGAGTAGATTCGACGAACCTAAATATGGAAACTGTTCAAACATTCAGAACAACGATATTCTAGGAAACTCATTGATTTCAGAATTCCATTATATTATGCAGCTTTGCTGATGGCGGATTCGGTGTACAGGATCTATCGAAATTGATTCAAGGCATTCTTGTTTGGGCTACGGGACTGTTCGAAAGAGATACCGCGGCCCTGGAACACAAAGGGCTAGGAAGGAACATGGATGGGTTTTAGTCAGTACAAGTCTGACACTCCCTTCCGCTCTGAGCGGGGGAAGTCATTTGATGATTTCCCATCCGAAAAAAAAGGCATTCTTGTTTTCAAATATATGTTGTAGAGATATTTCTGCGAAAAATTGATTGTAGAAATTCAATGATGCTTCCAAATAATATGTATTTCTATGAAATACACTATTCTGTACTTCTATACATTAAATAACCTCTCATCAGTAAAGCTGGTTTTCACAGAGATATATCAAGTTACTCTTGGATATTGCTATACTTAATTTGAGTGGGCGAACTAATAATTTATTACCCGGCTATTCTTATTGCGAAAATCAAGGCCGTAGTTACGCAAGATAAACACGAGAATTTGATCCTTTTCCTCAGAAATCTTTGCCAAAAAATTTCTCCATACAAATAGTTTCGTTGGTTTTTGCTATTACAACGAGAATTTTATGAATATGTCCTTTAGAAGTTCAGTTATTAATATTACCTGAACCGGTGGGTTAATTGAAAAATTTTGGTCCGTCATAATTGCTTATAACGAGGTTTCCAAGCGTTGAGTCTGAATGTAAATCCATGGAGCTTCAGTTTCGCGGCTGACACAAAAGATATGCAAATTGGACGGAAACGTTTGTACTACGCTACGGGCAGACAGACAGCTTTATCTGTGCCTTTTACGGCGCTGTTAACTGACCAATTAGTTTTATGAGCGTAAACCATTGATCGTTTATAGTTCTCCGAACTGTGTTGTGTGAAGAGAGGGCGGATTTTTGTTTATATTTTACTTGTTTCGTACGTTTGCGATTGGGAAGGCAAATAATTGTTATAATATGAAAAACCTCGGGTACGCTTAAAAGTCACAAGAGCTTCTTACGCTCCACACAGGCTATTCAAGACAACCCACCAAAGGTGAGAAGCAAACTGTGGGAAGAGAAGCACTCACCAGCTCCCGATTTCATTAAACTCCAGGAACATTTGCCTACGGGACATGATATGCAGTTGCCTGTTTAGAAAGCACTTAAGCACAAGTAGGCTGCTGTAACCAGAATTTAGCAAAATGGGGAATTAAAGATCCTTCCGACACACAGTGCGAATGCGGTGCTCCCAACTTGATGATGCCCCACTTGCTGGAGTGTCTGAAGAGTCCTAACACTTGCAGTTTAGAAGACTTTAAATCCACCACAGACGTCGCGATTAACATAGGCCCAAGAAATTGAAAAAAGTGCTACAAGCTTAACATAGTTCTTTCAATTATAAATATCGTTTGGCCAAAGATATAGGATAACAGAAATTTCCCAATATTATTAAAACTTTAATGCGTAGAAATAGGTGTATGTAAGTAAATACTAGTGATAGTGATGATGTGAAGAGTCTGTTCAGGTTCATGGCCCAGATATGAACAATGTGTATTTAGGTTACGATGGGACTGACATACGCATTACGATTATAAATGTCACTAAATAAAAAAATAAAAAAGTACCTACTAAAAATATAACTCACAATTTCTCACGAAACTTACTTCTAAAAGTTATAGTACCTACGCTCAGACAGCTTAGTATTTACAAAAGTAACCTAGAGCACACAGTACAATGACACAGAAAATCCAAAAACAAATTATTCACAGTACTTCGATCTAACTATAGGTACTTGTTAACCACCAACTGTAATGTCCCAATATAAATCATGACTCGAAAGAAGAGTACTCGAGTGGCGCCCGTCCGTCTAGACTCTGCCTTACGTAAGATCTTACGACGTTATGCCAGTGTTATTAGTCCTGGCTTTACTGTTCTGAGATTGAAATAGGATGGAATAATCGTCTGGTTTTATGAGCTCTGAATCAGTGGTAGTAAATAGTGCTTTATCTTCCGAATGATTTACATGTCGTATTTCATCAGAAGACAGTCATGTTCTAATTTACATCGCGGTCCTTCGTTGAAGGAGAGCCGTAATCAGACATGTTGTTTATGGTTACATAATTATAATGATAATGCTTTCCGTACTCGTATCACATAAACAAGGTGTAAACAGACCTTTTATGAAGCCGTTAATCAAGCATTCTGTACATCACACTCTACGCAAAATATATTGCTGGGAATCAACTTTTTTTTTGTGGGGTGAAAAATCATGTTTTGCGGTAGGACTCAACGTAACGCACTGAAAACACTGTGCTGATGGATGCATTGGATAGAACTAGGGCCGTGGAGATATTTATAGTTATAACACTAAAAACTTGTGAAAAAGTTAGAACTTTGACCCCCAATATATACCGTAACTAGAAGTTTCCCAGGTATGGTCTCGAACAAAAAATATATCACAGACTCAGGAGGTCCCTCAGATCTCTCTGCATGCTCTTCACTATTATAAACGATCATTGTGCTCCCAAGTACCTAAAAAAATATTTCAAAGTGTTGGGCAGTTCTCACAGTCGTGACCTTCGAGCTTCTAAAAACCTACTCCTTCAAATTCCCTCTCACCGTACTGGTTTCATGTCCTCTTCTTACGCTATCTTAACAATTAAGCTCTGGAATGCGCTACCCCTTGGCATTCAAAAAGCTGAAAGCAAAATGGCTTTCAAAAGGGCAGTTCGGAAGTTCTATTTAAAGTCTGACTAAATTCCTTACTATCTAGTCATCACTAGAGTCATAGTAATTATTATAAGGTTTCTCGTATTTCAGACTATTTGTATGTATTATAATATATATTAGTTTATTATATCTTTATATATATATGTATTAGTATGTACCCATTTATGTGTATCACTACAAGTTTGCAAAATGGTATTTCCTTATTTGTTGTTTTTGTACTCTACCACAATGCTGTCCTATTAGACCCAAAGGTTGACTGGTAGAGAATTCCTTGTGGCATTAAGTCCGCCTATGTACCATTATTGTACATGAAGTTTAAATAAATAAATAAATATATATTGCAAAGACAGAGAGGACAAGTGCGTTTTGGCTTCGCTATGTTTTTATATTCATTATTTTAATTCTGATTTTACATCACTACCGTGATCTGTGAGTGCACTGTCATATCAATCTTCAAATTGTGAACGATTCCCGGCATTTGTTTACAATCTGCCACATCCATCAAGCTATCATGAATTAGGTACTACCTTAATAATTAAAAAAAATCGTAAGCCTATAGACTGAGTAAAATGTAAGTATGTTAATTGCGAGACAGTCACCCACATAGACTTATGGACTTAACTAATAAATTAGGTACATGCTACACGAGCCAGGAGAGTACAGGAAAATAGAAATTTAAAAGTGTATGATTAAATAAATCTATATTTTCAAAAACAAAATGAGATAATACCACGCTCTGGGAAAAGCTACAACATTTTAAAATCACGTCACTGAAATTCTAGTGACGTCACATTAAATAACTTGCAGGAACGGCATCGCTTTTATTCGCTCGGCGGAATTCCAAAATCCGTTATTTGAACCTGCAGTATTCCGAAATCCAAACATAGTTTCACCTCAAATTAAAATTGACAACGTAAAAGCTTGGATATGGAATTTCAATGTTCATTTCGCTTTGTGTAACTTTGCAGTTTGCTAATAATACCTTATTCACACAATGGTATTGTGTTTCTGTTGTATTGTCTAGTATAAAATATTTATGTAGCCGCGAGGGCAAAAATAGTAGATCACTGACCCAAATTCTGTCCGGTTCGGTTGTATCAGTTGTATTCGATCGGTTATCGCTCGAATTGGATTGGAATCAGCTTTCCACTTGGCCTCAGCGTTCTATCGATCTTGGTGTACATTTTGTGAACAATTTTAAAGAATTGCCTCGAAGCTATATTGTATTTTGATCGGGCATACTGATAGCATCATAGGATTTGTGTTGTATACTGCTCGTTCGTTCAACTCGTCTCATTTCATAGTTGGATTTTATTTTTAAAATTGGATCATAAGTTCCGGAGATTACCCCCTACATACTTACAAACAAAGAAACAATTTTTACCTTTTTATGATATTAGTATAGAGTATAGATAGTATAGACTATTTAATTATCTTGTTCTTATATAAAGCATAACAGTGATGATAGTTTATTCAAACTTTAATTGCCTGAAGGCAGCGCCTCTTTAACAAATCTATGTCTAAGTAAGTCCATAAATTAATGTAAACTTTTAAACGACAATTCAATATTGAAACTAAATCTTTCTAAGCTCTTAAGCCTTCTAAGCTCCGTCTAGAAAAATAAAATGTATACTTGCGGACGCAATAAACTAGTCGCGATTTTATCAAATTGGCCCACGATAAACAATCGTCAAGTAATACCAAAGATTTTATTCAGTATTTGGCAAGTTGGGCCATGTTTATTGGTAGTAAAGCTAGCCGAATGTGCCCTCATACCGCCTTGACATGTAACTTTAGTGGAATCCTGCCAAAGAACTATTAAGTCGACTGTCCATTGCTGGTTATGCAGGAGAGTTTCTCCACGTTAGGTGCGCGGTTCATTTGTTTTACAGCCACGCATTCGTACGTAGCGTGGCCATGGGCCACAGTAGCCGATCGTACCCTAATTTTTAGGATTCCGTACGTCAGTCGGCAAAAACGGGTACCCTTATAGGATCACTTTGTTGTCCGTCTGGCCGTCTGTCAAGACCCTTTTTCTCAGGAACGCGTGGCGGTATCAAGCTAAAATTAATATCAAATACTCAAGTCTGTTAGAGCAGTCTGCTAAAGCCCCTTGAGCAGTGAAAGAATCAAACTTGTAAGTCAACGCAATCAAAAGATATGACCGTTTATGTCGCATATTTTGCGATATTACAAGGGAATCAAAACCTATAGGGTACTTTTCGCCGACCTAAATCATGAAATTTGGCGAGAAGCAATGTCTTACAACTCATCTAAAAGGAAAAATCTTAAAACCATCAAATATGTAGTTTAATAACAAAATACCTACAAGTTTATACGAAACCCTCGATACGCGAGTCCAACTCGCCCTTGGCTGGTTTTTTTCGTACAAAATGAAGCTAAATAACTTGCGAAGCTTAGCTGTGATGTGGATCAGCGACCCTAACCCTACGTGGGGTGACTTGGTAACTCTGAACTATGGGGTTCAATACGTCTTGTGAGCGATCGGTATTTCATTTGCTATAGAACCGTGTTTGGTTTGTTGTCCTGTCATTGAAGCGTATCCAATTAATATAATTACTATTGTCGGAATATCAAAGGTGGCATTTAATATTCGGCTTATTGATTCCCATAAATTTGGTCCTACTAATTGGTTGGATGTTTCATTGGGTAAATCATTAACTCGTTATCAATTCTGATCATTTTACGAATTAATCGGTTTTGAAAATCCCTAATCAATGTATTTTAAATGAAAAATTACGGTCTTAGTTGTAACTATTAATTACTAGTCTGAACACAAAATCAGTAACATAGCATGTAGTTATACTCATAATCAGTTTTAGATTATTTCGCATAAAATTGGAGTGTCTGTTTGTAATATTAAAATAACCGCTTTTTACTAAGTGCATATGGATGTATACACTGTTCATATACCAAAACAACCTTTTTTACAATTTTTGTCTGTCTGTCTGTTTGTTCCGGCAAATCTCTGAAATGGCTGGACCCATTTTGACGGGACTTTCACTGGCAGATAGCTGATGTAACAAGGAGTAACTTAGGCTACTATTATTTTACATAAATAATTAGGGTTCCGTGCAAAAAAATAAAACCCTTGAAATTAGTAACAAAATTCGATTCAAATAAGAAGTGATTATAACAATAGGGATTTTTAATAATAATTTCACGCGAACGAAGGTCGCGGGCAACAGCTAGTTAATTAATAATAGTGAAGATCGAATCACAAAGTTAGTAAAATTCTTAAATTCATTGACAGAAACTCCACAGCATTTAATTTTACACAAGAGCTCCTTTAACAAATACAAAGAAAAATTTAAGGAAGGATTTTTAAAAATTCATTTCCTAAATATTCAAACAGAGGATGAAAGTTAATATGGAATTTCATTAACCGACTATAATAAGTGCGAGTCGCACGGGACCGGTCAATGTGGCGAAACTTGGGGGAGGCTTGTGTCCATCAGTCTTTCGTCTTTCGGCTGAAATGATGGTGATGATGATGAATAATGACTATAATAACAAAAGACAGTCTCTACAACCACACTTTCTTTTTCAGGCCCTGGTAGCACGAATCCAAAAAGAACGCGATGCGGCGCTTGCTGAGGCCGCTAGCTGTCGCGAGCGGGCCGAAGCCGCAGCCGCTGCAGCCAACAGAGCAGCACGAGACCGTGACAGTGCTACCACTGAGCTGGACGTGCTGCGCGAGCGGTGGGAGAAAGCGCATCAACAGCACCAGAAACTAACGGTGAGGAGGACGGGCTGAATAAAGTAGCTAGGTCTAACAGAACTGGTAAAGTGGTTTTGTGTTCGACTTGACGGAATCACAGCTGCTGAGCGGTCCTGGGTTCGATTCTCGGGTCGGGAAGTGTGTTTCCATTAAGAATTTTTCAGCAGCAGCCACGGAGTCTGGATTTGTGCCCGGTTGATGGAAATAGGCTCGCCCCCTATGACATGGGACTTAAACATAACTGGCGAAATTTAGGTGTATATATAAATGTCTTCATAATTTAAATCTTAATGAGATTATTCTCATCCTGTTGATGGCAATCTATAATGAGTCAGTTCAGAACATAGCTGCGAGTTTGGAGCTATCACTGGTACGCCAATCTAAATAAGATAGTCGAGTTTAGAAGAGAATATTGAATCAATTGAAATTGATTGAATCTCTGCACACTCAGCTGACTTTGACAATGAACTTCTTTGTCACTGAACTTGCTTTTGCGTACTTTCTAAAAGCAACGACAAAAGATTTTGCAATGAAAAAAACTGATAACTGATTGTGTAATGTTGTATGTTATAGTAAAAAAATATTTGTTTTGTTTTCAGATGGAACGAGACGATGCCCTAACAGAGCTTGAGATACTGAAAGAAAAACTAGACAAGGCTCTTTATTCCACACAGAAAACAATCGAAGAAAAGGAGACAGCGCACAAAGAATACGAAAAAATGCTAGAGAAGTACGACAGGTACATTTAATTTTACGTGTCGTCTTGTGTTGCTTCGTTATGATTATGTCCCTAAAAAATAAATTCCGAATAACATGAAACAAATAAACTTTTTCTTTTTTCCAGATCCCAAAATGAAATCTACCGCCTTCAGAACAAGATTGATATATTAGAAGCAGACAAAGATCGCATTGAAATGGAATTCGAAAAGCATGCGCATATAGCTACGAAAGCAAAAGACGATCAGCGCAAACTGCAAGACGATTATGCTAGATTACAAGAAATGTACGATAGGGCCTCTCTCCAACTTAACAGGACTAAAGAACAGGAAGAAAAAGCCAAGGAAGACATGGATAGGTTAAGTGTTGACATCGAAATGGTGCGAGATCGTTACGAAAAGAGCCAAATCGAACTAAGAAGGTATCAGGCCGAAAAAGAGAAATTAGTCGCAGATAACGAGCGTCTACAATTCGAATATGACAGGGCAATGACGCAGTGTGGTAAGGCACAGGCTTCCAATGAAAAGACACAAGAGGAAATGGCTAGAGTGCAAGTAGAACTGGAGAAAATGTATGACAAGCACGATAAGGTAGCGGCTGAATTGAGAAGAGTTCAAGCCGAACTAGATAAGGTGAAGCAGGACGCAAGCGGTGCGAGAGAGGAAGCTGAACGATACGCGGCACGCTACGGAAAGTACCACGACACGAAGGAAGAACATGAGAGGACTAAGTTGGAGGTGGAACGACTGCGCGCTCGGCTAGAGAAGACCACAATAGACCTGGAGCGAGCGCGCAAATCAGAAGAAGAAGCAGCCCGTCTACGCTCGGAGCTCGATCGCGTCGAAGCAGTCCGAGGTAAATACCAATTCGAACAGGATAAGTGGACGAACGAACTGAACAGAGTGCAAGCGGAACTCGACAAGCAACATGAACGGTACGAGGCAGCGCAGGCTGACATACAACGCCTACAAGCTGAAAAGGAGCAGGCAGAAACTAAACTACACGAGATGAACATACAGCTGGAACTGTCCAAGACTGAAGTCACCAAACTCAGCGCCACCTTAGAAAAGCAACGAGCAGACCTAGAACGCGCTCATATTGAGTGTGAGAAGTTCAGAGACCGATGTGAGAAACTAAAGTTGCGGTCCGAACAACTGGATAAGGATAACGAACGACTTAAAGGAGAATTGCAACAGATTGAGAGGATGAAGCTTCAAGCGGTCGCCGGAGATAAGGCGAGGACCGAAGACAGGCTTGAAATCGAGCGTCTTCGTGACAAGCTCGAGAAAGCAATCCAGGCGAGAGATTCCACGGAAATGGAAGCTGGCCGCTTAGCGAAGGAACTAGAGAAGTCACAGATGCACCTGTCGAAATATCAGGAGACCAATGAGACGACGCGCGTCGAATATGAAAGGATGACGAACGAACTTGGTCGAATGCACGAGCGCCTTGAACGAACCATCCTAGAGATGAGACATGTTGAACAGGAGAGAGATGCACTGGTGCAAGAGTTACATAACATGAGGTTCAACGTAGACCAACAACAGCGAAACATAGACCACCGCACGCAAGAGACCTTAGTAAAACTGCAGCAAGAATTAGCTCAGTCGGTTCGCGACAGAGAAAAGATGGCCTCAATATTAGAACAAAGAGACAAACAAGCGGATGCTATAGAAAAGCAGATCGTCAAGTTAGAAGCCGACACAAAACAGCTGACAATCGAGCGCGACCAACTAGTCGCACAGTTAGAAAAGTCTCAAGACATGCTCGTGAACTTCCAACGAGAATTGAATGCTTCTGAAGCCGAGCTACAGAAACAACGTGAGGAAGTACGGCGAGTGAAAGAAGAACAACGAAAGATGGCGCAAGATACCGGTGGTGCTAAGAACGTCATCGAGAGCCGTGACCGCGAGATCGCTAAGCTACAGCAGCAAGTTCAATCCGTCACTAAAGAAAAGGATACAATCAGACAGAGGGCAGAGAAAGCCGAGAAAGAAGCTCAGAAAGTTGGAGAGATTGACAAATGGCGCGCTGCGGTCGAACAAGAGAAAGCGAAGGCGATTCAAGCCGAGCGAGCGTTGGCCGAATGTCAGCAGCGGATGCAGAACTTGGAGAAGCAGTTCCAGGCCGCGCAGCAGCAGCTGCAAGGCGGCGCGCGCGGCGGCGCCGAGGCGCTGGCGGCGGCGCAGGCCGAGGCGCGCGCGCACGCCGTGGAGCGCGAGCGCTGCGGCGCGCAGCTCGAGATGCTCGTGCAGGAGCTGGAGAAGAGCCAGGTCAGTTGGAGGATCGCCCGGCGACGAGCCCAAGCTTCGACCGGTTCAATCGAGTTTTTATTTCCTTTTATCAATAAAGAACATTTTTTAACGGTTTTTCTACCTGTGCCAGTCAGACTTCCTTTCGGCAAAAGTCAACTTTCAAATAAAATAATGTCCACTTATCCCAACCAGCTATTACAATTTATCTTTAATCAAGATTATGATCGTCATTGTTTTCATTCAGCCGAAAGACCTTTTAGTGGACCTATTATTTAAATTATGGCGTTTCTAATTGAAGAACTTATTTGAACAAGCCAATAATTATTTCTGTCTAGATTTTTCGTCAATGAGAATCTATACTCAAAAGAAAGAAGCATTACAGTTAGCACTGTAATGCTTCTTCTAGTAGACATTAACTAGCTGAGATAGGAACGTGAATGAACTAATGCAAAATTATGCCAAAGCCTTATTGTCTGTGACAATATACCTCATGGGTAAACATCTAAAACTTTGCTTTCTACCTCTAAAGTAGACTATTGAAGGAATAAAATAAAAGGAAGTCAGAAATTTTTTGAGCCATTTGGTGAGAGAAAACGGGACGTCAATAGAGGTTGATTGGGAACATTGGATCTACGTTTAGGTTTTCGTCGCGTCAACACAAACTCGATTGAACCGCAGCGAGTGTACGTTGTCCGCTTCAATCATTGCACCGGTGTCGAGTAGATCATTTTATTTGGATGTTCATGTTTTTGTTTGATCATCGCCGGAACTTGTCGTTGTATGTAGCATGTCACCCGGCCCGCTGGGCATCCTCCAACCCCTCATTGTTCGTATTTATTTTATTAGTTTCATCATCGCAGTGTAAAAGAAGAAAATCATGGAATGTATTTGTGTTACGAGCAAATTGTTGCACCATACATTTTTCATACGCACCGAATGCTACCCGTTCGTCGGTCGCAATTAATGTCGGGTGCAATAAAATTGCAATAAACGCTTCATTGTAAAAAGGAACTGTTAATTTTTATCTTTTTTCAGCCGTTCGCTACTGTACTGTGTATATTTGCAAAATTATTTTATCATTGTTCGTTCATCTCAATAAATATATTTTGGGAGGGAGTGTCTAAAACTTATTTGGCTGCGACTAAAATATATTTTGCAGAGTTACTTGTAAGATAAAGTTTCGCTTGTTGGATTGGATTTTGCGATTCATATAATCTAGCTTTTTAAGCTTATGTAAGAGTGTACGACGCTATCTTTGCTTACTAGAATACTGTTTTCGTTAACGGTATTATTTTCCGGGGACAGCTCGATCTGCGAGAGGCGACGAAGAAGCTTCAGGCGGCGGGCGCGCAAAACGCCAAAGCTGGGGAAGACACAGCCCATGCTAAGAAACAACTGCAAGAGGAATTTAAAAAGTTGGACGACGCGAGAAGACAGATTGAAGAACAACGGAGAACAGTGGAGAACAAGCGGAAAGACGTGGAGGAGAAGGAGAAGGCGCTGGCGGAATTAGATCGACAGTTGAAGAAGAGGAAAGAGCAAATGGACCAAATGGAAGCATCTTTGAGGAAGGTGAGATTTAAATACACAGCACGAGCATATAACAGCAGACATGTTAAATCATACAGTAAGAATAACTTGATGGTAAAAGACAAGACAGAGTTTTAGAACAATTTCAGATTTGTAGAGCATCATTTGTCCTATTTTACTCCAACAAGTGTGGTGGTCCTCGTCAAGGAGCTCCTGGTTAAATAATAACAGCCACTAGAGTCGATCTTCAGGTTAAGCCACTCTTGCTTAAGTTGGTCCGTGGATGGGTGACCACCCATTACATACCGAGTTTCCCCCGTACCTCCAAAAACAAGTTAAGTCCTTTGTCACGGCTGTCAATTGTAGATCTACATTTAACAGTTGTTACAGCTAGATAGTGGGCCGAAAGTCTGACAACTAGTCTTACCATATGAATATTACCGATGAATCTGAGGATGATCAGTCCATCTAAACTACAATCAAGAGCGAGCTATATTCCGAAACAATGACCTTGGAAGCTTCAAACTATACATTTTTTTAAAACCTTTGAATGTGTTATCAGGCCGGCGGCACCACAGCAGCGGTATCTGATTTGAACCGTAAGCTGTCGGACTCGCAGAAGGACGCAGACACCCTGAAGCAGCAGCTGACGCAGACCAAGGAAGAGGCGGCGCGCCTGACGGCCGAGACCGAGCGCCTGCTGCAGCTGGTTCAGATGTCGCAGGAAGAGCAGGCGCAGAAGGAGAAGCAGATCATGGAACTGCAACAGTTAGTATACGTTTACATTATAATCATCATCTTATAGGTCTCCCCAAAGCGTCGCCATATCGCTCCACACTGTCTTCTTGTTTTCGAGTCGATTGTAAATTTACATAATAATTATCTATATTATTATGTCAAAGGAGTTAGTACGCCCATCTCGATGTATCAGTGGTGTTCTTAACGTCGTCAGAAGTTCTGTGCTTCTTTCATACAGCTGATTCTTGCAAGTTTCACTAGGTGTTCGAACCCCTTGTTGGGCTTGTCGTTAACTGAAAGGTGTTATAAATTGTATTTATCCAACAGAAGAGACACGAGAAAAAGAGTGTGTGTATTGTTTGTTCGCTTCAAAATGTTCCTCTAATTTAGTTGTATGTGCATTTTTCCCAATCCTAATATTTTCGCTGGACGTCCAAAAAAGGTACTTTTGCGGGCGGACACTTAATTTTGATTATTTTCTCCAGGTCTGTTAGAAATCTTCAAGCCAAAATGAAAAGTCAGCAGCAAGCACAAGCACAAAGAGAAGAGGTATATTTTGCTATTTATATTATTATCAATTACCATATCGTTAAAACTTATGAAGTTAACAATGCACGAATGAGTCATTAAACTAACAATGAAGAGTAAGGGATTACTTCCACTGAAAAGAGTTGAATGCAGATGCATCTAGAAAGTTTCTTTAGCAAGTTACTCAGAACTGCAGACGTATATACGGAAAGTTAATGTTTGGAAGATAAAGCATGTAAAGTGACTAATGAAGAATTCATTAATTACCTCTCATCTAACATAGAAACTGAATTAAAAGTAGCAGTAAAAGTTTTAAAGGAATATTATGGATACTCCCTAATTTATTAGTAACATTGCATCAATCAATGATTGTCAATAAGATGATCCTTTCCCGAAAATAGTTCTTAAACTTCTCTGTTTGATTTGTGAAATTCATTAGAAACCTCAACTGCTACAATATTGTTATTTTTAACCTGTGCATGTACTAACCCAACTAACATTTTCTGTTCCACGCAGGCCGGACCCGCTGGCTTCCTCAAAAGCTTTTTCTAAGTTAGTCCTTCGCACCAAGACTGTCGTTCATTTATTTGCTCTTTTCGTTAAAAAGTTTTTCTTTGACTGTCGTTGTAACATCGCCAGCGACTTCTATTCCACGTCTCTCGGTAACAATATCACACGTAAGCTTTACAAACGCAATTTCGTATTAAGTAATGTTATCGATATTTATATTGAATATTTATAACAAAGTGTTCAGATAATAATATTGATCTCTTGTTGAACTCCGGACGTACTCGTACGAGTCTCCTCGCTCGTACATTGTAACTGCACACAATAACGATAATTATTAGTTTAGCGATAATTTAAGTGATGTTTAAAAACAAATAAATAATCGTGGTGTTCAGCGGGAATTATTTTTTAAGTAATAAAAAATACAATATTGTAAAACTGTTAAGTAATCATGTATCTAGATAGATCGAGTAAGTTGTCCACTAGTCGATGTTACCCCGCTTTCAATCTTGTTATGCGAACTATCAATGATCTATAAATAAAACGAAATCTATGTTGACCTTTCTCGAGTTATTTTTGAGTTTATATTGTTGATGAGGTTTTTGTTGTTGAAGTAAAACTTATTCGTTTTTATTGATTTTTCTTTTGTTTGTTTTTTATTTTCATCTTTCGACCCCACACGGTAGGATCTAACGCGCGCGAGACAAAGCGAGCTAGCCGCCATGAGAGAGCTCGAGAGCACTCTCTCGCAAAAAGACGTGCTCAAAGCGAAGTATGAAGAGAGCAAGATGAAAGTAATAGACTTAGAGATAGAGCTCAACGAATCATCGCTTATATTATCAGAAGTGCTAAAGATGCCAGATGGGCCAGAAACAAATAATATTAAACGGAGTAAGAGCTTTTTCGAGTTGCAAAAGAGTGGTAAGGTAGTGGGTAGGCTTGACAAATGCAGATTAAGCAGAAGTGACAACGACTTAGACATGATGCACTGTCGAGACAAGAAGAGAGAACCACCGAACATAAGTAAGTTGATGAGGAAGATATCGGACCTGACGAAGGAAATGGCGATCAAGAACTCTAAATTAATAGAGCAGCAAAGATGTATATCAATCCTAGAAGAGGCGTTAAGAGAGAATAACAATATAGCTGAGTTTGAACAATTGCTTGCAGTAGTAAGGAGTAAAGACGAAAGGATTAATGAGTTGGAACAAATTGTAAATAAGAAAAGTGTGACGAATCTAAGTGAAGGAAAAGATAGGAGGATATTAGAGTTAGAGGACGCTTTGAAGGAATCGTTTATGATAGCGGCAGAAAGAGAGAAAGTATTCTATGAAGAAGAACAGAGAAGAATTGAAACCTTGCGCAAGGTAAGACCCTATTTTACATTCATTGTTTGTTCATCTTGGAGACAACCGATATTTTTTTGGCAGTAGATTGCAATCTGTATGACACAACCTGAAAAACCAGACTCGGTCAAAGATTTCTTTTCGAGTTTATGATTAAGTAACATTAAAGTAACCATAGTAGATTTTAGCAAGTCAGTCGTTCTGTTCATAAATAAATCTCCTATTTACAGGACGAATATAATTCTAACAAAGAAAAGTAGTATTATCCTAATTCTCAAACATAAAACATTTGCAGATGGGCAAAATGGAACAACGCATACGTTCACTTCGGAACGCTTCAGCGATGAACTGCGAGACTTGCTCCTCGGTGCTGAAGCGCTTGAAGCTGCTAGAAGACGCACTGCAACACTGTCAGAACAACAGGGACCATATATTGCGACAACTATCGCACCTCGTGTAAGTATTATTTATTACTTTTCATTGATATACATATAATCATATACGGTGGAACGAGGCGCTCGTTGCTACATAGTAACAGCCGCACGAATCAAGGTTAAGCAACGCTTCCGTCGATGGGTGACCATCAATTACATACCGAGTTTCGTCTGAACCTAGGAATGCACGTTAATCTGTTGGTCATTTGTAGATCCTTAACAGTCGTTAGAGGTAGTCACTAACCGGAAAATCTGAAAATCAGTACTTAGCAGATAGGCAGTCGCATGTGAAATACTGGTATTCCGTATAGACTAAGAGCCGATCCCAACACAGATGGGAAAAGGCTAAATAGACAGATAATATCAGAAAATCAGTACCATCTTTTGATTCAACAAAATTTCGTTGCATCATTTTAAGAAACATCTGTCTGTAAAGGTTGATTTATTCTCAGCTTCTCTGGTGACCGACATACCAATACAAAAATAGACCCAGAAAATCTAGTACAACGAAACACACATACATATACATACATAATATTCATTCCAGTCAGGACGTGCTAGAAGGTGCAATCAGCGAGAAAGACTCTCAGATAGCCGAGCTAGAAGTGAAGGGCGTACTCGACGAGAGCGAGACCAACCGATGCGACACGCTCAGGACAGAGCGGGACAGACTGCTCAATAGGCTAAAGACAGAGGTAAATAATAAGTTTTATCATTTTAAATGGGATAGAGATAGGAGGATGGACAAACTGTCATACGGCTACTTATTACTAACAAATAAAAAGTAAGAAAGTAGACTGTACAATTAAATTTAATGAGTAAAAAGAGGGAAGGTACAAAATACAGCTATTATAAAAAACACGCACTCAAGACTCGGGAGGTAAGAGGAGGACCTGTTTAGGTTACTTGCTGTTATTTGCGATAGAACACTTTCTTGGGTAATTTCTTTTGTATGTGCTCACTTGATCAATCAATCTCTGAGCTAATTCAGAGGCCCATGGGTGGCATAAAAACTCTGACACCAGCTTAGGCACACTTCTCCTTCTTCGTCGTCACACTCTTGGCAGAGTGGTTGCGGTCGTCACATCAGGGATGGTGGCAAGTTTCACAATCCGTCGCCATTCCTCCCGTACTGTGATTTTCCTTGAACATTCGTGGAGTGGACCATTTAGTGCAGTTTTGACTTGGTTGGTCCAACGCTAACCACTATACATACGATAAAGAAGAAGAAACAATCAAATCTCAAAAAGTTTGTCTGTGTCATCGTTACTACATATTTCTATTAATCATTGCATTAATAATACGTATTGTAAATTTGTTTAAGAGTACTATTTTGACCTACATGAGTATTTGCTAGTACTACCTCAATTTTATTGACCATTTTTTTATCACTATCATTAATTCTATTCTAGCATTCCCAAAAGGCAATTCACTTTCTATTTTCTGTCGAATTGCCTTTTAGTACTTAAGAATATCTCATGTTACCATTAAAATATATGGCTTGGAAAGGTGACACATAACTGACCTCCTTCCTTTAAAGCTCCATCAAATTCATCTACAAAATATTCACAACCAGCCCAATTCGTTCTAGAACGAGCGCATACTCCAACTGGAGCAGTACAGCGCCCCCGCCCCGGCAGCGGCCTCAGGCTCCCTGCCGGTAGACCTGCCGCTGACCGACCGGCTGCTGCAAGCTTGCGACGACAATGTAATTGTTTGGGTATAGTCTACTGCTATAGAGAATGGTGAGATCGCATGGAGTGCCGCCGGTGGTTTGGTTACAGCTGGCTTTTGGTTAGTATGCTCTGTGCTGGAGCCAAAGTTGGTAGACTATAATGATTATGTTATCCGTTGACACGATTATTGGTCTATCGTTTGCAGCTTCCACGTAAGACGAAGGGTTTTGAAATGGTTATCTGTCTTTGTGTTGGTTATCGGGGAATATTCAAGGAAAAAAAGATCTTTTACTGTAAATTAAATCGTAGTCTCCAATGTTGACCTAGTTGAAAGAATGGGTGAAATACATAATAATAACTTCCAATCATTTTATAACTTTTAGAAAACTTTGAGATCACAATTTACAAAAGCTTAGATTTCTGCATGGTTTTCCGCATTAAAGCTTCCTATTAAACTCATAGATGTAATCGACAAAAGGCTTAAAGAACTTAAAGACTAATATAAAAATGCGTCCACCATCTCGAATGGCGCCCCATCGCCATTTTGTTCATCATTTTTATAAAAATCTTATGCTTGATTGACTTCACGAATTTCGCAGAGCCAAATTGACTAAACAACTTATTGGAATTTAAAATTGAGAATTTTAAGGAAATCAAATTTTGCTCAATTTTCTTAATGTTTGAGAGTGTGTTTGAGTGTGTGCTTAATTGATTAAATAATTCATGGCGAGAGAAAAGAAGGAAAAAGGAAGAGTTGAAACTGATGAAATCCATCTAATAAAGATTGGGTGTGGAAATACACAAGGCTTGGTATTACGACCAATGGCAGAAGTAAGTGTACTAGACGAGACAAATATGTAATTACTAGTGTGTTATTATTAGAATGAGTTCAGTAAGGAATATAGGTAAACTTAGAGCAGCTATAACTTGCCTAATATTTTTAATCGTAAGTATGTCATCGAGGTAGTTAAGGAAAAGTAATACTCAAGTTATTTACTAAAAGGTGTCTTATAGGGATGGAGATTGAATGCACTTACAGTCATTTACAGAAACAAATGATAATACAATGTTAATGCAAATCAGAAGTCACAGCTTACCTTATTTTTTCGTATTCACCTGAATTTGGTTATAGTCTACGGGAAGATCCATTGGCTCTTTGTCTTTCTGTTGACGAACTAAGCATAGAACTGTTGATAAATGTGTTACTCACCTAATTATCAAATGAAAGCACGGTTGAAATGGATGATTCTTTATATTAATGATTTATGCATATATGGACGTAGAAAAAAAAACTCATCTCACTGTTAAAATCGGAGAAAAAATCTTCTCTTTTGCATAACATTGGCTGTTTTCTGTAGGTACCTGACTGTAATAACGAAACACCAGTTAACATTTTACTAATGACCACAGGAGGAGGACATCCCAGCAACAGTGCTCTAACGACAAACGCAGCTAAGTCAAAACGTAAATCTGTTTGTGGCCTTAGCCATCATCACGCACTAGTCACCCATCACCGCTACCTTACCAACTCATCATCGCTTATCACTCCAGCATTCTGCCAAACAAAAACTTAAAAAAAAAAAACGCTCGCTTGCAACAACTTCTGACAAAAAAGAACGAATTTTTTACCAAAGATGTTATTTTTTTCTGTAAATAAATTAAGTTTTTTTTTATTTATTACTTTTTTGTTTTATTTTATTTTTTCTCTCGGTATTTTACACTTCTCGTGCTCTAAAGTAAGAGATTATTTTTATGTCTTACGATTGAAGGAACCAAATGATTTATATTTATTATCGTCTATAATATACGGCACTTGTTGATGTATACCTACATTAGAGCAATAATTACCGATATTATAGTTGAACACTCGATGTCTATTTTTAACTTAATACTAGTCAAATCTATCAATGTTCTAATGCTTTAACATACAAATATACTTATATACTCGTTTATATACAATGTGTAGAAAAGTGTATGGAATGTGAAACTTAAATGTTAGCTAAACTAATGCCAGATGGGATTGCATTGACCGAGTTTATTATTATTGGGTTATTCAGAGAACCGACGGAATATGTGGAAGGTGCCAGGTCAGGATTTAGGTATTTACTTAATAATATCAAAGTTTTTCCTACACGTTGTATACAAACAAAATAGTAGATATAATGTTTTCACCTTGAAAAAAGGATTTTGGACTTTCTATCATCCCAAATCTTTCGGCCTTAGGGATTTGTTTAGTTAGTGGAATGTTACTTTAAATTAGTAGACACTGATATAACATTAGTGATTGTTTTGCAACAAGTTGCTAGCAGACTTTTCAATAAATTTTTACATATCATGCACAAATTATATGAAAAAAGTACATTCAATGCTGACAGTCTGCATATCATTACGATTTAAAACGTAGCTTCTTACTCATAAATCATAAACCCCGTAGGAAATCGGTGTTCGAGATATTTTCGTGAGCCAAGAAGCTCGTACAATGTCGAAAAGCACTGCCTTACATTCTAAGTAAAAATATTAAATATTTGTTCTGTTAAGCGAAAGCCTCGTTTGCTTAGTGAAAAGAGCAGGGACGTCCGCTCTCTTCGACTGATAGCGATGAAATGAGTAACCGTGGGTTAAAAGACGTCAATTTTCCTTTATGGCAGCTATCGAACTACCCACGTTCTCGAGTGATTTTATATTTACGTGTTTTGAGCTTTTTATAAATAAAACATTATACAAGAAACAGTATTGTATTTGTGATAATAATAGTACCGGTGTCTACACGAAATCCAATTTGTGAAAGATATTTTTAAATTCCACATGTTGTTACTTATCTATATATAATTACAGATATAAAATAATAATTTGTACATCTAGTTAAGTATTTAAGCCATTTAAGCTTATTGCTGTTTTAAGCAATTGTTTTTTAATGATAAAAAATCCCATTTTCATAAATTGGATTATCGCTCCAGAATTAAATAAATGAGAAACATCGAAAATACGCATATTTTTCTCGATAACTTAAACTTCTATTAAGGGGCATTGGTCGACTGTTTTGTTTTCGAAAATAATTGTTATACTTTAAA
Source organism: Lycophotia porphyrea (assembly GCA_950005105.1). Lineage (NCBI taxonomy): Eukaryota > Metazoa > Arthropoda > Insecta > Lepidoptera > Noctuidae > Lycophotia > Lycophotia porphyrea. Next base: position 4,633,946 of record OX465407.1, on the reverse strand, counting down.
ACTTGAAATTATTTAGTGTTAAGTGCATTAAATGACCTATTAAGAATAGTTTGTACTTGTGTTATGTCCAATGTCCTTTAGTCTATAGGCTGAGATCCTTCCTTGTTCTATCTCCCACTACCTAATTTATATAAAATGTTATATTATTTAATCACAAATTATAGAGTGTTGGCAAATTCTATGGCTTTTATACACGGTCGCTGAATGTAGTATGTATATGTACGGTAGGCGGGATGTATAGCGGAGCTGCGGTGCGTCGTCGTCGTTTTCTTCGATGATTCCTTTCGTTTTCAACAGTCCGTCGATGCGTATCATTTGAGGCTATTCCTTCCAACGTTTCTCTTGGTCCGACGTACCGCATCTGCCCGCGAATTAACTTTTTGTATTGACTCAAGTGTGTAGTTGAATTGTATGATCAGTCACAATAATTATTACGGTATTAAAATAAATGATATTAGTTACTTGTTACTTAATATAATGGTATATAAATAACAGTGGGTCGTATTGTTTCACAAGTTGTATTGACCGAAATTATGCTGAAATTAAAAAAAAAATACATGTTCTTTGAAAATATAATATCTTCATATACGGAACGGTACTGTTTGTTTTCTTTGAGGAACTCAATAAGATACCTACCTTCTCCCTGATTCCTAATAAGTACAAGTAATAGTAATCCAAGCTCCAGTATGTATGAACCTATCTTTGCATTCAGTGTAGGTAAGTACTTCGATCAAGAATAAATTGGGAAACGTAAAGAGATCGCTCATGCATTAGAAGTTGGTGAGTTCCTAGACGAGTTAATCTAACCGTGTCTAGTATCTATCTCCATATAGTTTGAACTTTGGTCCAAACCCGCCACTATTCCCAAACGACTGCAAGCCAGAATCCACAGTAGCGACCACCAGAATAGCGTCGAGACAACGAAGTCCCAGGAAAATAACGTAACTGTCTTTGATCCCGCAACGAAATTATTCAGAAAAGAATAGCGTAGGACTAGAACTAACGTCATTTCCAGTTCTCTTCTATATATAGATTTTAGGCTTGTATGTAATTGCTGCCACTAGATGGAACTAGTTTTCCTATCTGACCCTATGTAGAGGCAGAAGCCTAGGGATAGATGTGAGCTTTAGACTGATACCCCAATCTAAATCTGTATTATCAAGTACTTTGCTGGTTAGGTAGGTACATAAATTAGTTTTCGTAAAAATAGGGTGAACATCAGAGCATCCTTTACTACTTTCACCTGAACCCTGAAATAAAAACTGCTTGGTTATTTTTTTTACTAAATTCTAACAATAATAATGCAAATATTTAACTGAATTGTTATTATCTCGACCAATACCTGAGGGGGCTCTGGTTAGGCAGCTGGATCAAGGGCTTGATTCAGAAAGCAGAACTCCTGGACACGGCACGTATTGTTAGGAGGTTCCTCTCTGGAGCCCTGACCGTAGCTTGGACCCTGTTCCCGATACCGGTGGGTTACTATTTTTTTTATATTTTTAAATGTATGTATTCCTTTTTTATAATAAATAAAAATGAAATATTTAGAAATGTAATCAATTTGCACAGAAATAAAGGAATTCAAATATCTTTTTGGTTACAAATTATTGATATTAAACGTTGAAATATAGTTCAAAGTTTTGACACTATTTACTCTCGCACCCTTACTCACTCCGTTTTACGATAGGTACCTATTAGTTATAGATCAGGTGTATACAGACTAGGTACAGTCTAGCTGGTTATATAATCATGTCCCGTGCAGATGCTATCTAGCTAAACTGCAAAGGAAGTATGTAATGAACCGCAGACAGCCGCTAGCTTCCTATAACTATTTATAATTTCTGTTCAAAGCCGAACAAAATCTGCGTTTAGAAGATTTGGTAACAGCGCCATCTAGTGGGGAGTAGTAGTGTTTGAATGGAAACCGTAGAGAGCATTGCCTTGCCGCAGCTATGACAATGACATGATTGTGTCGGTTCAATTTCTTTTTTCCTACTTGATAATAGATGGCGGTAGCAGTACTGAGAATCCCAACAAAACTTTATTTCTTCTTTGATTGTTGTCTTTGTTGTTTTTCTTGCGTACAAAAGTTTAGCAACTTCTGAAGTTGTATGTTTTGTTTTGGTACGAAATAAAATTTCACATGGCTGGCTAAGAACCCGTATACGTAACCATTTTCGCACTTTTATTTCTGTTATAAAATCAGAATTATCTAAAAAAGGGATAAAGTAATGTCTATTTTTTTTTCAGATTTCATGATTTCTAGCTGTTACGATACATGACCACTTTTTATACTTTGATATCTATTGACTTATCTTGACTATTACAATAGGTAGGTACCTACTTATTTAAAATAATTTATTTGTATTCTATTCCACTATATCGCTACCTAACAACAAGCATAAGCAGCCAGCTGTTACTGGAACAGGAAGTACGTCGCACGACCGGAAGCAGGTGCGTGTGAGTTCCGCTCAATACTGCACTGGTGCACATCTATACCAGAGTAACACATACAGTTGTACTCAACCTTATTTGTAGGGAATAGGGTTTATATTACGTTGGTGGAGTTGTTAAGGGTTTGTGGTAATCGCTAGGTCAAAGGGACACTTTCACTTGCTTCGTAAAATTTTGATGTTGAAAATACAAAGTTGTAATAATCGTTAGATGTGTGATTTAGGAGCTTTTTATAGTTATGTGTTTTCTGATAAGTTAGAGATTATTAAATGAGAATTTTATTCCAAGCTTTCGAATAAACACTTACGCACTTTTGTGGAAATCTTTTTATGTAGGCGACAGTAGATTAACTGTTCGGGCGCGGGTAGGCGAGTGATATGTCGTGGGTTCAAATAAATTGCACCCGTTGCGTTATGACTGTTGAGATAAGTATGATGATGCATTTTGACCAATACAGTGGACATTGGTAATATTTCATACAAAAATTTTGATCCAAAAGCCGCCAAAGCGAGCTTGAAAACTTTACTATCCCACCTGGGATCCTGTCCTGAGATAAGTTAAATCACTTTTGACAGGCACTAGCTATGACACTCACAGGAACTTGGAGCCCCCTTAGGTTATGGGGCCCTAGGCACTTGCGCAGAGTGCCCAATGGGAATGTTGGCAATGAAAATAACACACTACACAATGAATGTTTTTAATAGTCCAAGCATAGGCATCGTAACTTTCCTGTTTTACACAATACGTGGGTTTTCACATGGTTTTTCCTCCACCGAAAGTCACATGTCAATGTCATATCCCGTAGGTACTTTACGATGAATTTAATAAGTCGATTTGTTTTCCCTACCAATATACCTTTACCGAACTAGGAATTACGGAATACCCTGATTTTCCTGTTATGTCACCACGGTTTATTACATGTTAGGTCTATAGGTAGGTACATAGTTTACGTAATATGATAAATATAATTAATTATGTATTTCCCTTCGAATACCTATTCTGAGCACATTTATTTTAGGTATCATCCACTGCATGTCAGACTTCCTGAATACCTACCTACGGTATGATTACGAAACAATTGCTGTCTGTAAGTACCTAATATGATGTTATGACGTATCATATCCACATCACTCCTGTTGTCTTCATGGTGTCCTGGTGGAGATAGCCTATAGTGCTAATGTGTTACCGTGTACCTATCTATAATTAAGTATGTGTAAGTCCCATGGAATAGAGAGCGAGCCTATTAACATCAACTGGGCACAATTCTAGTCTCCGGCCTGTTACTGAGTAATGGAAAACCCCAACCACACTTTGCTAAACCAGGGAATCGGACCAAAGACCTCGCGCTTAGCAGTCGCATTTGCAACCACTAGAACAACGAGGATTTTACTCCGATATACATATATTTCCTACTCGCAGGAGTAAAGCTGAATCATTTCAAAAACGTTCACAAATACTCTCTAAGGGACGTTTATCGTTTGGCATAAACAACAAAATAAGTAGAAGGGTGAAGAAATGAACGTTGATATGAGCTCGAAAGATCACTAAAAGATCTTGTAGTCTATCGATACAGGCTACTTCTCTATCGAAATGGTTCATTATGGCTCGGACCCTTTCGATAAAAGCACTTCGCTTTATCCTAGCGGGGATCAACTATTGAACAAAAGATTTCTTTCATATAGAGATAGAACACACGCTATCAGTAGCTAGTGTATTACTACCGAACGGGCCATCTTTTATACTGGCAGGTTTTGTTAAAGGCAAAAACTAGTAAAATCTGCAGCGTCCATTTGCGTCGGTAGTCTGCTGAATTCAGCTAATTTAGGTAGGAAACATTCCAAGTTTCCTACCTAAATTATGCATTTTCAGGAAACCTGCGAAACTAGTATTTATGAATGATTTAGGTCCAGAGTCTATTGCTTTTTCAAACATACTGATAAAACAGCCATTGAAGAAAGTTGAAAGGGAATCGATAGTCAAGGTATCATGTGATGAGGAAGGACGAATCGCATGTGACTAAAAGAGTAATATAATTCTTTATGGAGAGGGAGAGGAAGACCAAGGAAACGATGGATGGATTGTGTGAGGAATGGTATGAAAGAAAAAAGAGTAAATGATATCATGACGGTTGACAGGGAAGAATGGAAGAAAAAAACGAGTTGCGCCGACCCCAACTAACATGGGACAAATCCAGGAAGATAATCATCATTGTCAGCTTATAATGTTCCCACTGCTGGGACACAGGCCTCCTCTCAAAGAGAGGGAATGGGCTATAATCCACCACGTGGGCCCAGTGCGGTTTGGTTGATGTCACATGTCTTCGTTTTTTTTTTTTGTTGTAGTACTTGGCGGTTTCCTCTCGATGTCCTTCACCGTTTTGAGAGCAATGGTGATGAAATAAATTACACAAAGTAATGTGCCGGCCTGGTTTCGAACCCATGACTTACTGCTCGTAAGTCGGGACCGCCACTATTGGGCCACCGCTGCTCTCAAGGAAGATAATGTACTTATTTAACTAACTATATTGCATAACCACTGTGTAAGAATGTTGGCGTTAAAAAGTATTTCATAGTTTAAGACTCCGTAAACCAACATAATTATTGTTTGCAAATGAATACTTCGCACTATTTTTCCTGTTACAATGTTCCTACCGTACCGTATCGTACTTGTACCGTCAATACGACTATGCCTCAGACTTTCTTTTAAATAATAGTCCAGCAAACAATTGAGTGACAAGCGTCAAGTAGGCAGAGCTCAGTCCTGTGCTGTATTATCAACTACCAATAATTCTATCCTCAGTTGAAATAAAACCTCTTTGCATAGTGGTTACCCTGTCAGAACAAAATCACTGGTTGCCGTGTGGGTCGCCAATTTTATACAGCCTGTATCGTTTCAATACAGGTACCTCATTAGAGTAAGTGGCAATCATTTTAGGCTAGCCTTGTATTAAGAGACATGTATTAGATTTATTCTGTGGTTGGGTTGTAGCATTTAAATTCCCCGTAGCTCCTGGTGAAACATCGATTTTACATTCAAGTAGATGCATATAATCAAGCCTGTAATCCCCGAAAGCTTAGGCAGAGGTACACCCATGTTTTGCCAGTTATTTGTAAGTCCCATGTAACAAGAGGCGAGCCTAATGATGGCTATAGGCTCGCCTCTTATTACATGCCCGGTTGATAGCAGCCGGGCACAAATCCAGACTCCGTGGCTGCTACTGAGAAATTCCTGATGGAAAAACCCAATAACACTTTGCCCGACCTGGCTATCGAACCCATTTATGCTTAGCAGTCGCGCTTGCGACCATCGTAGACCAGGGAGGCAGTCATCTTTCATGAAATATCCTACATTTCAGAAAAGGACACTATTTTTAAAGCTCTGAAGATCTTTTATTTTATAACTTTACTAAGAAAACCCTTCCTCTCTCAACACAAAAACGTGATACGTTACCAAGAAATCTCGAATAAAAAACGTTATCACGTAATGACCGTAAGTTATTTTTATTTTATGCAACCCCAAGCCGTACGTCATGTCGAACCTGTAATTATGCAATTTGCTCGAATTTACAATCGATCAGAAATTGTTCACAAAAAATACTATATAATAGGTTTTTAATCCGGAGCGGCGTTGGAAGTAAATCGTTTTGCGGTTAACGAGAACGTATTCGATACTGAATCGATATTAAGTATGTTTATTAATGGCATGTGTTTAAAAGGATAAAGTGGTTTGGTGCATTTTGTTTTGTGGTATTATTATGTATTTATGTGGATTAAGGATAAGGCAGTACCTATACTACCTATTCAGTAAATATACCAAAACAAGCTTTTGAACAGCGAAATATAATATAATAATATCTTGGGACAACCAACACACCGCCATCTGATCCCAAACTAAGCAGAGCCTGTACTATGGCAACAAGACAAATGATAAACATACTTATATATTTCTAATATTATAGATAAATTAAACACCCAGATACAGAACAAATAATCGTACTCATCGCACAAAGATTTGTCCTGTGTGGGAATCGAACCCACGACCTCCATCCTAGCCGTCAGGGTCACTAACCACTAGACCAATCGGCCAATCTTTCTCTAACTGTATAAATGCCAGCTACATAGAGTACTACGATCTTTATTTTCTTTAGCATATATTACCCCACTGCTGGGCAAAGGCCTCCCCTAACCCTTCCAGTCTTCTCTCCGTGATTCAAAGAAAATATTCCATACTAAGTTGAAAATGAAGGTACTTAATTCCTTCCTTTTATAAATAAGTAGGTACCTTTTTATAATCCCTGCAAGGTTTCACTATAAAGTTTATATATAAAACTTAATTTATTACATAAGGTCATAGAAGAACAAGTGAGCGTGTAGGAAAATATGAAACCTTGGAGCTTAAGATATAAATAGTGCTGATATTATGTCCTAAGCATGAAGTACACTCAAGAGCGCTAGTTTGTGTACACTTAGCACCCTTATATAGTGATTTTCTCGCCATAAAATTATAATTCACAACGATATTCTAGGACTAGCTATTGACTGTGAAATTCGACCGCGTGAAATTCATCATCTGCCTAGCCTTTTCTCAACTATGTTGGGGTTGGCTTCCAGTCTAACCGGATGCAGCTGAATACCAGTATTTTACATGGAGCGACTGCCTATCTGACCTCCACAACTCAGTTAGTACTAGGTAATACTATACCCCTTGGTTAGATTGTTTGTCAGACTTTTTTGGGCCACTGACTACCTAACGACTGTCAAAGACCTTCAAATGACAGCCGGGACCAACGGCTTAACGTGCTTTCCGAGGCACGGAGGAAACTCTGTATGTAATGGGTGGTCACCCATCCACAAACCAACCTAGACAAGCACGGCTTAACCTAAAGATCGACCCGAGCGGCTGTTATTATTTAGCCACGAGCTCCTCCGACCGCGTGAAATTATTATAAAATTATTCCTTCCCAATTTGAATCTGATTTTGCTAACAATTTCAAGGATTTTGATGTTTTTGCACGGAACCGTAATCTTTTTTCTAAAATAATAGTAGCCTGAATGTAAGTAGTTTGAATTTTGTCTAAGAGGTATATATCAGTGGTCGTAGTTGTACATAAAACATGTTTTAAAAGAGAACTTAATCATAACTTATACTTATACTGACATCAATTTATTAAGTACTTAAGTACTGTACTTTACATTAGTGCAAATTGTAATATTCTTAATACATACCTATTCAAGCCATCGTGAAACTACGATAAGCTGTGTTGCGACTTTGCGATAACACCCTAACTTTCAATTTGATGTTATTCGATCGGAAACAATCGTAACGCTACTTACAGCTGCAGAAGTTAGCAGAGCATCATCATCATCATCATCATTTCAGCCAATAGACGTCCACTGCTGGACATAGGCCTCCCCCAAGTGTCGCCACATTGACCGGTCCCGTGCGACTCGCATCCAGCGGATCCCTGCAACCTTCGTCAGGTCATCGGTCCACCTAGTGGGAGGCCTTCCAACGCAACGTCTTCCGGTTCGCGGTCGCCACTCCAGAACTTTACGGCCCCATCGGCCATCCGTTCTGCGAGCAATGTGCCCTGCCCACTGCCACTTTAGTTTGGCAATTCTTCGGGCTACGTCGGTAACCTTGGTTCTCTTGCGGATGTCCTCATTTCTGATTCGATCACGCAAGGAAACTCCGAGCATAGCCCTCTCCATTGCCCTTTGGGTGACTTTAAGCTTTCTAATTAGGCCCATTGTGAGCGACCACGTTTCGGTCCCGTATGTAATCACTGGCAACACACACTGGTCATAGACTTTCGTCTTGAGACACTGCGGTAAGTTGGACGAGAAGATACCACGCAACTTCCCGAACGCTGCCCAGCCGAGTCGGATTCGACGATTGACCTCTTTCTCGAAGTTAGACCTACCTAACTGGACCGTTTGTCCCAGGTAGACATAATCGTCTACAACTTCGATTGTAGAGTCTCCGATCTTGATAGGAGTGGGTGTTACATGGGCATTCAACATGACCTTGGTTTTGTCCATGTTCATTTTAAGACCCACTCTTCCGGAAGCTCTACTGAGGTCATCGAGCATTGTACTGAGGTCCTCCATGGTCTCAGCCATAACCACAATATCGTCGGCAAACCGAAGGTGAGAGATGTACTCGCCATTGACATTGATGCCTAGCCCTCGCCAGTCCAGAACCTTGAAGACATCCTCCAGTGCAGCGGTGAACAGTTTCGGAGATATGACGTCTCCCTGTCTCACACCTCGCTGCAGAAAGATAGGTTCCGAGGTCTGGTCCTGAAGTCGGACTGACATGGTGGCGTTTTTGTATAAACACTTCAACACCTCGATGTACCGATAATCGATTTGGCACCGTTGGAGAGACTGCAGTACAGCCCAAGTCTCGATCGAATCAAAGGCTTTCTCGTAGTCCACAAACGCTAAACAGAGAGGCAGGTTATACTCTTCGGTCTTCTGTATAACCTGCCGCAGCGTATGTATGTGGTCTACGGTGCTAAAGCCTTTTCGGAAACCGGCTTGTTCGGGAGGCTGGAAATCGTCAAACCTGCGCGCGAGACGATTCGTGATGACTCTTGAAAACAACTTGTAGACATGGCTCAGAAGTGAGATGGGCCTATAGTTCTTCAGCCGGGCATTGTCGCCCTTTTTGAAGAAGAGTACCACCACACCTCTGCACCATGCCTGTGGCGTTCTCCCCTCGAGTATGACGGAATCGAACAGCTTCTGAAGGGCCTTAAGTACCGGTTTTCCACCCGCCTTCAAGAGTTCGGCCGTAATTCCGTCATCACCCGGTGCCTTGTTGTTTTTAAGCTGTTTCAGAGCCATCCTAATCTCGTACAGGCTGACGTCCGGGATGTCTTCGGTATAGTGTCGGGTTAGTCTAGCTCTTGGGTCGTTTGCTAGATCTACAACAGGTTCACTAGTTGACGTGTATAACTGCCCATAGAACCTCTCGATCTCCCTCAAAAGCTCAGGTTTGGCGGATACGATCCTGCCATCGTCGGTCTTCAGTTTTGCGAGCTGGCTCTGCCCAATAGCCAGATCTCTTGCAAATACCTTGGAGCCTTTATTCCGCTCAATTGCGTCTTTAACACGCTCGGTATTAAAGCTGCGGAGGTCGCTCTTCAAGGATTTAGAGATCCGTCTATTAAGCTGCCGGTACTTCCACGCCTCGTCTGAAGACTGCAGGATCATCTCACGCCGCTCCTTCATGAGCTTGAGAGTATGCTCTGAGAGTTTTTTGTTCTTGTCTGGACGACGGGTCTTGAAGAACTTAGACCCAGTCGTATGGACAGTTTCCACGAACCCGTCGTTATATTCGTCCACTGAGCTTCCTAGGCACTCGAAACGATTCAGCAGAGCATAAAAAAGACAAAATAATGCTTTATTTAGTTGACTGCTAGAAAGTCATGAAAGTACGTACTTAATTCTGATGAATTACTTAATTCAAATGTAGCCCAATTATATTCGGGAGCTAGTTTATTGAATAATTTTCCTAGATACTCAAATCAAAGGTTCAAAGAGTTTTCAATTACGTATTTAATCAGTAACAGCCCAGAGTCTGGGACTGTGCTCGGCTATTTAGGAACACCTCTAACTTACCCTTCTTCCTAAATTACAAGCGTTATGTTACTTAAAAACGTGTATGTAACTTAAAAATCAAAATCAACTCAAAGCTCAAATCGTCAATCCAGTTTGAAATTCAAAGCAGTTTTAATTTTCAACGGGTCAAATGCACTAACCATAATTCGAGCCACCCAGCCAAACCTCGCCCGGGGCCCTCAAGGCCCGGCCGATAGGGACCAGCAGAGAGCTACGACACTGCAATTAGGATCAGCATCTATAACAACGGACAAATTACACATCTACCCACCAAACATCGGGTTGTAACGTGAACATATTCAATTATAGAATTAGTCTAAATACTTCTCTTAATAGGTTTTTAGAAAAGAAGCGATTGTGTTTTGTTTTGTTAAATAGTTGGTAAAGATTGGGTTGCGCATTTGATTTTTTTTTCGTTGTTGTTAAGTACAGCTGTGTGAAAAGGCCTCCCCATAGCCTTAAATTCCCAAATAAATCTAAAAAAAAAAACAAAAAAGTCATTTTGCCTAGAGTTACTTATTTGAATGCTTGATTGACCGCTTCGTGATGGGTTCGTTTACAACCTGTATAACAGAAATTGGTTTAAAAAATTATATTTAGTACAACAATTTATGTGTTAATATCCTTTTCTTCAGGAAAAAAACATAAGTAAGTCTTATGTTTTTTTTTCTTTAAGAAATAGGTTGCAAGTCTTGAAACAGAAATTATCTCGATATTCAGTTGCAAAAGGCTATGGTTTGTTATAGGTAACGTAATCGTATGTTACGAACACAATAGTATGTTATGCCGCAACTCTTGAACAATTGACAACAATAATCCTAGGTAACAGCACTAGCGATATTATCAATAAACGTAGTCGGAATGAGGAAAGACCGCTATACTTAACTTGGTTTAAAATAGTATCCAAAGGTCTGTAGAGTTTCTTGCCTATCTATTCTTTTCCATAAAGATCCACGCTTTGGAACGGGCAAGTGACTACAATATATTTGTCTAATTGATCGATTCCTTGACAATCCAAAAGTCATCATCTGCCTAGCCTTTTCCCAACTATGTTGGTGTCAGCTTTCAGTCTAACCGGATGCAACTAAATACCAGTATTTTGCGTGGAGCGACTGCCTATCTGACCTCTACAACCCAGTTAGTATTGGGTAATACGATACCACTTGGTAAGATTGGTTGTCAGACTTTCAGACCACTGACTACCTGTAACGACTGTCAAAGATCTACGAATGGCAGCCTGAACCAACGGCTTAACGTGCTTTCCGAGGCACGGAGTAAACTCGGTATGGACTGGGCGGTAACCCTTCAATGGATCAACCTAGGCAAGCGCCGCTTAACCTACTGAAGATCAACCCCGAGCGGCTAGTATTATTTAGCCACGAGCTCCTGCCGGTGCTTGAGATAGCGGATATTATAATCGATTGCTCGGCAGAAGCCTTTCAGTATGCTTCCCACCGTCCATTCAAGCAAACCAACTTTTACAAGAAATAAACCAAACCAAACCAAACTAACGTCAGTCCGCTTATATTTTGACAGTATCTTAAAGAAAACACCATTAATTCAGTAGTTGATGTGGGAATTATATATAAACACGTTATATCGGCACACGTAGGCATATACTTATCATCACGGAAGAGGCAACTTGTTACAGACGACTGACAGCTTCGTAGGCGATGGGTGGTCACGGAGGAGAGAGGGAACGGAGTGATTATGTTAAAGAGGATTTTCATATCATATTTCACTTGCAAATGTGACGCTTTGGCAGATGGAATTTTGGGGCCTATTATAACTTCTTATATGAATAATTCCAAAAATAGGAAGTAGTTTATTTTATAGGTACCTAAATGAAGAGTTTCAGGCAGTTTAGCTATGCCTTACCTCCAATTATTACACAACGCAAACGTATAAAGCTATGGTCCGAAACAACATCGCTTTAACTCAAACCGATAAACATTATTTCTTTCAAACAGCGTTAAATTTGCAAGGTACACTTTTCAGCATTATAACGACATGTGGAGTAGAAGCCAGTAAAAATAAGGTGAAGTGATGGAAAATCAATTTTCATGATGTTCTAATTTGACTTATCGGTCTCCAATCCCCACACATCTCACATTCATCGTGTCACATTGCATTCACGCGCGCTCTCCATGTCTTCTCTCCTCCTTGCCAACCGACCAGCAGAAACCACTCCCTACTTATACGCGATTACCATTTTAACCCGATATTCTATTACCATTATTTACCATACACGACCGAGCGGCAAGCGGTAACTCAGTGTTCACCAGTAAACGACCGGTTACCCTGCTTACCTTTAAAGGTAAAAGTGTAACGATATTTGCATATGCTGTCTAGGAATGTAGGGTGCCGACAAAGTGATTTAGGATGACATTGTATAGAAGTATATTTGACCATCGGTTAGCTTTGGAATTACAGTTATATGGCTTTGGTCGAGAAATCAGTAGTAGCAGTCATTAATGGTCTCCCATATGTAGTGCTGCTTGTTCTTTCGTGTCGATGATACGGCTTGATTACATTTCTTGGGCCCAGTAAGTGTCCATGTTAATCGCGGCGTCTGTGGCGTCTTTTAGAGTCTACTAAAGTGCAGGTGTTGGGACACTTCGGACACTCCAACAAGTGGGACATTGTCTGGACGGGAGCACCGCATTCACATTGTGTGTCGGAAGGATCTTTAATTCCCCATTCTGCCTATTCGCTTGTTAAAAATGCAATTCGAGCTACTTAATTAATAAATAGCGAAATATTCCAGAGCAATTTGTTCATGCAGTATTAGCATCATTATATAATGAATGTCTGCCTTTTTCCACATGAGTTTGTACGGAACCCTTTTTTTTCGGATGGGATATTATCAAATGACTTCTCCCGCTCTGGGCATAGCAGAGGGAGTGTCAGACTTGTACTGACTAAAACCCATCCATGTTCCTTCCTTGCCCTTTGTGTTCCAGGGCCGCGGTGCTTATCTCTTTCGAACAGCCCCGTAGCCCTTTGTACGGAACCCTCGATTCGCGAATGCAACTCGTTTTTTTTTAAAGCCGCAAATGCATGCTTATCCTCACGCTCTTTTTCCATAGGGGTAGGTAGATACTGATAAAACTATGTAATAAATAGATTTAAAAGAAACTTCTAAAATTGAAAGCTTTACGTATTTGATAGAGATGCTACTGCTTCGTTGGTCTAGTGGTTGCAAGCGCCATAGCTAGGATGCATTTACCATCACGATCAGGACTGACGATTCCTATGGAAGCCTGAACCCTGAAACCCTTGAGCCCACTACCGTTTTTTCTCATATTGGCTTATCCACGTAAGTCAAAAATAGCAACTTTACAGATGAGTGAAAAAACTGCATAAGTAATTTTAAATACATTGCAATACTATTTATAATTTGTGTACACTCAAATTAGATAGAGATGTTGTTTGTTTGTGATACTGAAACAACGCGCCTTCTGATTCTTTAGAAAACGGCATCAGAATTTCAAAACCGCCTAAAATTGACTTACGTGGTGTTAGAACTTAAACGACGTCATCTCAAAACAAGAATGGATTGATCGAAGCACAACCCTAATCCAAACTTCCTAACTATCCTAATCCTTAGTTCCGAATCCTAACTTAGTAATAATTATGAATGCGAAAGTAAGTTTGTTTGTTACCTTTTCATGCTTAAACCACCGATCATCCTGAAATTTTGCATATACGTTGTTAGGTGTACAGAAACGGACATAAGGTACCCATAGCTGGGGATTAACTCGTTAATCCGTTAATCGTTAATTAACGAAGTTGACATTGCGATTAACGGATTAACTTTCAAGTTAACTTTAAAAAATGTTAACGGTCTCGTTAACTTCCTCAAGTCCGTTAGTCGTTAATCTAGTACGTACTATTTACCAAGCATCGCGCCGCGCCATGCGCATTAACGTGTTTTTCACGGCTGCGGCAGCCGTGAAAAACACGTTCTGACAAGCAAGTTCAGGCCGGTCGACAAGCGCCGGTTCATGTGAGTGAGAAAAAAACCTCCGAAGTTTGATTCATATTCCAAAGCGAGCCTCGCTTTCAGACGAGATCTTCAACATAGTAATGTTCATGAAGGGCAATATCTAAATTATGCCAGATGATTAAATTACACACTCCAATTTTTCTCAATTACATATATGTAGCTCTGGCCCAGTCTGTACTACTATACTGTATCCCAGTTTGGGGCGGTGCAGCTAAAACAAAATTAATTCATTTAGAACGAGCGCAACGTGCATTAATAAAAATAATGTATTTTAAAAATAAAAGATTCTCCACTGAAAGCATATACCAGATAAGTGGCCTTCTTTCAGTTAGGAAATTATATATAACTCAAACTGTACTAAAAAAATCACAAAACCCTACCATACCAAAAAAAACAAAAAAGCGAATGGATCCAGTTGCCCAAATTCCCAAAACTAAAACTAAATTTGCATGCAGGCACTTAATGAACGCAGTGCTCAATTGTACAACAAAATTAATGGACAGGGGATGTATATAATAAAAATTACCGAGACTGCAAAAAAAGTATAGTAGACTGAAACTTATCACGTATAATTTGACATAACCTTTAGCACCACATTCCACACTCCACCCACATCACAACACCACACACTTCTTCACACACCACATCACACACCTCAGCACACAGCACACGCAAACAAATGCCTCACTACAATCCACACATATCGCCGCAATACGAGTACACACTACGCTACACCACACCATACATTATACACACCACACCATACACTACTCACACCACATCATACACTACACAGACCGCATCATACACTATACACACTACAACATAATTATATACATACTACGCTACACCACACCATACATTATACACACCACACCATACACTACTCACACCACATCATACACTACACAGACCGCATCATACACTATACACACTACAACATAATTATATACATACTACGCTACACCTCACCATACATTATACACACCACACCATACACTACTCACACCACATCATACACTACACAGACCGCATCATACACTATACACACTACAACATAATTATATACATACTACGCTACACCACACCATACATTATACACACCACACCATACACTACCCACACCACATCATACACTACACAGACCGCATCATACACTATACACACTACAACATAATTATATACATACTACGCTACACCACACCATACATTATACACACCACACCATACACTACCCACACCACATCATACACTACACAGACCGCATCATACACTATACACACTACAACATAATTATATACATACTACGCTACACCACACCATACATTATACACACCACACCATACACTACTCACACCACATCATACACTACACAGACCGCATCATAAACTATACACACTACAACATAATTATATACATACTACGCTACACCACACCATACATTATACACACCACACCATACACTACTCACACCACATCATACACTACACAGACCGCATCATACACTATACACACTACAACATAATTATATACACACTACGCTACACCACACCATACATTATACACACCACACCATACACTACTCACACCACATCATACACTACACAGACCGCATCATACACTATACACACTACAACATAATTATATACATACTACGCTACACCACACCATACATTATACACACCACACCATACACTACTCACACCACATCATACACTACACAGACCGCATCATACACTATACACACTACAACATAATTATATACATACTACGCTACACCACACCATACATTATACACACCACACCATACACTACTCACACCACATCATACACTACACAGACCGCATCATACACTATACACACTACAACATAATTATATACATACTACGCTACACCACACCATACATTATACACACCACACCATACACTACCCACACCACATCATACACTACACAGACCGCATCATACACTATACACACTACAACATAATTATATACCCACATCATATAATAATAAGTGGTCCTCGGGTCAATCTTTAGGTTAAGCCGTGCTTGCCTAGGTTGGTCTGTGGATGGGTGACCACCCATTAGATACCGAGTTTCCTCCGTGCCTCGGAAAGCACGTTAAGCCGTTGGTCCCGGCTGTCATTTGAAGATCTTTGACTGTCGTTAGGTAGTCAGCGACTCAAAAGTCTGACAACCAGTCTAACCAAAGGGTATCGTATTACCCAGTACTAACTGGGTTGTGGAGGTCAGATAGGCAGTCGCTCCATGTAAAATACTGGTATTCAGCTGCATCCGGTTAGACTGGAAGCCGACCCCAACATAGTTGGGAAAAGGCTAGGCAGATGATGATCATATAATAATAAGTGTACTCCTAATGTCACAGTAAACTACTTTTTTTTTGTTTATCATTTTTATTCTATTTCTTATTTTATTTTTTGTAATAGTAGTTTTTCTCATTGTTAGTATAAGTATACGGCAATGATATGGAAGCGCGGAGTCTCCTGATACAGGCACTGTTTTGCTTAAAAGGAGGCTCCAAACACGTTTAATTGTACTGATTATGCTAATTGTGACAATAAACTATTTTGTATTTTTTTGTGTTATAGGCGTCTTTTTTTTTTCCTAAACTTTTAACTTCCAGAACCCAAACCAACAGTTTTTATAAGTAGATCATTAGCGCAACGATATAAAAGATGCAATTTTAATCACGTGTTAACGGATTAACAATTAACGTTAACTTGCGTTAAATCTTCCGAAATGTAACGATTTGACGATTAACGAAGTTAACTTTTTTAGTAACGGTTTAGCGATTAACGAAGTTAATTATTTGTTTAACGGTGCCCAGCTATGAAGGTACCTTTCATCCTGAAAAATTCCCGAGGAAAACAACAATAACATTCTTATGATAGATGGCGCCACGTGTCTTTCGAGTCATGATTTAATTATATTATTACAAGCAGAGTACAACCCGAATTGATTGTCAAATCCTAAATTAATAAGAGCGAATCTGCGGGCAAAAGCTAGTACCTATCTACTAAAAAGTGCTCTATAGCATCTAGTTAAATATTCTGCTTTTCCCAGACAGTTCCTAAGTGTGTATTCTGCAACCCCCACAGATAATGAATAGCGAAGTATATAATATAAGTAGACTTACCTATGTAGATATACCTAGTGTACACGTAATGTGGACTGGACCGTCCAGCCGTGGAGTGGGACGGACACGACGACTGTCGATACTACGAACAGAGTTGATACTTGGTTGGATCATACTGAATTCTGGCACCGCTTTGGACTAGGATCTCTTAGCCCTGGTAATCATCATCTGCCTAGCCTTTTCCCAACTATGTTGGAGTCGGTTTCCAGTCTAACCGGATGCAGCTGAATACCAGTATTTTACATGGAGCGACAACCCAGCTAGTACTGGGTAATATGATAACTCTTGGTAAGACTGGTTGTCAGACTTTTTTGGCCACTGACTGTACTCTTGTAACGACTGTGAAAGATCTAGAAATGACAGCCGGGACCAATGGCCCGAGGCACGGAGGACACTCGGTATGTAGGGGTTGTCACCCATCCACAGACCAACCTAGGCAAACACCCAATAAAGATCGGCCCGAGCGGCAGTAATTATTTACCCACGAACTCGTGGGTAAATAATATTCATATTATTTTATTCATTAATTCCTCTTAGCCCTGGTAATAAAATACATAAATGGAGGTGTACAGAGCACTAAGTTGACCCCAAGAAATATGGGATAAGGGCAGAAAGATGATGAAGAAATGAAAAAGACCTCGCAATCAGCGAGTGAGTATGACTAGATATTGTTTGAACGTGGACGAGGTGCAAGGAATACGTATGAAAAGATCGTAGCTTGGAAAAGAGGTGTGAGTTTATGTATGAACTCGTTTGTTTGTTAGAAGATTTATGTCATGTTATGGAAAAAGATTTTGGAAAAAGATAAATAAACAAATTATGGCGGTCAATATGATGAATGATAAATATTCTGAAATTAACATACGCAGCAGTATTGTCAAAAAAAAGGAATAGAAAAAAAAAAAAAAACCAGACAGTTTTTGCGACCTAAGTATGAAATACAATTTTTTGTTAAGATCTACTTAATGACGGTATGTCATCTTACAGAACTACTACACTCACCAGTTTAGTAGATTTATCTACAAATATATACAAAAATTATTGCCAAAAGTAGATCTTCCAAACTCACGTTATCAGTAAATTAAACTCACACCCAGTATCAAGACTATTTCATCCAAATAACGGTTCACCGCGACACGCACGCGCGTTTGTCACCGGCAGACTTTGTACCCATGTATACGTATGTATGTATGTATGCAACATTTACCGATATGTATGCAAAATAGCTGCATCGTAGCCGTCCGGCTATAGGTTATCTATCTGAGAGTTTGTAAACGTTTA
Source organism: Lycophotia porphyrea (assembly GCA_950005105.1). NCBI lineage: Eukaryota > Metazoa > Arthropoda > Insecta > Lepidoptera > Noctuidae > Lycophotia > Lycophotia porphyrea. Next base: position 4,615,415 of record OX465407.1, on the reverse strand, counting down.
AAGGGCCCTTTCCGCAGTGTGTTGGCTGGCCTAGACAGACATTGTTGCATTGGAATGAGTTGAGATTATGTCCAGAAGTTATAGTTGTACCGCTGTGCAATGTACAGACGCCATATTGGTATAGACTAGCTTATGCCCGCGGCTTCACCCGCGTGGATGTCGGTTATCGCGACCAAAAGTAAGAGATAAATAAGATATATGCCGTCGCGGACTTCTCAAAGGGTTTCAGCAGCTTTTTCGTTGACAGGTCCCAGACGGCTTATTTTTTTTTATATTTTAGCCAATGTATACAAAAACTTGACAAATTATATTACTAAAACCTTCCTTGAGAACCACTGTATCTATTGGTGAAAACAACTTGAAAATCGGTAGTTTTTTAAGTTTACCGCGAACAGACAGACGCGGCGGAAGACTTTGTTTTATAATAATGTACTGATAGTGAAACATTAGGTTCAAGGTTGGTTGAAAAAATCTGACAGTTTCGGGTAGCTTGATGTACTGGCGTCTGTACTACCTTATTACTTAGGACATGAGAGTGATACTCAGTGAACTCAGTAGCACCGACAAATAATTCAGAGTTTTATTTTCGAGCCGTTTGGCGTTGAAACACCAGTACCATGGGGTCCAAGTGTCCATCTAGTTTTCCGGTATATCACCAAGCAGTTGATCATTTCTCCTCATGACCAGAGGGCTGGTCTATTCTTTATCCTGGGAATCAGCATTGCCATCCAGTGGCAATGCGGCAAGTCTTCCAGGCACATTCTCCGTTGACAGCGATTATTTATTTGATACTTGCTAGTTATTGATTCAAACTCAATTTCAAAGCATTTACTTCAATTAGACCGTGACAGCTTACGGGGACTTTTGAAGGCCAAAAACAAAAAGATAAATATATAGTCCCAGTCACAAAATTACTTGTAAATGATGTATTTATCTGTTAATTAATTAGCTACGTCAATGTATGCCATTTCTGCTGAAATGTTACGGGCCTGGAGTTACAAAGCCACGTTTATTCCTTCATATTAAATAAAATAGGTACTGTCAACCACACATGACTATTACCACTGATGTGGACTTGGCTGTAGCCCCGGAAGAGCTCTTTCACAAAAAGTTCTTCCACTACTAAGTAATTTAAGCACACGCAGAGGCTATACTTAATAAAGAAAAGTCATGCAGAAACTTTTAACTAATAAATAAAATTAGAAAAAAAAAATCACTTCATGACCAAACACAAATCATACCAGAAATTACTCGCCATCAAACGTACCTAAACGTTTGGCGAGTTTAGAATTAAGTAACACTTCTGTAGGTACTATAATTTCATTTTCATTAAATAAAAAAATGAAATTAAAGTAAAGTACCTATTTTTTTTCTAATTTGAAAATTAAAATAGTTTGAGCGGCTGAATGTGATGAGTTACATAATTCAATTCAATTCATTTTATTTTCAGACACAATGATCCATAGTTTTGTTAGTTTAAAAAAGAACGTTAGTAATAAATAAAAAAATCAGAGAAAAAGAAATACACGCTACACAATACTACTAAATTTCGCCCATACAACAAACGTGATTTTTTGCTGTTTTTGTCTAATGTTGTATAGATAATGGTACGGAACCCTTCGTACGCGAGTCCGACTCGCACTTGGCCAGTTTTTTCAACCACCACGTCAACCGTCACGCTATCATTGACTCCTTTTTCTTTCATGATATCATTCCTCACACAATCCATCCATCGTTTCCTTGGTTTTCCTCTCCCTCTCCATCCATCAATATTTATATTCACACACATCACACTTTTAGTCATATGCGAATGGATTCGTACCTTCGGACCTTCTTCATTGTCTAAACTTTAGACTAGCAAAATCTTTGCATCCATTTTGTTCCCATCGTCAAGCATTAATTCCTAGCCCCATAGAATCCATATACGAAGCCTGCGAACTTGAATAATTGTATTAATTAATTCCATTACCACCATAGTCCGTAGCTTTGGCAAAAAACTTGGCTTCCATGCCTTCTTTTAAAGGAAAAAGATAGCAAGGTCTTTTTCGAAAGAAAAAAAGTTTCTTTGAGAAAGTTTTTAATAAAACAAGAAGCAATTTCTTTAGGTATCTTAGTTTTTCTTTTTTGCCAGTTGCTGGGTTTGCTTACGGAAAAGTTCTTGCTTCCATATACCTAAGTGTATTGAACTAAAACATAATGCTAACGTTAAAGGTTAAATATTTATATTTTCGATTGCTCTTTACGATTGGAACCAAAATTGACATAAAATTACTAGGGTTCCCTACTTGAAATCGAATGACGTGAGATCGAATAACACTTGCTCGAAAACCTTAACTACTTGAAATCGATAAATTATGGGCGCGACAGTTCACTACCTCGATTCATCAAAATCTGATTGTCTTGAAAGTCTTGAAACATCATTTCTCGATCGACCACCTAATCGATTTGCAGAATAGTTTTAAGGATTTTTATTTGAGTACATATCTTCTCGATACAAATAGGTACTACGTGATAAACTGTTGACATTATGGTTAAAACTTTATTATTTTTTAAACCCAAATTACTACCTACATTGGTTGCTTTGATAAACTATTACACAAATGATCTAGCAAATTAATTGAAAGAAATTAATTTAGTGGAACGATTAAAATATTTGACTAACTACCTAGGCTAAAGATTATTAGAGGAAATACAAATATTTTATTATAATAACGCTTACTTTTATTTTGTACTAGCTTTTGCGCTCGGCTTCGCTCGCGTTAATTTAGAATTTGACAGTCAATTCGGGTTGTACTCTGCTTATAATAATGTACATACGTAATTCAATCATGATTCGAAAGACACGTGGCGCCATTTAACATCAAGTTAATATCATAAGAACGTTATTGTTGTTTTCCTCGGGAACAGTGCTTTTTTTTGGGATGAATGGTACCCTATGTCCATTTCTGTACACCTGACAATATACACGTGTATGCAAAATTTCAGGATGATCGGTTCAGTGGTTTAGGCGTGAATAGGTAACAAAAAAACTTATTTTGGCATTTATAATATAAAAAAAAAATACAAAATCAAAATTAAAAAAAAAAAAACAGTCTGCTAAAAAATGGGTGCTACTGGAAAATTTAAGTGATAAAATTATTAGTCTTTTTAATTGTTTCTATAAACCTGAAAGAAAAATATAATTATATTGATATACCTACCTGCTTATATACCTAGTTCAAAAACCGATTATATCATCACATTCATCACGTGCAAGTCGTAAAAGATAAATGTTGTATTAGCAGCTAGGAAATGATTTATGATTTCACACTCGGTTAGTATGTACCTACTGCAGTTTTTATTATTTTTAAACAAGTTTTGACCCAGAGGAAGATATTTACCTACTTTACGTCACTCTATACTGAAAAATGGTTTTCCGAGTGTTTGTTTTGATTCAAATATATGACAAAAACCCTGAGTCAGTCATCATTACTATATTTAACTGATAAATTCATACAAACCCAATCATGTGGGTTTGTATGAATTTAAAATACAAAATATTGACTGTTACTTCTACTGTACCACAATTACTGTTACTTCATTGATAAAAACAATATTATCTTCAGTTATTCTTATCGCCGCGTTCCACTTTCAAAATCTCAACGTTAAACGTTTATTAGATGTTAGTTTTTTTTTAATTTATTTTAGGCACTGCCTAGGGCCAAGACGGACGTCCAAGGAAAAAAAACATATACCTACTGTATAACGTACAGGGCCGCACGAAAGTTACTGTTATCTTGGCATATCCTCTCTAGGCGAAACGTCTATAAAGTATACGATTTATTATCTTAACGTCCGCGAACAACGGTATACGGTACTTGATGCGCACGCCGCTCCCCCCTTGCTGCTATTGTTACGAAGCTTCCATAAAGTAACGTATTCGAGGTAGAGAATAATTCCATCTCTGGCCTCAACTTCCAACGTAAATAACTCTGGTAACTTACAAAATTCTGCACACAAACTTATATGTTTATGTTCAGTAAAAAATCACCGATTTTTTGGTGTAAAAATTGATATCAAAATTGGTCGTGTAATTCGAAAACGTAAAGCTCTTAAATAAATTCCTTATCTCTCTGGCGTGTATTTTAAATGCGCTACTTTATGGGCGTGCGCGTCCATAGTGAACCGTATTTCTGTCGGCATAAATGTGGGAACAGAAACTCGCTACTTGGCTGGTCTCGGAGCAACCCTTCGTCTTATTCTCCGTCCTTGTCTTGCACGACGGTCGGCTATGCTCCTCTACGTGCAAACTTTGTGGTCCAGTTAGAGTTGTTCTGTAGCTTCAGAAATAATATCTTTGTCGTTTTACGGGCTGTAACTAGCCTATTACTTAACGTCGGATCGGATTGGTACGCAGAGGGCTAATGTAAACAGGATTGGAAAGCCATGGGGGAGGTCTTTGCCCCGTAGAGGGACAGAGCAGGCTGATATAAAAAAAAGAAAACTACAACAGAACCATCCCATTTCATCATCACGTAATGAGTCTGAACAATAAAATCATCAATCCTTTTTTTTTTTAAATCACCTGTTTTCATACTTTCCTACCTGTAACGACGATCTAATCTTAGGTCTTTACAAGTGACAGCCGGGACCAACGATTGAACGTGGTTTCTGGGGCACGGGGAAAGAAATTCGGTATGTGATGGGTGGTCACTCGTCCATCGGCCAACCTAGACAAGCGCAGTTTAACCTTAAGATTGATGTTTGCGGCGGCTTTTATTTAGCCACAAGCTCCTCTCCGGATATAGACAGATATTATTACGTTATTTGTCAAAGTCTGGTGTCCGGAACTACGGCCGAAGATTGTCCGTCCGGGTTCCACCACCCCTAACTAAAACAAAAAGCTTCCCGCAGTTATAAATTCCATCATAGCTTGGCCCCACCATGGAAGACGTTCCTTAAGCCCGCGTCGTCCCGGTCGCTGTGCGCCTACGTAGTTATAGCGCGAATGTACTTTTGCCCACTTTGATATATCGCGCGCCCGGTGCACAGCCCCGCTACTGAATACTCCGGGTTTCTTCAGTTTTGGCTACTTCGTCTTTCTCTTAGGGCGAGCAAAAAGAGTCTAAAGAAGCTACGACCAAAATATACGAAGCTTTCAAAGTTGCTTTTATGGGGTAATTGCGTTACACATACACAGTCAATGCAATGACAATAGCAGTACCTATTCATTGTGCGATTTATATGGTTGTGTAGACAATTTTATCTAACAGTTTATGAAGCTATTAATCAAAAATTTCCTTCTGATTGTGATAAATTATTGTGTTACGCGATAGGGTGTATTGCGTAACACTTGCTGGACCTTTGCTCACTGATTAAACTGTTACTTGGTAATTTAGTTTCTTTTAAGACTGGTTAGAGGTTGTTTTTTGCTAAAAAGTTCTAAGTAGAACTCAATCATCTATAAAGTTACGCCACGTTGTCGTTTCCATGTTCAAAATATTAAACTGAGTACTGTAACTTTTCTTGGAATTCGTGAAGGATTCAAACACTTAACCTTTACCAACATTACGTATTATGTGAGTATTTCTTCTAGTTTAACTTATCCGTAAAGTGAATTAAACAAATTTTGCTTGGTAAATAATTTTATCTGACTTTTTTTGTTCAGTTATTTAAGCGAAGCGTTAAATTTAAACAAGGAGTTTTACGTTTTTTTGTTATTCTAAAGTATTTCTTAAAAAAAACAACCCAATAGACAAATCGGAGGTTTATAAAGAAATAGTAACCTTGCAATGGACGCGCAGCTTCCTAGCATCGTTTTTATTGCTGAACAAAGCTTTTAACTTCCTCAAGGCATTATAAAGTGAAGGTTATATCAAAGTTCATTGCGTGATCAATAAATATCTATGATACCTATAATTTTGCTACAAATATAGTTTTTTTTTTAAATAAATTTGTGAAAAATATTATTATGTTTTTTTCTGTTACCAAAATTTACGGAAAATTACAGAATTTAATAAATGTACATGTTTTCAAGTATTATGTAATAACATTATACATTGTATTAAAACAGGAAAATGGATTATCCGTATTCTATTTTTGGGACCATAACTATTTCCATAGTTGTACCTACTATTCCATTGTATTTATTTGTAACTGTAAAGGCAATTTTTTTTTAAGGTTATTTACAGATTTCTGTTTTTCACTATTAGAATCCGTTGAATTATAAATACAATGTACCACAACATAGTGATAATGTAATAAAATACAGCAATTAATTAAAACAATCTTATTTATAAAAAAACCTATTAGCAAAATAACAATGAAGGCAAAGATATCTTTTGAAAATCAAAAGTGCAGTTACACCCTTCCGCGCGTCGCGAGTGACGGCCTGTCTAGAAGCGGGCGCTTTTTTTACATCGAGAGCCCATCCGAGGAACGGAAAACAAAAAGGCTGGATTTATACATTTTTTTATTATTTTATTTATTTCCCTTTTATTTCTGTATTTTATTTTCGTTAAATTTTTGCATATCGCCGCGACCGGCCCGCGCTTCATTGTTTATACTCTGTGGTCGTTTCGCGCGCTTTCGCCATTTTGTACGGAATGTCAACTGTCACGGTGTTGATTGGCGGGAATCCGAGGAATGGTGGCGAACGTTTTGGTAGATGGGCTGTGTGTGGTCTGGAGCAAAAACGTTAGAATGTGTTTCATATTAATAATATTTGATCTAGATAGATAGGAATCTTAGATAGCGTGGAGATCGGTTGCTACTGGGGCCCGACTACCCGCGTGGCGTGACCTATATAGGAGGATTTATAATGATCGATATTCGCTTGAAGTAGTTCTATCTTAGTTCTGTATTCCCGAGGGCCGGGCCATGTATCATGTATCTTAGATTATCGACAGATCTGATGGCTTTAGTTGGACATTTTCAACGTCTCAAATCTATGTGGAATAATATTTCAAATACCTGTTAAAAACTCCTCTGTAACTTTTCAGACTGGACCGGACAAATCGCGAAACTTTGACAGATACCGTTACTAAAGCATTTGTCAGTGTCCGGTGTCTGCAGCTAGTCCAATCTATCCTTACTGGCAATCCATCCTTACCGGTTTGACTGAACCTTAAGAAGTATTTGTTTTTCAGGAGATTTTATCTATGTATGCTGGTACTTATTTACAGAAACAAAGCGTTCACTAAAACGACTTGGGCACATAAAATCTTCATACACTCCATTGAAATAATTTCATCACATAATAGTTTGGTTTATTTAACACTCTGGAACTAAACACACACTCTCCTTTGTAGGGCGCAATCGGGCAAGTCGTACGGAATGAAACATCAGGTAGTAGGTACCTGCGCCCGACCGATGTGCAAACATTCCGTTTACATACATACCGCGAAGTACAGACGCGTACAAGAGTGTTACACATTTTTAGTTGGGTATCTAAAAGAGAACTATTCCTTTCAGACGCGCCTGAAAGTTGATGCAGACAGGTAAGTAGCATATTCTTGTCAAAAAAGCCAAGGCTAGTTCTTTAAGGTGGAAGCGGCAGGGTAACCCCCAAAATTCATATTTTCTTACGTTTTTTTTCTATTTGTCATTTTTTGGCAAATGAATGAAATTTCAACATAAAGGGTGTAAATAGACTCTTAACGAAACCGAAAAGCACTTGTTCTGCTCGTCATTGCCATCATTTTTTTGTTCTAGACCATACCTGGGAAACTTCTGGTTTCGGATATATGGGGGGTCAAAGTTCCAACTTTGTCACAAGTTTTTTTTTTAAATACGTGTTTTTAATGTAAGATTTTTACTTTAAACATCTCCAGGACCCCCCTTACTATTCAATACATCGATCAGAACAATTTTTTGAGGGCGTTACATTGAGTTATATTGTAAAACGTGATTTTTCATTCCAAAAAAAAAAGTCGTTTCCCAGCACTAATTTTTGCGGAAAGTTACTTAGTTTGATGTACGTAATGCTTGGTTGACGGCTTCGTGAAGAGTCTGTTTACACCTTGTATAGCCTAACACTATGTCAAGCGAAATGTTGAACATACAGCCTGACACTGGCGGTCACAAATCATATTGTAATTGACCAGTATCAGGTTAGTTAACCTGACCGGTGTCAGGTTTTATGTTTATATACCTGCAAATTTCAAAAAACGTATTATTAATTTCGCGGCCTACCCTGGTGCTTCTCTCTAAAGTACCCACTAATGAACGACTGACGTTATCTATGTCTGCTTCCTTCCAGACAACATTGCATTGTACAATTTGAAAGGCTTTGGAATTTGATGTGTTCAGTTTGATAAGTGCAAAAAGGATGGTGATAGTATAAACATTTTTATTTCAGGTAGATGGTAAATCTTTACATGGTCTAACACAGAGTCAATCTCACTGTCTGTGCGCATCTTTTAAACTACGCAACGGATTTTAATGTACGAGTAGATAGAGTGATTCAAGAGGAAGGTTTATATGTATAACATTGCACCTGTGCGAAGCCGGGGCAGGTCGCTAGTGCTGAATAAATAGGAATTTAAGAAAGAAGTCTAAGAACAAAAAGGTCTAACGTAAAGTAAATAAAAGTATGAATATTTAAACATAAAGAGAGAGACACCAGAACACTACCAAGCCCATTGGATCCCTATTGGATAACATAAGAAAAATATAAAAATATTCCTTTTCCTACAACAAATTGCGAAAATCGAATTGAATGAACGCAAATGGTTTGCGGTACCAGGCGGCCAGCCGAGGCAAGCGGTATAGCCAATCTATTTTTACTTGGGATGTGTATCAATTTATGCAAGCCGTATTTCGACGAAATTTTGCTGAAACATGGTGTTTAATCGTGATAGAAATAACCCATTCTTTGCATAGGGATTGTGGATAACGGGGTGGTACAAACGCAATATTGGTACCTAACCTTATAAACTTTTATGTTAGCATAACATCGCGCCTAGAAGAATAGACAGTTGTGTAGGTAAACCACTTTTGTTTAAGTTCCATGAAATAGAGGGCTATCCTATTGCTATCAACCAGGCACAAATCCAGGCTCCAGGCTGTCACTGAGTTTTTTCAGAAGGAAAAAACCTAATACCACAACAAAAGTGCCCGACTTGGGGATCGAATTCAGAACTCCTTTTTAGCAGTAACGTTTGTGACCACTTGGCCAGCGATGCAGTCAGTCTTTTAGGGGTAGGAAACCGTTGGCTTTTGGGCGAAAGGAAATACCATTTTTGGAAGTTCAGTCAAAAAAAAATCAATCAAAGTTTGTTAGCACGAACTTCTTTTAATACCTATTGAAAAGAACAAAGAACTGACTTCACTAAAAGGGCTATCATTTGAACACACGCGGCTAGGCGGCTATCAGCTATTCGTTGCTTTCATAGAAACTTATTTTTAGTTTTTCATTGAAGTGGATTTCACACATAATTAATGATTTTGTCATTCAAGAGTGCCTTTTAGTAGCCTAATTGAAAGAAATTATGTAACTTTGAATTTGAGTACCTAGGTAAGTCTTATTGACTTAAAGCTTTTATTTTTAACTTTTGAAGCTAACTGCAGCTGCAATTTGTGTCACTGTCAAAATTGCAGTGATCTATATTCTATCTCGGTACAAAAGATTACTGTTGATGAGGACGAAAGTCCTGTACACTATAAAAGACAACATTATTTATAATTTTTGAAGTTATACTTCTTTTGGCACATTAGGGAAAAATGATGAGTAATTTTTTACGATGCGCGCGCACACCGTCACAAAAAACCGACACCCTGAAGTTAGCTAGTCAACATACACCCTGAAGGTAGCTAGTTAACATTTTAGTTTTATACGCCAAAGAAGTATAACTTCTTACGTGCGTAATAGTATACACACACTTTTTTTTTTATTGAAAAGTATTTTTACAATTTGACGAAATGGCCCCAAATTTTTATTCCACCGTTGTACTCGATGCTACCTCGTTCATTATATCAGTACGAAGGTAGGTATGCTGTGTGTTTTAAACAAACAGGCCCCGGGCCGGCCGCCCGTGTTATACCGCGCTGGCTACTTTCATATTACTATTATATGCTAGCGTTATGTAACAGGTATATAGAGTGAACGAACTCAACTGTAGCCTATTTCGGAAAGGTTGTTACATAATAGGTATAAGTATTCATCAAGATCGGCCTAGAGCCTTCCTTACTAAGGAGTAGGTTTGCAGGCGAGAATTTATACTGGGTGTAATAGCTGAATGCCTATACAAGGTGTAAACGGACTCTTCACGAAGTTGTCAACCAAGCATTCTGTACATCAAATTAAATAACTCTACGCTATAATTATTGCTGGAAAACGACTTCTGTTTTTGGGTAAAAAATAACGTTTTACGGTAGGACTCAATGTAATGCAATCAAAAAATTGTGCTGATGGATGCATTGAATAGTCCCGGGGTCATGAAGGTATTTAAAGTTAAGTTTACATTAAAAACTTGTGAAAAAGTTGGAACTATCCCCAATGTCTCCGTAACTAGAAGGTTCCCAGGTATGGTTCAGAAAACGCAATGACGACGAGGTGCCTTTTGGCTTCGTTATGGGTCTTGTTACACCCTTTATTGGGATGTCTTTGGTTTCTACTATCTGTTGGTAAGTGGGGTGCGATCTCTTGCAACTTTCCCATTAATATTGTTTGTTTTATAACTTAAAAAGTTGTGGCCTTAGTGCCTCCTTACCTAACCCATTCGTTCCACCTGCTGAAAAGCTCTCACCTGTATATGAGTTGGCATGGCTGACCTGGAAGTCTTTAAATAGACTCCGGACCCAGGTTGGTCGCAGCCAGGAAACCTGCTTAAGTGGAAATTAATTTATAACTCTGCCCTGAAGTGTAAATGTGGTGCTGTTCCACAAACTATCGGGCACTTGAGTATCGTCTCCTGCATGTCCTGTTGTTAGTGCATTACATGAACTGATGGACGGTACCGAAGGCGCCAAACTAGTGGCTCAGTTCTGAGCCGACACAATTTAGATTGCCATCGACATGCTTAGATTTTACACTAATTTTGATCTTCTATTGATCGTCATTTGTTTATAATAAAATAATAATAAAATAAATAATAAATCGTTTATTCATAAAAAAGGGGCACATTTACAATAACATATCTTAACAATTAAAATACACCACATTTACTCATTTGGCTGAACTAGGTTGAACCTGTGTTTCAGGCTACAAAGCGCATAATTACCTACTTAAAATAAATAAATAAACATTACAAGAAAAGTAAAGTAAACTTAAATAAAAATCAAATTAAAAATTAAAACAGCGTGTTAGCAGTTTATTTGCACACAACAAGTAGATATTCTGTCTGTGCATAAGACATGAGTTGTAAAAAGGTAATTACAGATTTTTTACAGCTAAAATAATTTAACTTGTATATACTTAGTTTTCTATTTATTCTATTGTACAGAAATGGGCCTAAAAATGAAAAGAATCTTTCGACAAAGACATGTTTGGAGGTTGCATTAGAAACGCATACTATATCGTTCCGTCTCTTTTATAATTTTGATTGGCTATTATTGTCCTTCGGTTTCCATTTCCATACTCCACCACCAGGTCCCAAGTTCCACTGCTCGCACAGCGCGGCGTATTTATGAATAACATGGTAAAATTAACAGGCTGTGTGTTCGTTCCCGGCTCGCGGTCGAGACAATTAAAAGTACCAGTTGCAATGACGTGACGAGGCATGCAGCTTATAAGTTATATTTGATCGATACTCTGGATGTGGTGTTTTGCGTCTATGCTGGATTTATGGGGGAGGTTGGGAGGGTCTCTATAGTTCTAAACTATACTGCATGTACCTAATATAAAGGTGTGATTAGATTGAAAGAGGTGGACCATAAAATTTCAAGAGGAATCCGTGTCTACTCAGCGAGACAGTGTTCAGAGGTGGGACTGCACTAAACCCACCCCTGGTTGAACATAAATATACACTTTGGGTGTAAGCTATTGTTGAATACGGAGTACGTCTGCATCTCGAGATGAAGTCCTATTGGGCAACGTAAGCCGTTCTGGCCAACGTGGGACTGCGTGTTGAACAGCCGACATGTCGATAAATCGTATGTATGTAGAGGCATGTGAAACGGAGGAATATGGTTTTCACAGTTCAAGTGAATCGGCATTTTCTAGGGAAGTGCTTTCCACCTAGGACGGGTCAACGATTCACATAAGGTGAGTTGCGGCCAAAAAAAGTACACTTAGTATTTAAAAAACAGCCCCATTTTCTGGATGGGACCAACATCACGGTCACGAAAGAATAATGGTAAAAGAAAAATCTGGCATTCACTGCTCCAACTTATTCCTCTAGTTTTGGCATGCAAGTAAAACTTTAAATGGAGAACAGGGTACAGTCCACAGCTCCTAAGGGCACAATAAAATAATGAAGAACTAGGTATGATCAGGCCAGGCGCTCTCCGCATTTTAGGAAGCAAGGTAGGAAGGAAGGGGTGTTAGGTATGAAGTTACAAGTACGTGGCGGTGTTATTTATTTCAATGATTTTGCGGAATGAATCTTTTGTACTTGTACTATGTATTCTGTGCTATAATGTAGAATTAATTCTCAATAAACGAGATACCACATCCATTCCGCACTAAGCTCTCTTCGCTCTTACATCGAACTTTACTCCACGAACAAACTTTTTTTGCATCGCGTGCTGTGTGACAGACAGACAGACGGACAGGGCAATTTATAATATGTCCCTATCGCCCGATCTTAGCACGCCACACCCGTCCAAAATAACCTGACCCCACAACCAATCAGCCATAGACTGAAGCAAAGGTCTATTTAAATTAGACCTCAAGTTGCAACGATAGCTGTTACAAAGCTGATTTTAGCGATATACCTAGAAACTGTACAATTATTATTCACGGAAGGGTTCGGGTATCGTTCGTGTAATTTTTTTGGCTGATAATATCGGCTGATTCATCGGTAAAACCTAGGTTTTGAAATTGTAGCAGTTTTGGAAAGGTGGGAATGCTGGGAAAAGAACAGCATTTTGCTTCCTGCAGCTTTTATTTATTTTCCAGTTTTATGGTTAGTTGGTCGTCATTCTCTTTCATTTGTTTTTAGACGTCTATCAGCCAGTATTATAATGAAGATATTACGGTGCTAAAACATCGTGAGGGAACCGACATGCCCGGATAACCAAAAAATTCGAAGACATTTCATAACCCACACTTGGACTCTTGTACTAAACTTGTACTGGATTTTGACTCACTTCATCTGACAGAGAGGGTCCATGTTATGGGATCGTTATTGATTGGTTAAGCTATTGTCATCTCGTTTTGCAGTATTCGGTGAGACTGGAAGCCGACGACACCCAACCTTATGTAGATAGTAACACATGAAATGTAAGAAAAGTAGAAAGTAGAAAAGAAGAAAAATCGAATTATTCTTCAATGTCCTATTTTTATTTATATACCGTTTTTTTTTTTTTTTTAACTAAATGGCCAACATCTATTCAGTATGTTCTTAGTTTCTCAATATAAATCTTTCGCTTTCCTAAAGAAATATGAAATAGTGGACAGTTTCTCACAGTGACAGCTACCCACATAATTCAGAGGGGCTCGGCGGCAAGAATTTTGTAGTTTTTAATAAATACCGGCGCGCAAGTACAGCCATTTTTCATTCTTCTCGTTACTTGCAACCCTTTGCGTTCCACCCCTGTACGGTTCGCAGAGAAAGATACACCATAAATTAATATTAATGGTTTATTTTGACTGTTATGTAAATTTTGTTGAATGACTGGCAGGTTTCTTTGTATATTTTGAGTTTAGCAGGTTCTTTGATTATTGGGATTTAACATTTTCTTACTTAAATCAGGTCGCCCAGAGGAATTTTATGCGCATTATTTATTTTAACTGATTAACGTTATTTTGATGAGAGTACTAAATCACTTTTTTCTAAGTCGCCGTTTAGCCGCAGTTTGTCTCAGTTTATTTTCTAAATACCAATCAACGAGTATTTCTTTTCTTTATTTTTTTTAGCCTTCAAAAATTTGTAAAGATAAGTATGATTCGTTAAAATGTAATTTTAAACAAGAACTCCTTTTATAAAGAAGAATATCCAAGGATTTTTGGAAATCCACCCCCTTAAGGGGTAAATAGAAGACGATAGTTAAGTATGAAATTTCGTCAATTTTTCCCGATTAGAAAATTTTAAATCTTTGTCTGTCTGACTGGTTGTTCCGGCTAACCTCAAAAACGATTGAACCTAAATAGGTTGTAAAGTCCCGTCAAAATTGACGGGACTTTACTGGGTGTTAGCTGATGTTTCAAGGAGTAACCTAGGCGACTATTATTTTCGAAAAAGAATAAGGGTTCCGTGCAAAAAAAATAAAAACCATGAAATTGTTATCAAAATCCGATTCAAATAGGGAAATATATTTTTATGATAATTTCATGCGGACGATGATCGCGGGCACAGTTAGTAATAATAAATATAAACACACACTAAAAATATTATTCCTCATCTAAAAACAACATTGCCTGACGTCCACAGCTTTCCCTGTGTTCGGTACAAGGGTTGGCCCCCACCGCGTTGGTCCCGCAGGCATTTTTCATTCCGACTTGATTAAACCCTCCCGACCAGCGCTAATATATGAAACCTGTATATTGCAACTATTGTTTGTAGGAACATACCTACCTACTATGACTACGCGTGTATTTCATACTGTCTAGTGATTAGTTCGTTTGGCCTCGTATAGGTATACTATACGGGCTTTTAAAACGATTGGTTGTCTGGTCTACAAATTTTAATTAGCCGCTGAAGTGGCTTTTCACAGAGGGAGTAAAGTCCTAGTGAAGAAAGAGGAATACTGATACTGTATTAGATATATGACTAACATGGCTAGAGGCTGTAAACAGACTCTTCACGAGGCCGTCAACCAAGCATTATGTACATACATCAAACTAAGTAACTTTGTGCATTTTTTGGGCTGAAAAACACGTTTTACAGTAGGACTCAATGTAACGCATTCAAAACATTGTGCCGATGGATGGATTGAATAGTAAGAGGGTCGTTGAAGTGTTTAAAGTAAAAATCTTACATTAAAAACATCTATTTAAAAAAAAATTGAACTATAACCCCCAATATTTCTGTAACTAGAAGGTTCCCAGGTATGCTTTAGAACAAAAAAATGATCGCAATGACGGAGAACAAGTGCGTTTCGGCAAGTTTCGGCCTCGTTAAAAGTCTTTATACACCCTTTATGGCATTTATGTAGTTGGTCACCAGCTTCAGCATGATATAAGGTATCCTAATCACTTTATAGGAACAAGCCAAAATGTCAAGCGTGCCGCACTCTTCATGATCATCAAAGTCTTCCTGGCCTTGTCCCATGTTATTTGGGGTCTGCGTCACGTTTCTTTCTTCCAATCTCCCCTGTCAATCATCAAGCTATTATTTGCTCCTTCCTTCATATCATTCCTCACAATACACCATTCATCTTTTCTTTGGTCTTCCTCTCCCTCCATCAACATTTATATTCATCACTATTTTAGTCACATGTGTGTCCTTCTTCTTCACATGTCCACACCAAGACAGACGATCCTCGAGCTCTCATCATGATCATGAAAAGTCAAAAGATTAGGTACCTTTTTGGTGTCTGTGGTAGATTCTTCAGGACTTTTGTATTTTCACAAAGAAGAAGAAGGTTCAAGAAGGTTTACCTTAGTAGGTACTGTTATTAAACTTCAATTTGGTTGTTAGCGAGCTTTCTTTACAAGTTTTATACGAATAGTAGCTACAGCAGTATTCTCCCAAGCAGAAGTTTTTCATTCATTCGCAAATATCTTCAGATTGTACAAATAAATATTTCAAAACCATTTTTCTTCAGATAAATTCCAATGTACTTAAAAACCGCCGATTTGACACATCCGTGGGTTTTCACCTAAGTAACGATTTCCCAAACAAATCATTGGGAACATTAATGAGAATCTCTTGATATGTGACGTCGAAATTACATAGAAAAGAATATTTGTATGTCAAAACATAACATAAATGTGTCGACGAAACATCGATATAATAGCAAAAACACGGTGTCTTGTCATCTTAGATTTGTTGTTTAGAGTCTATAGAGTACATAATATCTGTGATATAAATAATAATGTGACACAGGAAGATGATATTCTTTTGCCAAGAAAATATATAAATTGGGAGAAGCGTAGGTGTTTCAGTGTTTGTCGATAGAAACATTACAGACCTTGAAGTGACGCTGCTATAGATTTCGTTGTCATTTCGCACCTTCGGTGCAACAAAGTCACAACAGCCCATTTACAAAATGGGCTGTTGTGACTTTGTTGCACCGAAGGTGCGATTTGTTTCGGACATTAAAGTTGAATCACTGATCATTTTCCGCTCTAAAACTTTCCGTTCCATAGAAAGTCCCCCTAAAGGACTTTCACACAATCGCGGAAGAAAAAATAATAGTAACAGGCAGCGGTTCGGATCAATCTTGAGGTAAGCCGCGCTTGCCTAGGTTGGTCTATGGATGGGTGACCACCCATTACCTACATGCCAAAACTTTTGATGCAAATGCTATTTACCTGGTGAGTACCTAGGACTTCGTTGAATAGAATCATAAACATCGAGACTCAGAGAAAACACTTTCAAAAGCCATAAAGATTCTTGTTTTTCGATAAAATGTGAATGTTTCTCGCAGTCAGTTCAGAAGGCCGCTGTGACATCAGTTCATCGTAAAACGAAGTACTCACTGTGTGTGACGTCATACGCAAACGACAAGCGAGACCTGAACCATTGCATGCAGACAGGCATTCTTTAAAAATGCAGGTTTTTCCACGAAAATATATATTACGTTTCACTTGGCCTTACTTGAGTTATTAATTTATACCAAGAATTGTACCCGTTAATGATTCAACAAGACTGTTGGCAGAACGGTAGGGTTATGATTCAAAAATTTCAGCATAATATACAACACTAGCGGACGTCACGCGGTATCACCCGCATAGTTTCCGTTCCTGTGGGAGTACGGGGATAAAATATAGCCTATGTTACTCGCTGATAATGCTGAAAAAAATTTTCAAATCGGTCCAGTAGTTTTTAAGTTTATTCGTTACATACAAGAATATATAAAATAAATAATAAAATAAAAATGTTTATTTCAATTACATGAGTCTTAACAAACGTGAATTGGATATCACCTTTTAAGCAACAAGACGCTTGTGTTAGGTGACTCCGCTCTTCTACTTAACAATAAAGTGTATGCAATTGAAAACAAAAGTAAAAAAATAAAAGAAAATATAACAAAAATTCAAAAATTAAAGATAAGGATTAAAACTAAAATTTAATTAAAGAGGAGCGCATTGGTATGATGTAAGTGAGTGGTTTATTGTACGAGTGTGTGTGCGAGTAGGTTATTGTGTGTGTGCATGTGTGTCTGTGTAAGTGAATGAATATAATATATTAGTATAGATATAGATAGAACCGACGCACTAACAGTTACCACGTACTCAGTACATCATTCTGAACCGGCAATAAAAAAAAAGCTGTTTCTTACATTTTTTTTTTTTATGAAGGGCATCTCGCAGTTCAACCTAGGGAGGTTGTCGACTGCTTAACCGGGCTTTTCTGTGGATGCCTCGAAATTAAGGCCTCCAGCCAGAGCAACTTACAAACTAAACTACAAACTAAGCGACTACGCACTAAGGGCACCCCCTGTGGGGTACGGACCTCGGCTCAGGGCGTCGCTGGGATAGGACAGCAAAGGGACAGGCTGGATCTGAGTGATATTATTTAGGGGCTGATTTAAGTCTACAAGCTCAGCTGCGCGGGCTGGCTCGAGCAAGGGTCGGGGAGGACTGTTTCTTACAAAAGTGCAATATCTACAGGGTCAAAATGTATTGAGCAGCACATTTGTTTTTTATTACCTGCCGATGAAAAATTTCTATGAGAAGATGGTGTTCGTTCAGAATCAGCATTATCTTGCTCTTATACAAATTTATTTGGGGTCAGCGCAGCATGTCATCTCAACAGTCACCTCCCTTTTTTTTCGGATGGGAAATCATCAAATGACTTCTCCCGCTCTGGGCAGAGCGGAAGGGAGTGTCAGACTTGTACTGACTAAAACCCATCCATGTTCCTTCCTTGCCCTTTGTGTTCCAGCGCCGCGGTATCTCTTTCGAACTACGGTGACTTAGCCAACGTACAGACGCCAGCACATCAAGCTACTACAATCTGTCAGATTTCTTAAATAGATTTTCAACTTTACCGCTAAAGCATTAGGTTCAAGGTTAATTGGGAAAATCTGACAGTTTCGGGTAGCTTGACCTGCTGGTGTCTGCACCTTACCATGCCCTTTGGCTAGGTGGAGAGATGAGCTTCGCAGGGTGGCTGGTAGCAGCTGGATGAGAACAGCTGAGGATCGAGTTAAATGGCGTGCAATTGGAAAGCCCTTGCCAACAAGGACAATGGAAATAACTTGTCCAATGGAAATTATGTATTTCCTACGGCTCCGCTATTCCTTCTCTCAGTGTTTTTCTGGTGGTCGCCACTGTCAATTCTGGTTTTCAGGAGTTGCAGTGGTTTGGGAATAGTGTGGTGGGCTTGGCCAGCAAGCAAGTTTCATAGGCAAAGATTGAAGTCTACATACCTTAAGCCATTTTCAAGCGAAAAAATGTCCAGAAATCTCAGATTTTCAATATGACTGAGCGTGACAGTTACTGTTGTCGTCGACACAGAAACGTGTCTATCTTTTCTACTTCGAATCTTTGTTTATATGTTGGTAATAGTGAATAGATGATGTTAAAATCCTGGATGGAAGAAGAAAATGATGCTGTTAACTTGAACGTATTCCGAGGCGGTAAAAGCGTACCAAAGATAAACAACAAAACATAAAAGAGAACATCATAAAGAAAACGCTAATTACAAAATACTTTTAACCCATTCACTGCCCAGTACTTCGTGAAACTTCGTGAATTTCGTTCGTGTGCCCACAATCCGTATCCGAGTCGTCGTTATAATGAACTATAGGTGACATGTATTCATGCCCAGAACCCGATTAGCGAGTCCATAGCTACAGATACGGATTGTGCGAATGAACAAATTATTATTCGACTCATATGCTGGGTTCTGGGCACTGAATGGGTTAAAGCTACAAACAGCATTTTACAGCCTCTAAACACACGAGAGTTATAATCTTCATCTTTTTCCGTAATAATCTTTTTATTCCACATAAGGTCCACGGTACCAAAGGCGTCGGGTTTGGTACCTAAAGTACCCTATACGTACAAACCAGCAGGTGTGAATTGGTCTCTAAAAATACAAGATATGACATTGGTAAAGATTCTCGTGGTATACTCGACTGATGAAGTGTTTGGAGTTAGCGCTTTTGCGATAGAGATAATACATGCATGACGATTTTTAGTAAGATACAGATCCAAAATAAAATTATCTAGCGTAGGTAAATCGGTAGAGTACTTGAATTTCATCTGGATTGAAAACTAGATCATAATACCTACTTTAACTCCTTTTGCTATGATTATCATCGACAATTTCTATAAGAAATACTACTCTGTTCGTAAATAAGTCACCCAACATTTGGAAATATATGATCAGTTGCCCGCTTTAAAACGTTTCACCTCAGTCAATACAAAATGACTCGCCCAGAGAAAATCTCATACGTCAATAATTTAATATGCATAACGTAATGCGTTTTCCATACGACAGTACAGTATACACGTAAAGCAGTAACAGCGAGCACATAAAATTATTTATGAACTTACCTGGCATTTAACGAGCGGGCCCTAAAGTGAAAAGTATTTTTTATGGGCAGTTTACGACTAACTCCTGGTTACAGTCCGAGTTCCGAGACCCATTCGCGCTGGATTTTAAAATTAAGGAAAAGCTAATGTTGCTTTTAAGAATAAACGTCTTCTTTTGTTTCTTGTTTCGAGCTAGCGATAGCGTTCAAAGGCAATTATAATGGCTGTAAAAGGAGGGTCCTTTTAAGAAAGCCGAAAGGCAAACACAAGTTTCTTATGTTATAACTTTAATTTAAATACCCCCATGACTTTTGTACAGACGCCAGCACATCAAGGTAAACCCTATACATATCTATAACTACAACAGCTACTGCTGTGTTAGAAAGAAAGTATCCTCGGCGTGATTGGTGGATTTTTCAACGTTTCCAAAATTGCCCAATGGTTGCGCACACTAACAATTAGCAGCCAATAATTCATGCCTCACGGGGAATAGGCCACACCTCCTTGCTCCTACGCAACCGACCGGCCACGTTTATTCATCCCTTAGTCCATAACGCTAGTCATTAAAAATTCGCGGAGCAAGTTGGTTCGGCTTGTAGCTACTTAGTGGAAGTGTGTGGCGAACTTTTTATATTTTTTAAATGATTCATTATGGCGCCTCAGTTAACGAGAATTGAAAGGGGGCGCATTATAGCGCTCCGATTGAGTGGATGCCGTATAATAGATATTTGTCGACAGACGGGCATTACGGTGAGTAATATTTTTGTAGTTATAATTTTTAAGTTAAAATAAGCAAAAGCTAATATTGAAAAAATGTGTCAATGGTGTTTTTCTATAGAACTTTCAAAATAGATACGAGCTAATGTTATTTGTGAGATAATTACATTAAAGTGTTACATTATTTGGAAAACTGTTACCAATTTAATTTAATTTTCGTATGCTTCTTCTAGCGGCGGATGGCCCTAAACCATAATATTTAAACAACTTTGTGCCTACCGTATCTTACGAATAAGGGTGTTTCTTATTTTTCGTGCATATTACTCGTCCAGATCAAAAACCTTGAATCGTTCAATAAATATTTATATTCCCTTAAAGAAAGCCAAACCAAATCAAACCAAACCAAATATTGTTTATTTATTACCTACTTTATAAGTCAAAAAAGTGGAAATTAAGTGTCAGCACTAGTAAACCTTATTTTTAATACTTATTATTCCGTTCCCACAGATAAACCGAGAAAACGGTTTTGTGGGGCACTTTGCCCCACAAAACCGTTTTCTTCGTCTTTCTTCTTATGTAATATTTTTATAAACTCTCCTTTATTATAGAAATATTAATGAAGTCGCTCCCGCTGTCTGTACGCTTAGATCTTTTTATCTACGCAACGGATTTATTAATGCTGTTTTCAGCTATAGATAACTCAAGAGGAAGGTTTATATATACCTATATAAATCACTCCACACTGCCCCACATTAGTATCTACATTGCATCCGTGCGAAGCTGGGGCGGGTCGCTAGTTAAATTATATGAAAACTTAACTAATTGTCATTTCCTTCGGTGTCTATTTAGTAATGTCCCAAACATTTGCTTTTTATAAAAAAATATCCATGCTGAAATTAAACACAGTAACCATAATAAGAAACTACATTCAAAAATACAGCTTTTACACCTAAAATAAAAAATAAAACAATAACTCAGTACTTAATATAATGAAATTTTAATTCATAAATGTTGTAAGTAGGTAATTTAAACTTATGAAAATAAATATTATGGAATGTGCACGAAATACGAGAAACACCCATAAATGTCTTTACCACCTATTTTCTTGTGTTCTTTGCGAATGAGTTCCCGGTATAGTAAGTTTTTAACACTGCGCGTTGTTCCAAGCGCTATTGTTATTTTTTTAAAGTCGGCACCCGGTTGGATTTTAAAGTAAATACCTACGCAATTAGGCACTTCTTTTTGTCTGTTGAAACATTGCAGGGATAAGACTTTTTTAGTGCTGTTTGTGTGTAAATAATAATAAGCTAGCAATTATTGTAGGAAAGCATATAAGTAGCCTATTGAGTAATAATGTGCAAATAAACAATAGCTACTTGTTTCGTTCCAGGAAAAAAAAAACAGTTTACTTTTGGCTTCAGCGGTGGCATGAAAGCGGAACCATCGAAGCGCAACATCGCCAACTTTACACGAGAGCCACGACGGCAGCAGACGTTGGCTATCGTCTCTGCACACTCTGCTGATCCGTTTTTAAGCACAAGAGTGTTCTCAACTGCATACAATGTGAGTCCATGTATACATTTTTTTATAGTCATAGTTTTACGCGCACCGCGTGGCCTGGACGTTCTAGCAATACCTAATAATTGCGCAAGCTACAGCAGCAACGTATTGGACTCAGTGAATGACATTACTATTAGATAAAGCTTCAGTTCTTTAGCACCTATCTCAACAAAGGTGGAAGTTCTCAATTCGACGGATTGTCTATTTATGTATATGTTTATATTTAAAGGAATAATTTGAAACTGTCCCATACTCATATATAGTGTGACTGGTAATTAATGACCAATACTTATACACGTGATTGCTCATGATAACAAACCACTTTCCCAAAGAAACATGTGCTTTCACTTTTATCACAATAACACAACAGCCTTATGAAATTCGCGCGCACGAGCCTGTGACGTATCAGCTGTTAGGCCGCTGCCTCGAATTTTGCGGGCAGAGGGGCGGCGGCGGCGGCGGCGCCGCTTGACTGGAGTGCACCGCTCGTTGCCCGCTCCCGCGCTTTCGAGAACCGGTCCATTTAAATGTACGCATAAAATCCTGCCGCTCCCGCGGCGCCGCCGCCGCCGCCCCGCTGCCCGCATGATTCGAGGCAGAGGCCTAAGGCAGAGCACCTGCGCGGCTAGCTAGCCCGCTCCGTAATGTGTGTGATAAAAGCAAATCAGTATAAAAAAAAAAATGTATATAGAAAGTTGTTTGTTATCATTAATCACGTGTTTAAGTATCGGTCACTATTACCAGTCACCCTATAGTTAAATTGACCCGTACAATTGGTCATAATTAAGAATCGATAAGTATTGAAATTGACAAAATTTTCTTTGTTTTAGATTTCAATGGACACCGTTACAAGGCGCCTTAAGGACGCCGGAAAAAATGCTGCCGCCCTGCCAAGAAAATATTAATGAACCAGGCGCATAAGGAGGCAAGAGTAAATTTTTGCCTGGAATATTATAATTTTGACTGGGCAAACAATATAGTCATTTCTGTAGATGAAGAGGCGTAACAGACAGACAAAGTAACTTTCGCATTTATAATATTAGTATGGATAATTCTTCCAATAATGCTAAATCGGTAATAAAAAAAATATTAACTTCTTTTCGCACCATTGTTACATTCTTGATAATGTTTTCTTTGCTATTGTTGGTGACACTTTAAGTTACGGCCGTCGCCTATTCGCCGCACAGGCCAGCAAGGGATTTTAGTAAACGCAAATGATTTGAGTTCTTATGTTATCATGCGTAGCGTTCACGTTCGGGCTGCCCCGGCAAGCTAGAACGTGCCGAAGTATACCAAAGCAGGCTGTGCCGTAGGTAAAATGAAATGTGAGTGTCTACAGTATTAGATAATATTCGAAATCATCTGTAAGTATTATAAAAATCCCTTGTCATGCCGTGCCGCCATTGGGTGCCGGGCCTTATACAGCCCAGTCAAGTTATACTCAGCCAGGTTAAAACTTACTTTTGTTTGGCGGCAGCATTGGCTCCCAAGCAGAATTAATAGTGTAGATGTAACTGTATAATAAATCTGTAATAAATATAAATGAAAATAGAAGCTTGTAAAATATAAATATGATCCAGTTGTTTTTAATGTATGGTCAGTTTAGTTTTATATTTTCTGTTGTTTGTATAGTTTATAGTTTTATACCTATTTGTTGTTTGTATGGTTTAGTTTTATATTTTAATTTAGAGTATTTTTGTTTCTCAGTATTGCAGGGGCGTGCCGTCCATAGAGGCAATTAGGCCTAGCCTACCCTACCAACAACGCCAAATGCATTTATTATAACTATGTAATAAAATAACACAAAATATTAAAAAAGAAAGTTAAAACTCCTGAGCAACACTTATAGCAACTTGTCGCGCCCGTGTGACGTATTTCACAGTACTACGATTATAAGGCAAGAAGTCGTACGGCCTACCTGTGCATTCATAAATTTACGCATACTGATGCATATTTTCGCGTGTATGAACGGCACACATGTATAGATATGGGAGTCACCTCCTTGGACTGTAGACGGCCATCGTGTGTTGTGATTGGACGAATGGCTGCCCCACAAAAGTCAAGACGTAAGGTCACGGTAGCCCGCGAAATTCAAATTGTCTTACGTTTTTTGTGATTTGTATCGCAATCTTGAATGTTTTGCTTTTTCTAACTTACTAAGTTATAAATAATTAGTTTCAAAACGTACAGTTACTGTAAATATTATTTGTTGTGTTTATTATTTGTTTATTTACATAAAAATGGTGATCTGTGAACTTTGCGCTGATAATGGTGCCGATTCTCTTGTCACAAATACCTCTAAATTAGACTAAAAATCACCAAAAAATAGTTTATTCCTGTCAAACGACAATTTCCCATTCTGAAATTGACTTAAGTGACACAAATTAATATTTTAGTGTGACAGCACTAAGATGGCACGGAGATATTAATTTATTGAAAATGGCAAATTTTGCTATTCTGAATTTGACGTTTTTAACCCAAAATTTTGCGATTAAAAAGGTGTGGAATAAAATTAGTTGTCATGGACTAAAATTCATACCAACACCTCGAGTTCAGGTGCAAAACCAGTACTGTCTTTTTTTTTCTTTTTTTTGCTTATATCTCGAAAATAGTGTGTCCTATCGTAAAAATAATGAAAATTTCGACCCCCTTTATAAGACCCAATAAATTTCAAATATTATAAATCAATAAAGGTGACTACTTTGAAGGTCATCTTAAGTAGAACGACACTGTAATGTTGTGCGATTTTTTTTTCGGAAGTCAGTGTACGTGGCCTACCCTCCGTGGAGAACCACTGCACGCCACTGCAGTATTGTATTATAGTAATATTAATATTTAAAAATAAAAGGTTAAAGATTGTTATGTCGCATTTTATTTTGATACTACCCTGCTGATCTGCGCAACTTCGTCTGCGTCACATAACCGAGAGAGTTAGAGAGAGTGGTTCTTAGGCACCTATAAAACAATTCTAAAGGTAGTTGAACTTTCTTAGAAGTGGTTCGTGGATGAAACAATCATCCACGAACCACTTCTGTGATACAGGCCGCCTATATTTCACATCAAAAACAGGACGCTGTCATGGCATGATGCCCTCTCTATGCCACGCCAAATCAACCTTTTCCCATTAAAATAAAGTTCATTTTTGATTTCAGATTGCGGAATGTATTTTTTTCTGCCCTAAAGCAAAATAAATCTTAAGAGAACGAAGGTATAGGTATAGTTATTTTAAAATGTAGAATCTGTGAATTATGCTAGTTGCGACTAAAATTAAAACGACCAATCCAACCAATTATTTGTAGTGCCTATCCTATTCCTTTCACGCAAGTAATGAGCTGCATGTTCATGGGTATTTCAGAATATTATATTATATTGACAAATAATCAACGTTCCTGCTACAGTCTGTTAATACAATGTTAAGGTGATTACAATGTTACATACCTACTTCAGTTATCATTAGCCTAAGCCGCCACAGTATTTTTTTTAATACCGTCCAATACACCTTCCTAACACCACAGGCACTATCTATTACAGAAATCATGTAAGATACGTCAAATAATATCCCGTAGCTCAACAAAATCAGATTCAAATAGTAGTAAGTAGGTGGTATATTTTTATAATAATTTCACGCGTACGAAGTTCCCGAGTATCAGCTAGTGAATATTATGAATAAATTATATGAAAAACATTTAATCCCATCGGTATCGGGAACTGGGTTCGAGCTAGCGATAGTCAGGGCTCTTGTAAAAGAAACCACTAGTATAATATTATTATTATCATAAAAGTAAAAATAAATTGATTTAATTAAACGCAAACACGAAAAGAAACCCATTTTTTTCATTATTTTACTCCCATATTTCGTCATTCATTACCTATGAATACGTTTCGTCGCGTATGGTCAAACTCGCAATCAGTCAAATTCATGAAAATCGCAATCCGTCAAAATTGCCTAGCGTCAATATTGACCAAAAAAATCTTATTAGTCCGTCAGTCATAAAAAAGAAATAAGAATAGAGAGTCATAAAGAAGACGATACAGTGTGTCGAAAACTCGTGTGACGTCACATTTCGGAACACTTTTTACCGGAAAGTGACATCACAACCCCATCTTTGATGCATTTAATATCTTCATAAGTTTTTATTGATTTGATAAAACACAAAATACGTATCCAATATTTTTCGATAATCTAAGTGACAGACAAAATATAGGTAGGTAATCATATTTTTTACTCAGGAATAATCCCTTTTCTAATATTACATAGATATTTCACAAGCGCCGGGCGTACCGTAACCGTCAACTTATTTTTACTACCATGCCATTACTTAGATTCCATTCAAGTATGCGATCCGCCAAACTAGTATTTTGGCATAGCAAGTATCTTATTCTACACAACGACGCGCATACGCACACAGCCTAACGCACGCACTGCAGCACGAAACATTACAAGCAAGAACAGACAAAAAGATATTTATCTCTTTCGCACGATTCTCGCTGTTGTTGCTTATAAGGCGCTCAAGGTCACAGTGGGGTAGGTTGATGTGCTGGCGACTGTACTACTCAATGCATCCAACAGCACAATCTTTGAGTCCTACCGTAAACCGTGAGCTTTCACTCCAGAAAAAATCGTTTCCCAGCAATCTTTTTTGCGTAGAGTTACTTAGTTTGATGTACAGAATGCTTGGTTAACGGCTTCGTGAAGGATACGTTAACACCTTGTATTGCTTGTATTTAGTCCAAAAAGGTTAATGGCGAGTTTGCCGGCAGGCAATGAAAGATAAGCAAGGAAGGTAGATAGCGGAGCTGACGGAAGACATTGGGTTAAAGATAGACAACTCAGCATAGATTGATAGGCTCACTGATGGCTGGCTAAGCAGAACACATCAAAGATCTAGGTATACGGCTGATCTTAATCAGGTAGGACTGGTTCCTCCATCATGAGTGCAGTACCAAACCATACAAATCGAATGTTCCCTTCTTTTTTGGGCTTTTCGTTGAATATCATGTTTAATAAGCATTATTATAAGTACCTGGATGACCGAGCTTTGCTCGTCTTTTTTTTTTGACGTTTTCGAAAATTTAAACCTAGCTAGATCGATTTATCGCCCCCGAAACCCCCTGCATACTAAATTTCATGAAAATCGTTGGAGCTGTTTCCGAGATTCAGAAAATAAATATATGTATATAGGTACATATTATTATAAAGGGTGTAAACAGACTCTTAACGAAGCCGAAAGGCACTTATTCTCCCCGTCATTGCGATCATTTTTTTGTTCAAGACCATACCTGGGAACCTTCTAGTTACGGAGATATTGGGAGTCAAAGTTCCAACTTTTTCACAGGTTTTTTTTTTTTAAATACACGTTTTAATGTAAGATTTTTATTTTAAACACCTCCAGGACCCCCTTACTATTCACTTCATCCATCAGCACAATGTTTTGAGTGCGAAACATTGAGTCCTACTGTAAAACGTGATTTTTCAGCCCAAAAAAAAAGTCGTTTCCCAGCACTAATTTTTGCGTAAAGCTACTTAGTTTGATGTACATAATCCTTCTGGCTTCGTGAAGAGTCTGTTTACACCTTGAAGCATCTTAGTCACGGGGAGTAGTTTCTATCTAAGCTACGAGGGTACCTGGGTAAACACATACTAGGCTCATTCTAAGTTTTTCAAAAAAGTAGTAATAGGTATCTACACCTTAACTAAGTGTATCCGAGTTTGGTTTCAATCCAAAAAACCACATTTTGCACTTCTTTGCACAACTTTGTCCCTTGCAATCAATTCTTCATTAAACCAGAATCTGTACAAGACTTTGCCACTGCTCAAAGAATTGTAGCTGTACTTAAACAGCTGAATAGCTGTGTGCAGTTAGACGGCAGGCAGTATTGTCTGGACACTGAGAATGCGACAGGAATCCTATACCGATATAGACTGTCCTTACAAGGTATTCAGAAGCCAGGTAGGAATTTAGAAAGACTGAAAATGTCGCGAAAGTCCCGCCATGATGTAAATATCTAATGGGAGAAATTTTCGCAATTGCTTTTGCTGGAAGCAGGTACAAACGCCAGCACATCAAGCTACTACAATCTGTCTTTCTTTAATAGATATTAAACTTTAAAGCATTAGTTTCAAGGTTGTTTGGGAAAATTTTACAGTTTCGGGTAGCTTGATGTGCTGCGTCTGTACTTTCAGTGCAATGATAAAGTACAATGGAGGACACTCCCGCCTGATCACCACTAAGCTCATTTTTGCTTGCACTCACGCGCGTGAAGAGCTCTCTAGCCGGGCGGGGTACCTCCGCAAGATTCAAGCGAAATTTTTTATTAGTGATCAGGTGGAAAAGGCCGCGACTGTACCTACATACATATCTATATGAGGACACACCCAAGATTTGCGAGGTGAGTTGATTTCGCGTAACTATGTTAAGATCACTCAAGATAAAAATTAAATTAAATTTTTGACACCTTTTTTTTATTTTTTACGGATGGGAAATCATCAAATGACTTCTCCCGCTCTGGGCAGAGCGGAAGGGAGTGTCAGACTTGTACTGACTAAAACCCATCCATGTTCCTTCTTTGCCCTTTGTGTTCCAGGGCCGCGGTATCTCTTTCGAACAGCCCGCAGCCCAATTTTTGACACCTAACTTACTGATCTAACCATCTTCGACAATATGCTTTGAACTGGGCTAATCCCAGTTGCAACGTCACTTTGTGCCTATTGGCCTTGTTTTGTTCTGTTTCCTGCTGAGATGGATTGGACGCTATTCTTTTCTGATTAATTTTCGTTGCGGGATCCAAGACAGTTAAATTGTTTCTCTAGGACTTCGTCGAGCTTTGTTGTCTCGGCGCTTTTCAGGTGGTCGTCACTGTTGATGGTGGCTTTCAAGAGTTGTAGTAATTGGGAATATTGTGGCGGGCTTATCCAATAAAAATAAAAAAAATCTTCGACATAAACCTTTCAACATCTAATTTGGATACAGGACAGTTTTAATTGATGTTAGATACTTACACAGCGTTAGTTTTTATTACCTACCATAGTTCGCAAATAATTGTGAAATCTCGGCGACACCGGTTCGGTGTAGGCACTGGAGTCTGGACACACAAGACCGATGCGGTATGACGTCTGAGGCGAAGCACGTAAGATATGGACCGTCCACTGCGTTATAGTGCATCTTTTGAAAATGTTCAAGGTATCGTATTATTATCAACCGGTTACAAATGTTCAACGTATCATATTATTATCAACCAGTCACAAATGTTCAACGTATAGAATTATTATCAACCGGTCACAAATGTTCAACGTATCGTATTATTATCAACCGGTCACAAATGTTCAACGTATCGTATTATTATCAACCTGTCACAAATGTTCAACGTATCGTATTATTATGAACCGGTCACAAATGTTCAATGTATCGTATTATTATCAACCGGTCGCAAATGTTCAAGGTATCGTATTATTATTAACGGGTCTCAAATCTAGAATCCGGGTTTCTATGGAGTAATTAATTCCAAATAGCAAAACCCAATACCACTCAACAGCAGCGCTTGCTACCAAATATAAAGTTATACTGTAACTCACAATGAGTAATCACGGAATATGTCCCAAGTGAGTGACAGTGTAAGTTTAGTTTTAAACCGTGAAATTTTAAAACAGCGATAATTTTACTTATTACAATAATTTCTTTTCGGTGTTGACAGCAACGTAAATCCGGTGGGCCCGACTGTCAGTTATAGATCTTTGAGTCGTTACAGGTAGTCAATGGCCTGAAAGTCTGACAACCAGTCTTACCGACAGGTATCGTATTACCGGAGGTCAGATAGGTAGTCGCTACATGTAAAATATTGGTATTGAGCTGCATCCGGTTAGACTGGAAGCTGACCCCAACATAGTTGGGAAAAGGCTAGGCAGATGATGATGGGTGTCGTCAGCATCGCACCAAAAATACACTCACTTTAGTAAAATGTTGGAAGTAGCTCGAAACCCATTTTAGCCTTATGGACGCCATAGCATAAACGCACGCATGTGCCCTCCACGCCAAGCCACAATTTCACTTACCATTTTGTCCAATATTTGTGTCGTTTGGCGTACAGGGTTCACGCTTGCTTGTCACGTATATGTGACAATGGCGTTCAAAACAACAATAGAGACAAGTTTCTTTCAGTTTCATTCATCAAGAACGCCACTTATTTTTATCATAGAATTAGCCTGTTGGTTACCATTTGCCTATATTTTTTTTTTTTATATTGGAAGTCATCAAATGACTTCTCCCGCTCCGGGCAGAGCGGAAGGGAGTGTCAGACTTGTACTGACTAAAACCCATCCATGTTCCTTCCATGCCTTTTGTGTTCCAGGACCGCGGTATCTCTTTCGAACAGTCCCGCAGCCCTGGCAGGCATCGGCCCTTGCTGTTTGGTTACCATTTGCCTGAATCTTCTTCCCGCCGTTGGGTAAAGGCTCATGACTTTTTGGACTTAACTAAAAATAATACCCCACTACAATATTCTGAATTTTGTTAATTTCAAAGCGAGTACAGCCGTGAATGTCCTCCTGAGGTCGTGTATTTGATCCCATTTCTGGTGCACTATTGAAAGGACACCACCCTCGCTTATTACAAGCATATTGACTTTCGCAAACCACATTACCAATTTTAAGAAGGTAAATCAAGGTGATCTAAAGACCCCACACTCACCCATTGTCAACTTACGAGAAGTTGACAACTTACTTATGACAATTCGACATGTTACTGACTTCACTGCATATTACGCGTCTAGCTGTCTGTTCGCGATTAACTCAAAAACTACTGCACCGATTTTCATGCTGTTTTGACCAATGGATAGTGTTTCTCGAGGAAAGCTTGAGTATAAAGGGTGTAAACAGACTCTTAACAAAGCCGAAAGGCACTTGTTCTCCCCGTCATTGCGATCATTTTTTTATTGAGGGTCAAAGTTCCAACTTTTTCACAAGTTTTTTTTTAAATACATGTTTTTAATGTAAGATTTTTCCTTTAAGTTCTCCAGGACCCCCTTACTATTCAATCCATCCATCAGCACAATTTTTTGAGTGCGTTACATTGAGTCGTACTGTAAAACGTGATTTTACAGCCCAAAAAAAAAGTCGTTTCCCAGCATTAATTTTTGCGTAAAGTTACTTAGTTTGATGTACATACATAATGCTTTGTTGCCGGCTTCGAGAAGAGTCTGTTTACACCCTGTATAATTTATCAAGTTTTTGTATACATTGGCTAAAATATAATGATATTCCCTATTGGTTGCGGGAACGGGATAAAAATTTCATGATTACTTTTGGTCGCGATAACTGACATCCACGCAGGCGAACCCGCGGGCATCAGCTAGTTTATAATAATTGTAACAGTGCACCTCAACTCACCGTACGGTGTATAATCTCAATCTGTCAAGTGTAGATGCCACAGCTTGCACGCTCACTACAAAAAGCCGCGCGGACACTTCAGACGCGCCGCGCTGTCACCGTTTAGGGTTGCCAGCATTATCTGCCTTTTTATTCGGAAACCTTTACAAGTATTTTGATTAATTAACGTTACCTTGTCACTATGTAGCGTTTTGAAGCTGCCGGTAACAAGTTGTGTTATGTGCTGCTTAGACTTGAGTTTAGAACCATTTGAAAATAACTTTGTACTTGTAGGGACATGGGTATCCATCTGTGATGTCTTAGCGTTCTTATGCGAGAAATGTATTTGAGTAAAGCTTGCATTTAAAATGTTTGTTTTTAGTTAGGTATTAGGTAGGAGCTGGATAAAATCAACGACCAGTGGCCCACATTAGCCCTGGATCGAAACAACTGGAAGTCATAGGGAGAGGCCTTTGCCCAGAAGTGGGATGACGCAGGCTAACAGTATCAGTATCAGTATTAGGTAGGTACTCTATGAATACTGTGTGTGACTTTAACTTATTATTTTCAATTGCCCGCGACCTTCGTTCGCGTGAAATTATTATTAAAAAATCTCCTTTATTATAAAATGGAATTTTGTTACCAATTTCAAGGGTTTTTTTTTTCTTTGCACGGAACCCTAATTATTTATCTAAAATAAAAGTAGCCTAAGTTACTCCTTCTTACTTCAGCTATGTGCCAGTGAAAGTCCCGTCAAAATCGGTCCAGCCATTTCAGAGATTAGCCGGAACAAACAGACAGACAGACAAAAATTGTAAAAAAATGTTGTTTTGGTATATGTACCGTGTATACATCCATACGCACTTAGTATAAAGCGATTATTTTAATATTACAAACAGACACTCCAATTTTATTTATATTATGTACAGATGTAGACTCACACTTTTTTTTGGTGCGGTTTTGAAATGACATATCATTTTGTTATGTTGTGTGTATGCCTAATTATATGTAAGCAAATCTGGATAATTGTCATTACCTGATATGTCCTAAGAGAATAGTTGAAATTTTAATAAAACTCAGTAAATACGTTTCCACATCCTTTATATACAGTACAGTAGGTACATTGATATAGAACTTAAAAATAATTAACATTTAGTTCTACTTTACACATTAAGTTAACATTTATTAGCAGTACCAAGCGGGACTCCACGCATCATAGACAACGTACAAAAATATTATATTTATTTCTTGCAACACTATCGTAATGTCACAGAGTCCAACACAGATGATAAATTATAACTAGAAATTATAGCTATAGGAATAAATAGATTATAATTTAGCAATTTATAATTAAAAGGGCAAACGTTCATACCTAGTCTCAATAGGAATCACACGCCTATAATTAAAATTAAATTAAATCATTTATCTATTTGTAATGAAGATCAAACAATAAACAAATTCTTACAACCAACTAACCTGACACAAATTCGCTAAATCTAAAGGTGCGTTTAGACAATGCGAAGCATTTGTTTTGACAGACTATGGTATGCGATGTGACACAATGCCTCGCACTGTCTGGACACACCATAAGAAATTGTAGTATTTCAGACTTTAGGGGTAGGTTACGTACCTTTAAACAGGGTAATAAAGGTAAAATTACCACGTTACTACTTATCGGCGTAGTGTCGGATGTTCCCAATACAGATGGATTGATGACATTAAGATGGAAGCGCTGGGGTAGCGAAATTTATTTTTTCTTACATTTTTTGCAATTTGCAGGTGATTCGCGACCGTAACACGTAGGTACGTGTATTTACAGAATTAAAGTCAACGCAACCCTCTAAGTTCATTTAATCCCATTGAATGACTATTACATGAGTAAGAGTCATTCAATCAATGGGTTTACATGTAATCATATTTTAATCAACATACAACCCGCAAATTGCAAAAAACCCTAATAAAATTTGAATTTTACGCTGGCGATTCCCCCTTAAAAAGACGGCTGGGTGGATGGGAAGGTAGAGGAGCTGGTACTGTGTCGTAGTTTGGGGGAGCCCTATGTCAAGGAGTAGACTGCGATATACTAAGTTGATCACACAAGCCCCCTTAAGTCTGCAACGCTACATGTATATTGTAGGTGTAACCGTTACCAATGACACACACATAAATGTCATTTCACAGAATAAACAGTGATTGGTCACAGAGTCATTGTAAACAATTCATCCCAATTTTGAGATTCAAAGCATTAGAAACTACAATGGAATAATATAGGAAGAACTTGTGGTAAGAGGTATTGAGGAAAAACGAATTTAAGTAATAAAGGCTTTTCCTCACAGTTGCGATGTCCATCTAGAAGGATATCTTTATCACAAAGAAAAGCATAATTTCCTGACTCTGATGCGAAGATATCGTGTGGTAAAGTTATGTTTTGGACCGGGCGTCTTGATGAACGATCATCAGAGCTTTGTGAAAATATCCACAAGTTAAACAGATGATATATTCGTATTGAATGTGGACAGGAAGAGCCTTTACTAATCCGCTGAATATAATATTTTAAAACTAAACAGCCTTGGGCAGTGAATTTTACAATAATTCTGCGACTGTAGTATGTAAATATAACTTGTTCTATATACATTTTCTATACCAGAGACCATCTGTGAAAATGTCAAAATGATTTGAACCAGTGCAAGAAGAGGACTGGGAAATATTACCATCTCTTTTTGAGCAATGGGACAATGATGATTCTGACAATTCCCTAAACGGTCCTATTACGCTTTATCGGAAGAAATATTGGGAAGTCCTGAATCTATTTCAATACAAAAACTTACAAATCCATACAAATGTATCTTATTACAAAAAGTTACATGCACCCGTTTTAATACTAACAATTTTATTACATTTTAATTACTAACTATTTTTACACTAAAAGTTAGTTTACCGGATCACACGGACATCAGATTTCATATAAAAAATAACGACCAAAAAAAATGTTCGCAAAACATTTTTCGTGTGGCAACTTTTTCGCTTCGAATTTCTAATAATACTTGTAACGGCGTTTTTATCAAAATGGAATATCTAGCGTTTTAATTAGTTGGAGTAAAAATGGACTAACTTGTACTTAGTCCATGGCCTCGAGTACATGCGGTCAGTGAAGGACTTAAATCCGCATTTGTAAGACCTAACGCACACATACGATTACATTTTCAAAGAAACCATAATTATTCTAGAACATGTTCGAAGTAGGAATCCCGAATCAAAACTAACACTTATCACAGTAGATTACTGTAATTTAGTTTTACATCGAGATGACGTGTTTTAAGACATAACTCCAGAATACGGTTGTCACTATAAAGTACACACACCGGCAAAATTAGAGGAACGCAAAAAAAAGGTGCCTCTTTTTTTAAACCTATAGGTATTTCGACAAGTGGTCCGGTATATTGGAATGATTACCCTTTTTCAACATAGCATAATGGGCCATTTTGACATTTTTCAACCCTCTTACAAAAATTGTACCCTCTTAAGTGTTTGTTTACAATTAACGCTTCTAAGTGTTTTTGATAAGGAAGTTGGTTTAAGCAGTCAATGGTAGCCCTAGCTCATTTTATTTGTTTTGCTTGGAGAGTTAACATTGTATCGCATACAGAATGAGTGATTTGCCAGCAACTGAAGTCGCCAGGGCTGTAACAATGATTGAGGAAGGTCACACCAACCGTTCAGTCAGTCGAACGTTGGGTGTATCAGTATCTGTGATCCACCGTAATGTGCAACGATACAGACAGACAGGATCTTACGTGCGCAGGCGAGGGCAAGGCAGAAATTGTGCAACCAGTGCCGTAGACGACCGTTTTATAAGGATGCAAACTTTAAGAAATCATTTCAAGTCTTCGACATTCCTAGGAATGTCGAAGAATTGAAATTGGCGCTGGTTGAAGAATGGGACATTTTTCAGGAAATGATTGGAGGTGTCATCAGGAGCATGGGTAGACGTATTGAAGCGCTAAGAAGAGCACGTAGGAGGTAATTCTGAGTTTTTACTTTTTTTTGTTGTAAATTTAGGACTTCAATATTTTGCAGTTACGACCATTTTTATTATTTCTCAATAAATTAATTCTAACTACCCCACATTTTGTTGTTTTCTTTCATAAAATAAACAAACACACTCAAATATACCGAAACAAATAGATAAAATGCATTAAATCAAAAAATAATTCAATTTTTTTATGTTCCTCTAATTTTGCCGGTGTGTGTAGGTTGTGGACCCTGGGACCTGCAATCTGAATTAAATTAATTGGAAGTCTTGATTGGCAATAATTTCATCACACCTAGACGTTATAGGAATAATTTACTATTGGTAAATAATTCACAGACTTAATTGCATAAACTAACTTTACTTTTTATATTTATTGGTTCACGTTAAAGTGACTCTTCCTCCCAAACAATCTGTTGGCGCTCAAATAAATCAGCGAGAAAAAAGATGGCCGCCTCTAGTTCCGATTTTGGCCACGCGCGGCTATTAAAGACTTCAAGTAGACGTTTTCCTAAGAAGTCTGCAAAAGTCCTATGTGTGCGCTAGAACTATTTAATTTTCTGATTATATGGAAACTTTTCTACAATTCTTTCTACTTTCAGATTATATTTAATTAAAATGTTGTTTATAAATATGTATTATGTATATAAATAAAAAATATTTTACATCATAGCATAAACGTCGATTGTATTGTCAAATTTTGAATTTATTGAGCTTCATTTACTTGGAGCAATTTCATTGCTCATTGGAAACAACAATTAGAAACAAAACCTAATATTGCCTAATCAAAATACTGTATAGCAGGTACAATTTTATTGATTTTTCAACGGGCAATAAAATTGCTCGGTGTAAATGCAGCTCAGATTGGGCACTGTACTTTAACTTATTAATAACTTAAAGCTAGAATAAATACTTAGCCAATGCATGGAACACAATGACAGGGCCGCTAATATTTTTGGTAACTTACTGAAATGTTATATTTGTAAACTACTAACAAGTTCTTGGACGCATCTTACATTCATTTACCGAAGTTAAAATATCAT
This sequence comes from Lycophotia porphyrea, assembly GCA_950005105.1. Taxonomy (NCBI): domain Eukaryota; kingdom Metazoa; phylum Arthropoda; class Insecta; order Lepidoptera; family Noctuidae; genus Lycophotia; species Lycophotia porphyrea. The sequence continues at coordinate 4,578,972 of OX465407.1, read as the reverse complement.
TCTATCTCACTATCTACTAGACTCACTAACAATAGACAGACATAGAATAATGATTTAAATTCGTTTAGAACTAAACGTATTTAGAGATAGCTTGAACCACATAATGATATTGTTAATAATTATAACGTTTCTGAGCGCAAAGATCTCATAATTACGTGTCTCTAGCACTTTTATTGGATCTTTACAAATGATAGGGCTACAATTCTCTGTTTACATCAAGATCATCTTTCTAAATTAGTGCCCTAAGTTTGTTTTAAAAGAGTTTGTATCGCTCGTCAATAACCGCTCGTGTGTAAAAACCTAGAGCCCGCATAGACATGCATGTTACAGATAACTATGCAAATATATCCATAGACGATCCGACCAATTAACAACACCGTTCTCAATTTAAGAATAAAACACTATCATGCTATTAGCCGCTGGTCTCATGGAAGAACAGCGTTACGTCGCAATATTACGTGCTCGTCAAGTCCTTTGTCATATCTAAGATACTTCTATACCAGGCCGGGTTTGTTAAAACTAGATATGACTAAGTTTAAGAAGGGACTGGAAGTAAGTATCAAGCCTAAGATTTTAGCAAGTCTAACACCCGTTTCTATCCATTGGCGCGCCCCACTTAAACCTTGTTCGAACTGTCAGTGTCACTGTTATGTCTTTGTCAATAATGTCAATTTTAAAATTACGACATTTAAATAAGAACCCGGGGGCCTCGAGTACCCAATGGCGGTTAGGCGTTTTTTATTGCCCGGTCCCGCAGCACCCGCTAGCGTTTTAGTGGCCAAGTCAAAGTGATTACTTGAGTAAAAGTAATTACATAAGATACGATTTTTATTCTGTAGTTCTGGAATTCAGCTGCATCCGGTTAGACTGGAAGCCGACCCCAACATAGTTGGGAAAAGGCTAGGCAGATGATGAGTTGAGTAATTTAAGCTTGAAGTTAGAACTGTCTAAAGCTCTGTCTTAGCATTTCTTTCTTTGTCAGTTCTTGTAGTAATGGTTGCTTATGTAATTACTTTTACTCAAGTATTTACTTTGAATTGTTTATAGATACGGGAAATAAATACTCTGTTCGCGTACTAAGTAATAATATTATTTAGAAGAAATTGGAGTTTTGATTTTCTGTCAGAATTTTAATATAGAAATTCTGGAGGAAGGCTATCATAAGAAGATCTATGTCAAATAATTAAAAAAGAATCACAACAAAAGAGTTACACACATCAACGTCGAAACACAGTTGGTTTGGTTCATGTGCCTTTACTAAATTAGAATTTGATTAATATACTCGTATTCACATTATTTTAAACAATAAATAATTTTAGAAAAATTATGATTTTTCCTTTCAATTTCATAACCATGAAACTAACGTCATTAATTCTCAATGGACATTATTTCATCAATTACTGCATATGAACTTCTGTCACATATAACTTCGCTGCCATAAAGTACTGTACGCATAAGAAATAGGTATGCAGGCTCGCAATATTTGAGTTTAACACAAACATTGAAACGCTGTTTTCGAGGTCTCGTCAAAACTATATTTGTCTACTTTAACTATTTATTTAAGAACTTTGTAGAAGATTCGCTGTCCTTTAAGTAACTACTAAAGGCGCCCCTCACTGGGAGCTTATGTAACAACCCAAGATCCGATTATGACATTACAGGCGAATGCTCCCGGTAAGGAAACGCGTTCAGGAAATATTTATGACATAATTATTTTGTAAACGTAAAAAAGACCTTATTGTTTTATGACGTGCAAGTGATATTCACCCTTTTTTTTCGGATGTGAAGTCATCAAATGACTTCTCCCGCTCTGGGCAGAGCGGAAGGGAGTGTCAGACTTGTACTAACTAAAACCTATCCATATTCCTTCCTTGCCCTTTGTGTTCCAGGGCCGCGGTATCTCTTTCGAACAGTCCCGCAGCCCTGGCAGGCATCGGCCCTTGCGGCTCCTCCCTGTTTGTGATATTCACCCTTAGGGTGGTACAGCAATTCGACGGTGGACATTTGATGATAGCCTGCACACTAACCTCTTTTGTCGAGTGTATCAACGTTACGCTTGATAACATAATCACAACCATGGCCGTCATTACGTTGCGATGATGACAGTCTCAGGCTGGCGATCCATTGCGTAACTCACAATAACCAGAATAAAAAGAATTCTTCAGGATTCTAGCAACAATATTTGTGTACATCTAGCGATACCTCCGTGGATCTAAGTTACAAGTTTCTGGCTCGCTTTCGTATCTCGATACAGTAGTATTGTCAAAAAAGATCACTGAATTTGATTTCATTTTTTTATCGTTATATTATCAAGTAGTCAATAAGAAGTTGGGACCGGGTTACATGCTAATACACCTAGACAGTTATTGTCTACATTTGCCGATCCCAACATAGTTGAGAAAAGATAGATGATGATGATGACATATATATTATATTTCATCCATTTTAAGTTGCATATAATCCGGTCGTTTCTAGTCCTAAGTTACCTATAGTCGGTATCGTAATTGCTTTACCACTATTGGCATATTTATTTTTAATTTTACTAAGTTTGAAACTGTCATAATGTGGATGAACCGGGAGGTAAGTCTTTTGCTAACAGTTTCATCCAGCAATGTGCCTTTACTTTGGCCCTTAGTTGTCGCCTAGTGTCTGTGAAAACGGGGTTTTAAGTTATAAAAATATTATTGCTCGTCGTCATTTAGAAAATATTTGCGTTCATTCAATCAATTTTGATTTATAAAATTAATCTTTTTTGCACCTATCATTTTTTTAAGGCATAGATTACATTCCAAACATTTTAAAAATAAATTCAGATTTATTTTAAAAACCCTCTTATATATCCAAGTTTAAGGGCAATTTCCACATTTAAAGAATTAGCATATTTATACGATATATATATACGATCAGAAAACGTCAAAGCAGACCCTAAATCATCAAAAAAGCTCCTGGCCCTTGACAGAAGAAAATATTTAAAATCACTACAAAAACGGCCACATACTCAAATATTATATACATTTCATCGTTTGGCAGTGACCAGCTAGTCTCATCACTATTTACATCAATCCTTTCCAAATTTTTCATTGAAAATAAAACCTACATACATCTAAAATAAGTTATAGTTTTCAAGATATTTAATGGCATTAAGTAAAGCTTAGTTTATAAGTTACAAAAGCGATTTCAGCCAACTATACTTACATTACTACTGTGATCACTTTTTCGTAACGTTTTTGTTGATATTAAAATAAAATTAAACTTAAACCAAAAGACCGCGTTCTAAACAAACCGATCGTCGTTCGATCCCAACACCTTTGCGTTCGTTTTGTTCGGCGATCCCAAACGCGTAGCTTTCCGAACAAATGAGTTCCATATGAACGCGATAACCGCGCATTTGCACCACTGATCACTTTGGTTAGAACGCGGAGTAAGATTTATACTCAGACGATTTATATGCGTTTGAGCCAATAACTGCTCAATGTAGACACTGCGCTACAATTTTTACACAAACAAAAACATAATACACAAAATCTACGTTATACAACCTGGAATATACAATCCAAACCCAACTACAAAATACGAAGAGAATTCTTAATAAATATTTCGAAGGAAGGAATACGAATTTAAAATCTGGAAAACAAAACACTGCTATTTCTATTTTCAAAAAGTCCATTCAATTTACCAGCGGCATCGTTGGGAAGGGACCCAACGCGGGCGAAGATCAGGGTCTCGCATCATTCGAAGACTCGACATCACTGGAACTGCTCGAGACAGATTTCTTCGGCTTATATTCTGTTATAACTACAGTTACGCCACTCACGGTCACCTGATGACAAACGCGTTACTGTAGATTCAATTGATAGAAAGCACTTGAACTAATCTGGACGACAAAGTGTTGCTAACGGTATTAGTGATACGTAGATCGGATACAATCAAATTACAGTAATTGGAAACGTGTTAGGTGCTAGATGACATTTTGCGAAACTGGAGCATTTAGATGTGATTATTTTCTCATTTCTTTATTCTTTGGAGAATACTTATTAGTGCTTTGGAAAGCACGTTAAACCGTTGGACCGGCTGTAATTTATAGACAACAGATTTGCAGTTGTGGAAGTCCGATAGGCAGTCGCTCCATGTAAAATAGTGGTATTCAGCTGTATCATATCTAGATGCAACTGAATTTGAAGGCACAATAAAATGGAAGCCGAGCCTAACAAAATTGGGAAAAAGGCTTCTTAGATTCTATTCTTAATAAGGTGAAGATATTGAAGCTGCAGACCTGAGTGGTGCAAGGAATGACCAACAGAGATCCAGGTTAGCATCATCAGACGTAGGAAGAGCGAGAAAATTAGTTCAGTTTTTCAGTGTGTTCGGTGTTTCTAAAACAGATGGAAGAGAGACGCACATAACCAAAAAGTATGGCATTCTTAATAAGGTGAAGATATTGAAGCTGCAGACCTGAGTGGTGCAAGGAATGACCAACAGAGATCCAGGTTAGCATCATCAGACGTAGGAAGAGCGAGAAAATTAGTTCAGTTTTTCAGTGTGTTCGGTGTTTCTAAAACAGATGGAAGAGAGACGCACATAACCAAAAAGTATGGCTGAAATTATGATGCTGAAGACATACCTCTCTGGTCTGCGCGGAGCTCCGGTCAACATTACTCAGTCGCGGCGGCCTCCTCTTCTTCTTCAACGAGTTGGCGGAGCGTGGCCTCTTCTGCGAGCTGGTGGGCGCTGTGCCCGCTGCCTGAGCCGCCACCAGCGCCGGGTTGATCCGGGGCTTGCGCGTCGATGTGCCTTTGGACAATATTGAGCGTTAGGTAGAACAGTTTATGATCGGATTTGATATACACAGAGAAGCTGCAGTCTTTTCGGAAGTTTCTAGCGTTTGGTTCTTTTCTGTGCCGCAATCATGAGCCTACACAGCCAGCCTTTGCTATGTTTTCAGCTGATATATGTTATTTGGATAGATATTTCAATTTTCAAAGAGAGTCTGTTACCAAACCAAAACTAATCCCGTACCAAAATACATACTTCAAATAAGGAAGTTCTGCTGGCAAACTGAACTTTATGGCTTTACAACTGCCTTTTACAGGTATCGGGAGCATTTACAATACAGCCGTCGACCGCGTATTTATATGCGTTTATTGTTAACTTAATAACTACAGACCAAAGAGGATTGGATCGTATGAAGGGTTTAGTCCAGAAAGCCCTACTTAATACAAATCCAATCTATTCTTAGTTAAAGACCACACGACCATCCATAAATTCGAAAACAAAATACCAAGTCTAAGTTTCCACCCCAGTTTACATTACAGCGAACATTCTGGAAAATTAGCATTATTCCTGTCTGAAAATAGCTCGGAATACTATATCAAAGCGTTATAGCCCAGATTGTGGAGCTATGTGGGATATGAACGGGGCTTGTAGCCCGCGGGGCGAGAACCGTTATCTATGCGTCCCTTGCCGCCTGCCAAACGATATACTACGGGAACTCGAAACGATGTCATGTCGAATGATATTTTAACAGGAAAATGGTACAAAAATGACCATTATCAGCGGGGTTATTGCGTAACACAATCTATGAAAGTCAAGTTGGAAATTCAACAATATTCATAGCATAATTAAAGTTTTCTGTGTATTGGGAATTTCGTTCGAAATCTTTCGGATTCTGATAGAAAGTGTGTGCGACAATGGGTTGCCGGTCGCTATCGATTTTTTATTATTGATATTATATAAGCCTTTACGTAAGTCAATCAGAAAAAATCAAGTGCTTATCGACAATAATGTAAAATCAATGTGTAGTCCAAAATTTTTGCTGATCTGTATCGAGTTTTACTAAACTAGGCGAACGGAAAACATGTTATTCAAATATTTATTCGAACTAAGGGTACTGGAAATACGGAACAAGGAAGAATGGTCTCAACAAATTGTACTGGGAACTCGCTAGTTAGTTACCTTGAGGAAACTGAACTATTTCGCGAAATGGTCTACTAGTAATCTATTGTAACTGGCAGAATTACTCTGAAAAAAAAAAATGTTTTTACATTTGTTTTAAGAATTGATAACTACTTTTCATCAAACTTATCTGAGCAAGCGGGAAAACACAGAACTAAAACAAAATAACCCTCCTTTTTGCTCCGCCGTAGTCGGGTAATAAATGTACGAACGACGGCTGATAAAGCTATACAAAACTAGTTTATGCGGATCTTTCATTGTACAGAACAAATATACAAAGCGAGGGCACGTCATACTGGAAATGTAAAGCTTAATGTGCCGCCGTGTGTACCAAATTTGACATATCGATGTTTTCTGTCTGACTAGCAGCGTCACCTTGAACTACACAGTTAAATTGGTCATACTTCACCTACCTACCTACCATCACTAAATTGGACAAAATAAAGCTTTGACTACGGTAATCAATCAAGAATTTTAACAAATACTTGTTAGATTCTTTAACAACCCAAAAAACAGCACTTCTGTTTGGTAAATTAACAACAACGCATTTCATAGTAAGGACTGTGAAATGCGTTGTTGTTAATTTTAATTTAATTAAGCAAAGAATTTCGAAAACGAGTTTCGACCAACACATTCGAGAATTGACGGTAACACGTGAAATGCCCAGCATTTGTGAGAAACAGGCGAGTTTGAGCGTACTACATAGAAACAAAGACGCTGTGCCGAGGGTAGATTTACAAGTACTTACGTACTTAGCAACGTAAATCGGGATTTAGTGCATACTACCTCAATGCCTAGGGATACTTTTATAGCGAAGTCGATGGATCTTTATATGATAAAAGTTTTTAAAGGAAAAGTATGAACTTATAGGGAAAATGCTGTCTTTTTTCAAGCCCCTGGTGGTCGTAATCCAGCTTTGAAAATAATATCAGAAAGTAACTATCAATTGAGGAGCATAAGTATTTTTATATAGAGGTAGAACGGGCATCAAACCAGTGGCGTGCAGTGGTTCTCCACGTAGGGTAGGCCATGCATACCGACAAAAACAGACGTAAACTTGTGAATGCAAAGGCAGGCCCTCGATCTTCGAGCCTAAAAATCCAAACGGAGCGGTGTAGTAACGTATAGTGAGAGTTCACACGGGCGCGACAGGTTGCTATAAGTATTTAACAGGTTTTTAACTTATTTTTTAATATGTTGTGTTATTTTATTACGTAGTTATAATAAATGCATTTGGCGTTGTTGGTAGGGTAGGCTAGGCCTAATTGCCTCTATGGATGGCACGCCCCTGCATCAAACAGGTAGGTTTTCTTACAATATTTAGGTGTCTGTCAACTAGTCTTACCAAGGGGGAAAGGGGGGTATCATCCAGTAGTAACTGGGTTGTGGAGGTCAGATAGGCAGCCTCTTCATTTAAAATACTGGTTTTCAGCTGCACTTGGTTAGACTGAAAGCCGACCCCCAAATAGTTGGGAAAAGGTTATGCAGATGATGATGATTTAGGGGAGGATTCAATGCAGTTCAAAATCATCATCTTCCTGCCCTTATGACATAGAGTCGATGCAACATTTTTTTTTTTTCATTTACTCCTTTTTCGTTAATATCCTCAGTCAATCCATCCATCTTCTCATTGTCCTTCCTCTCCCTCTCAAAGTAACAACATTCATATACATCGCTCTTTTAATCAAATGCGATTCATCTTTGCTCAGTGCCTCTCCATACCAGGACAAACGAATCCCTTTCCATTTTTCTGTACCAGGTGCCTCTTTCAAACCTCCCAGTTCAAGATATTACATAATTTTCTGCCATTATTTTGAGTTGACTGCCTCCTTGGTCGAGTGCATGAGGTCCTGGGTTCGATTCCCACGACGGGCAAAGTGCTATTGGGTTTTTCCATCAGGAATTTCTCAGTAGCAGCCACAGAGTCTGGATTTGTGCCCGGTTGATGGCATTAGGCTAGCCCCCTATTACATGGGACTTAAACATAACTGGCGAAATGTGGGTGTATACTATTAGGTACACCGCCTGCCTTACCCTACAGGGATTACAGGCGTGATGTTCTGTATTTTGAGTCTACCCAACCAATCAGCGATAGTGCATTCCAAGGTTGAGGAAGACATGGTTGCGTCATCATTTCAATAGGATGATTGACTGAATTGTGTCAAGTAGAAACAGCCAAACGTTTGATTGACTGAAACAGTTTTATGACTTTCAATTGGCAAATTCTTTGGTGTAATGGTACCTATGCCAAGTCCAATTCAGATACATAGCAGAAGCTGCCAGTAATTCCCTCAGTGGGAACACAGGTCAACTCTCTTTGGCAATTTCAAATTCAGATTTTTACGATTAATTTAGTCCTTTACGATGACCCCATTGAATGACTTTTTCAAGATATAGTTACCTATTGAATGTGATTATTGAACTTAGGGGGTTGTATTGAGGGCTGCGGGCTGTTCGAAAGAGATACCGCGGCCCTGGAACACAAAGGGCAAAGAAGGAACATGGATAAGTTTTAGTCAGTACAAGTCTGACACTCCCTTCCGCTCTGCCCAGAGCGGGAGAAGTCATTTGATGATTTCCCACCCGAAAAAATAAATTAAAAAAAGGCGGTTGTATTGAGCTGCGGGACTGTTCGAAAGAGATACCGCGGCCCTGGAACACAAAGGGCAAGGAAGGAACATGGATGGGTTTTAGTCAGTAAAAGTCTGACACTCCCTTCCGCTCTCCCCGGAGCGGGAGAAGTCATTTGATGATTTCCCATCCGTAAAAAAAGAAAAGAAAGGGGGTTGTATTGATGATTTAAATGATTATAATTTTGTAACTATTTCGCGGGCTTCCCTCGCGCTTCCACCTTAAGATCCGATCTTTACGAAAATTAATATTAGCAGAAATAGGTTTTAACGATAATCTCTAAAATGCAGTTGGATGCGCGCATCTGCCCATCTTTCAGCGTAAATTGAACTCAACTGGCTGGAACTATGTCACCTAGATAGGCAATTAATAGGAATTGCATGTCAACCCATTAACGAATGCAAGGATGAAAATGATTTTATAAAAATTGATTATAGCAGGAAGAAAATGTTGTTACATGTTGCTTGGGGTCGGCGGTAAACGTTATTTTCTTCTTCTATTCTCCCCTGTTAACCGATACACTATTATTCATTCATCTAAGCTATTACAAACAATATGACAATAAGAAGTTATACTCCAAATCGTATTCTTTTTTAGTACGCTTGAATTTTTATACGGTTCCGCCAACGATTTTCATTACCACTTTTCGTTTTAGCTACCTGCACATATAACTCTTTTATCGACTGTACTTTATGAAGTAGTCTAAGTTCATCGAGACGTAACGCGTTATGTGTAAGAACTCTAATTCGGGTCGACACGTGCCGAAACAGTTCGACCCGAACTTGAGTAGCACCCCGAAGACTGCATATTCCAGTTATTCCCCCCTCCCTCGTATAACCATGAACACAGTTCCTACATTAGGGGATGTTGTTCTGCCCCGGGCTAGCGGCCATAGCGGCGCCACCGCCGAATGTTCGGTGATGGGGTAGCCGGGGGTGGATAAGGGTTGTATGTAATGGAACCGTTGGTATAGGCAAAACGAGAAAAAGGAATCGATAATTCTTAATTTATGAAAACCAAGATTGTGTAACAATATTTTGATTTTAAAAAGAGTATCCATGGATTTTCTTGCCCATTCTTCTCCATAGAGATCTACGCTTTGGAATGCCAACTACAGTGCTTTCTTCTTATTATTATGACTTGTGACTGGGACTGTAGCTTCGCTTTTTATTGACATTCAAAAGTGCTTGTATTTGATATGGTCTAATTTTTTTTTTTGTAGTGAAACCTTTAGACGTGTCGGGCATTTTTTAGATGGGGAAAACAATTGAACTCGCGACACCGTTTAACGACCTCTTTTCGTTGCAGAGTTAGCCGTATTGCTACATATTACAAGCCCAAAAAAATACAGTGTGTAGTAAATGGATAATTAAAGGACTTAATATTTTCCAAAACTAAGCCACCAGCACTTCGCCCGCGACTTTGTCCGCAAAAATTGTGATACCTAATAGGTATGCATCATATAAATATAATTTATAGCATACAGCACTCACGAGTAATGTATAAGCTTTCTGTCAGTGAAAGGACTTTTTGAATTGGATCATGAGTTTCGGAGATTACCCCTACACACAAACTTACAATGTCAACAAATTTTACCTCTTAAGAATAAATAGTATAGAAGTATAGACTAACAGATTTCAAGCAAGAGTTGTTTCTAATTGCCTTTCTTATTTAGTGTTGAACCAAGAACTAAATTTCTAGCTGGTAAGTAAATCTTGGAAATAATAGACTACCTATTTCCCATTTATATCCCGTACTGTATCAGCTATCGACACAGAGCGAAATTCATTAAGTTTGTTCCAATTTAGCTATTAACTAGAGCAAATGATAACAATAAACTTAATTGATGCTATTGACGCTTTGCTAGCGGTATTTGCCAGCAGGAAATGACGTCATCGCGATTTGGGTGCAGTGCACGGCTTTCGCGGTATAGGTGGGCCGGCTAGGTTTACCGAAGGACGATGACACCTTGCTGCGGGACTGTTCAAAAGAGATACCGCGGCCCTGGAACACAAAGGGCAAGGAAGGAACATGGATGGGTTTTAGTCAGTACAAGTCTGACACTCCCTTCCGCTCCGCCAAGAGCGGGAGACGTCATTTGATGATTTCCCATCCGAAAAAAAAAGGACGATTAAACCAAGCCAACGGATCCTAAAGTTGAGATCTCGTATCTATGAACAAACGTAAATTGTTAGCCGACCGAGCTAGATAAACCCGATGACATTAAAAAGGCTGGGACAGACACGTCACACGATGCGAATGGAAAACAGGATGTTGTTGCACAGCCTAGAAGAGACCTATGTCCAGCACTGGACTCCGGTAGACTGAGTTGGCATATCCAGCTAAGGAAAGAGGCCTTTAAGGTTGAACGATTCTGCGGCAAAAATGGGATTCGTGCGACTAGATCAGGCGCAACCAAAGACATTCAATTATTTACTAGCGATAGAAGACGGGCGAGACGGAGCTCGTGGCAAAATCATGAAAGCCGCTCGGGTCGATCTTTAGGTTAAGCTGTGCTTGCTTAGGTTGGTCTTTGGATGAGTGACCACCCATTACATACCGAGTTTCCTCCGTGCCTCGGAAAGCACGTTAAGCCGTTGGTCCCGGCTGTCATTTGCACATCTTTGACAGTCGTTACAGGTAGTCAGTGGCCCAAAGTCTGACAACCAGTCTTACCAAGAGGTATCATATTACCCGGTATTAACTGGGTTGTGGAGGTCAGATAGGCAGCCGCTCCATGTAAAATACTGGTACTCAGCTGCATCCGGTTAGACTGGAAGCCGACCCCCAAATAGTTGGGAAAAGGTTAGGCAGATGATGATGATTTAGGGGTGGATTCAATGCAGCACATTATGATAGACGGGCAAGACGAAGAAAATCGTAAGCCGATAATTGATAGTAACAATTAGTAACAAATATGTCTGTCTAGTGTCAAACACCCGCTTGTCAGGTAGCAAGCGTGTGTCAAAATCAGAATGTTCGGGATCAAAATTTTTGTCCGCTTTATTCTTTGAGCGCAACGCGCGAGATAACGCTACAAATATGGAAGCTGTGTAAGTCAAAGTTTAATAAGAATAAATAGGTATTACTGTTGTTTAGCAATAGCCTTGTGTTTTATGAGGAAAAGGGCAGCGTCTTTGAAACTCACAAAATCAACCGTCCACAAAATCTTGAAGGAAAATATAAAGTACGTACGACTATTCAAGATTAATTTGTTTTTTACAAGCATGTTTATATGTTGATATAATGAAGTACAATTATAAAACACAAGGCTATTGCTAAACAACAGTAATACCTATTTATTCTTGTTAAACTTTGACTTACACAGCTTCCATATTTGTAGCGTTATCTCGCGGGTTGCGCTCAAAGAATAAAGTGGACAAAAATTTTGATCCCGAACATTCTGATTTTGACACACGCTTGCTACCTGACAAGCGGATGTTTGACACTAGACAGACAGATTTGTTACTATCAATTATCGGCTTACGATTTTCTTCGTCTTGCCCGTCTATCATCATGTGCCTAGCCTTTTCCCAACTATATTGGGGTCGGCTTCCAGTCTAACCGGATGCAGCTGAGTACCAGTATTTACATGGAGCGGCTGCCTATCTGACCTCCACAACCCAGTTAATACCGGGTAATACGATACCTCTTGGTAAGACTGGTTGTCAGACTTTGGGCCACTGACTACCTGTAACGACTGTCAAAGAAGTGCAAATGACAGCCGGGACCAACGGCTTAACGTGCTTTCCGAGGCACGGAGGAAACTCGGTATGTAATGGGTGGTCACCCATCCAAAGACCAACCTAGGCAAGCACAGCTTAACCTAAAGATCGACCCGAGCGGCTTTTATTATTTTGCCACGAGCTCCGTCTTGCCCGTCTTCTATCGCTAGTAAATAATTGAATGTCTTTGGTTGCGCCTGATCTAGTCGCACGAATCCCACTTTTGCCGTAGAATCGTTCAACCTTAAAGGCCTTTCCTTAGCTGGATCCACCAACTCAGTCAACCGGAGTCCAGTGCTGGACATAGATCTCTTCTAGGCTGTGCAACAACATCCTGTCTTCCATTCGCATCTTGTGACGTGTCTGTCCCAGCCTTTTTAATGTCATCAGGTTTATTTATTTATTTATTAAAACTTTATGCACAAGTAAAATTACTGTACAAAGGCGGACTTAATGCCTTGGGCATTTTCTACCAGTCTACCTTAGGGTGATGCAGAGACAATACAAAAAAAAATATTATAGCATTATTTGTTTATCTAGCTCGGTCGGATAACAATTTACGTTTGTTCATAGATACGAGATCTCAACTTTAGGATCCGTTGGCTTGGTTTAATCGTCCTTTTTTTTTTCGGATGGGAAATCATCAAATGACGTCTCCCGCTCTGGGCGGAGCGGGAGGGAGTGTCAGACTTGTACTGACTAAAACCCATCCATGTTCCTTCCTTGCCCTTTGTGTTCCAGGGCCGCGGTATCTCTTTTGAACAGTCCCGCAGCAAGGTTTCATCGTCCTTCGGCAAACCTAGCCGGCCCAAATTAATCTTGAATAGTCATACGTACTTTATATTTTCCTTCAAGATTTTGTGGACGGTTGATTTTGTGAGTTTCAAAGACGCTGCCCTTTTCTTCAGCGACAGCCCTGGATTCTCACGGACACTCTGTTCCACTAACTGAATATTCTCAGGTATCCTTGAAGTCCTACTTGGCAGAGGGTAGAGCCAGTTTCGCGAAACTTTTTAACCCATGTTCGTATTAAGGCCAGAGTAGGCGCGTCACTCAATCTCTTTATTTTGTAACGGATACAGAACTTTCTGCGGGCCGCAGTGCCGGAATCCGTTTTGAAAAACGCTTCGATCGCGAATGCGCGTTGTTCTCCCGTCCAATGAGACATGGCGACTAAAAAAATCTAACGCAATAACAAGGGGGCCCCCTCCCCCCGCACTGTCAAAAACTCTTTCGAAATCTATGTCAATATTAGGTTATATTTCTCCAAGAAGTATTACAACCACGATATTATCACTGAACACAGTCAAGTCACTCGTAAAACAAACAAAGTACCTACCTACCTATCTAGTTAACATTCCTAAAGGTCCGCTGGCGCTACAAGAGCCCATTTACACCATAAACTACGAGAACATATGAGATAAACGCACTGCTTACCTATATCTGTCCTTCAAGTAGGTGGCAACATCACGTAAGGTCAACGAACATAACCCGGCGAAATAAGGAAGTCACGACAATGTTTACTTAGCAAATGTCGGGAGGTGTATATTTGCTTTGGTCGGGTAATACGATAGGCGAGCAATGAGCGCTCTGTTTTAAAAGGCAGGAATGCACACAGATTTGTTTACATTAAAATCGTAAGTCAAAGACAAGATAACTGTTTGTTTATTGTTTAGGCATACATACTTGAAAGAGATTTCAATACGAGCGTTATTAAAAGAAACTAAAGATCTAATATGACTGCATAATTATTTTTTAATCTAGTGATTTATGTACCTGTAACAAACTATTACTTAAATTAAAGATATCTTTATCGTCGTAACTATTTCAATACCTAATAAATAAATATTTTATCCAGGGATTACTGTGCTTATTCATTTTGTACTAGTTTACCTGAAGAGTTCAACAACCCAGACATAAATGATGTGTTAAATTTTTAATAATTTACTGTTTAACAAACTAGAAGTTAACAGTTACGTGTAAATAGGTAGAGTAGGTAGACATTTTAGTGTAGCCAAAACATTGGCAAGGACGCGAGCCCGTGTTAATGCCAATCAATACTAAGATACTGACTAGGAGCTCACTTTTTAGGTTATGTTACATTATAGACGCTGTTTGGCCACCTAACACCTATATTATGTAGATTTCTGCTGGCGCATGTATAGTAGAGCGATAAAACCACTATAATTGCACTGTTATGTAAATATTTCAGACCTACGTGGCCAAGTATGTATGTAAAATGTACAGGTCATTCACGTCTGTTAACCACACAAAGGATTACTCGCTAACGCAAATCAATGACTGTATTACCTTTTCTAACATCACACATCGAACATTTGAAGGCTTCCGCATTGTTTCTGTACGTACAAACGCTGCAATCCCAATAATTTTCTTCGAGCACTTTTGACGGCCTCTTGGCTCTCCGAATGGCATTTTTCTTGTCCATTTTAACTCACACTCACGGCTAAAGATAACTAGCACACTGTAATCATGATACTTTATATCGTAAACAAAAGTTTTTACCGCACAAACGCAAAATAAATCGTCTGAGAATCATTATTTTTGTTTTACTGTGCACAGAAATGTACACTTTACGCCATGACAGATCGTGAATGTTGTGTCGGTAAAACAGTGCGAGGGCGCCACTTTCTCTTAGACTGCTTTATCTAAAAATCTGTTTCAAATTACGATAACAGATGACGCTAGTATCGGTTGGAATAAATGGTCAAGCGTAAGTACTAAGTAGTTTTATTTGTTTTTAACGTTCGAAAATTAATAATTTTGCTAGGCTAGCTTAAAACTACATTGTGTGCTTTCTTTTGCAACATTCATAGCCGCGGGCCTAAGCAGTAGCTATCTCAGCCGATCCGTGGTATAAGTTGAGGACATTATCAAAGAAGGATTATACGATACAAAACTACTTAAATCATCTATAGAATAAAGGAACTAATTTAATGAATACAAGGAAAATTACTTCAATATTATTTATATATTTAGCACATTTAGAACTAGTTCTTGTAGAAAAGTGATTAATGATTACTAGCCTTATAACCAAAGAGAAATACAACTAAGCTAGGACCTCAAAATATCGAATGATGAAATATGCACATACACGTAACACGATCATGATCAGGACACTAGCTACCGCACATTCTAACAATTAATCTATCCATGAAATTGCCAAATAAACAAGAACTCTAACCCAAAGCAGCAAGGTCAAAATTAAAACGCCAGTTAATAAATGAATAGTTTCCAACGATTGACCAAAAGGCACTTTTATAAAAGCCAGTAGGAGCGGAATTCTTAGAAATGTCGACCGTTTTTTAGGCATAACGGGCAACTATGTGAAATTTCTCTACCTGAGGCTGTCAAGGATTTTAGAAACATTTCGCTTTGGTATTACAAAGATAATAATGTTGGAACAAGGCCGGTTTTTGCCAAGGTTTGTGGTCTGTTGCTGGGGTTTCGCAGGTAGAAAACATCCCCTCTACCTACGTGTAGTTTGGCAAATTCGAGGTAATGACGAGGCATTTATCGCCCCACGTGAACTAGCCGGTCAATTTTGGCCTCAAACCAAATAAAAAACCAAGACATAGCACTGCGAACAATTCAGTGAAGCATGCGCAAAACCACGCCTCGCTCTGTGCATACACGCACACACGCATACATTTATCAAACTACAATTAAACTACGCTCAAAAACTAAGTTCACAGTGCACACATGTTTACGAAACCGGCTTCACGTCACTGTTGACAGTGCTGGGTCTTAGATTTTTATTTGGTCTGAGATTTTGGCGTCGTGTATATGTGTCAATATCTATACAGAGGATGGCTGCATGTGCGTTTCTTCTTTTATCTTTACATACAGATTTGTTATTGGAGAGTGCCCAGGAGAAGAAGTGGCTGAACCACCGCCACTTCTCGTCAGCCCTCTGAATGACTTTTGATTTTGACGACCCATACTTATAATAGGCCCAGGAGGAGATGGCGGAATGAGCTGGACGCTTTCTTAAGAGCGTTAAGGACTTACGGCAGTTCATACAAACTATCAAGTCGTTTTTTTTTTTTTTTTTTTTTTTAGGGTTCGGTACCTAGGGCTGCGGGCTGTTCGAAAGAGATACCGCGGCCCTGGAACACAAAGGGCAAGGAAGGAACATGGATGGGTTTTAGTCAGTACAAGTCTGACACTCCCTTCCGCTCTGCCCAGAGCGGGAGAAGTCGTTTGATGATTTCCCATCCGTAAAAAAAAAAAAAAAAAAAAAAGGGTTCGGTACCTGAAAAGGTAAAAAGGAATCCTTATTTATAAGATAACTTTCTTGTCCGTCTATCCGTCCGTCTGTCCGTGTGTCACCACCGATTTTCTCAGGAACGGGTGGATCTAGCATGTTGAAATTTATATCAGATACTGAGGTCTATAGTCCCTATTAGGTGTACAAAAATCAAGGTCTTGAGTCAACACGATAAAAAATATGGGTACATTTAGATTTTCGCGAAAACTTGTTAGTACTAAAATTTACCTTAATTTTCAACTATTTTTATTTTTCAGAATTTTCGCTATAATTTTGCTGTAAGACCTTGCTTTTAAGCAAAATTGACCATTCTTGGTAAACACGAAGTACCCAATAGGTTTTGGGTCGAAGACCTCTATATGGTAGTTCGCGTTGACCTAGAATCTCGACATTTGGCAAGAGGCAATGTCTTACAGCACATGTAAAGGAAAAAATCGGAAAACCACAAATATGTAGTTTAATAACAAAATACCTACAAGTTTATACGGAACCCTCGGTGCACGAGTCTAACTCGCACTTGGCTGGTTTTTTTCGAAATGATTCAACCGAATTTAATGAAACTTCATACACATAAGCAGGATACATAGGTCTAAAAAGTTGACGGAGGACTTTTCGAAAAATAGTGTTACAGCTAAATTAGACCAATTTTAATAAAAAACAGAAAAAAAAATAAAAAGACATTTCGAAAAGTCTTCTGTGACCTGTTGAATTCAGAAAGTTCTCCAACACTTCGTTTTCCTCATACTATAAATATCAATACAATATTTAATCATTTCAGCAATATTTAGCTTATATACCTACAGGTCCTTTACTTGTCGCATGACTCTTGCGTTAGTCCAATAACGTCACTACACAGATTTTTTAATAGAACTTTTCTTCATCACGGAAATATCAGCCAACAATTGAGTTTCGAAATTCATAAAAAAGTTAGGTATCCGCATGATTGCTCCAAGATATACGTCAACGTGACCCACAATGTACTGCCAACTTTCAAGGTTTCTCAGCTTAGGTAGAAAAACACGAGTTTTAACACGATGACCAGTCTACATTGCTCCTTCTTCAAAGCGCCACTTGAGATGGAGAATGACAGTTCTAATGTCAAATTCAGTATAAAATCAATTTAGTTCTCTAGTTTTCCGTGTGTCAACTAATATTGGTCTCTCTTTACACCCGACAGTCACGTATTGTGAAACGTCTACGGTATACCGCCCCCTAAAATGTAAAGAAAAATGACAATAGCAGATGAAGCCATACAATTTTTAATTTCCACACAATTTTTACGTGGGGTTGGTGGGTTACTCACAAATGAAATCCTTATTTACAAAATAATGGCTATTCACGCAATGTCACGTGGCCAGGTCGAAACTATGGGGTGGGTCACGTTTTATTGCGAAAACCGTTCTTTAAAAGATTTCTCAATCCTACCATTACCAGAATGAATTGTAGATAATTATCTAAATTATTATGATATGATGTTATGTTTGCATACTTACAAAATATTTTATTATTGTTATGTTAACATTTCTTCAACATTTTGTTTTGAGTTGCGTATGTTAAACTTGGAACACATTTAGTTAACAAATTTAATATTTGTTGCTATTAAATTTTGAAATTAGCATCTTATTCATTACTATAGTTTGCATGGCAATTTTATGGCAAAATATGTGTCACTACATGATTATTTTACTGTCTTTTGTATGTACCACATTTACTGCAAATAAATAATTCTGACTTTGACTTTCAATTTACGAGAAACAACGTGATAAGTGGGAATTTTTAACACGAACAAAAAGGCAGATTTACTTGTCAGAATAAACTTAGGATACGAATAGCAGTTGAGGAAATGTGGGTGGCGTTTTCCCCATACAAATGCTCTCGCCTGTTTTCTTTCTGATTTATGACTTTAAAGCTATGATTTTTTACCAGGTAAATAAATGTCAACCTCTTCTATGTCTCTATATTTTCCTTTTTGAGGATACATAATCTGTTTAAGCTCTAGAACCTTTACAAAATGCTCAAAATTGCCTATTTGGACCGCTGTCAACAGAGGCCTAGTGACTTGACTATTAACACGTTAACTGCCAAGATATATTTTCTGTACCATCCAAATTTCATTTCTTACGTATTGATTGTTAGTTTATATTGAATAGTTATGTATAAAAAAGTGGTCCTTTTTATTTATTTGTATAAAAAACGGTAAAAAAAGCTACGTGCCAGGTGGCGCACTGCGGTCAGTTGAATTTGATGCTTCGGTGTCAGTCACCGGTGCCTGACATGGTCTGAACAGATAGTGAGTTTGTCAGGCACCGGTGCCTGACATGGCAGTTAACGTGTTAATAAAAAAAGAAAAAACATAGGGACACAGTATATATCTTTTTTATTCAGTTTATGAAATATCTTTTAAATTGGTCGAATATTGGAGGAGGAAATAGTTGGGAGACAAACCTATGACTATGAGTTATGACATAATAATATGACTTTTTTCTTGTCTGATCTGTAGTTGTCCTTATCGCACCAATGTCGAAATCGCGCTCGCAGAGCGACAGCGATAGTTTCTTCAAATACCTACTGCATTTCTTCTAAGCCGTTATGGCTGCTGCGCTGCGTCGCGGGTTCGATTCCCACACGGAATCACGGAACAAATATTTGTTTGACTTACAGGTTGTTGTTCCGGGTCTGAGCGTTTGTCCATGTGAGTCTAAATGTTTGTAAACAGAAAAAAAATGATTTTCATACAAAGGGAATCGTTTAATAAAAAAGATTTTCATAAAACTTCGTCTCCCTATTTCACCCAAATTAAGAGGTAATTTTATTTTCACTTATCCAATCTGTGGATTACCTACCTTATATCGATACCAAACCTGATCAAAACAAATGGTTTTGTGATTTAGGTTACAGAAATACAAAGGTACTTTGCATTTCATAATATGGGTGTATACTTAGTGGACAATAGGACAATACAAGTACCCCTTCCCTATTTAATCCCATTTTAGACCCCATATCTGCCGAACAAGTGACAGTATTATACAAATCGAGTTTAAGGAGCCTAATGCACCATCTGTAGTGCTGTGCTAATATTGTAAGTTGCTAAAATAAGAAGCCAGTATCCACAGTGCACGAGTGCATAAATATATATATTTAAATACGATTTTGTTTGGCACCCAGCCTTTTGGCCTGACACATTAAAAAAAAATGCATGAAATCGTTTGAAACTTATATCGGTCGGTTGGCCGTCGGAAATGACGGTAAAAAATACACTACCTTATGGTTTTCGAACTTTTTAGAAACAACTATAAATAGACAAAAATGTAGGTATGCGTTTTTTTTTCAAGACGTGTATAAAGGGTGTAAACATACTCTTAACGAAGTCGAAGGCACTTGTTCTCCCCGTCATTGTGATATTTTTTTTGTTCTAGATCATACCTGGGAACCTTCTAGTTACGAAGATATTGGGGGTCAAAGTTCTAACTTTTTTCACAAGTTTTTTTCTAAATACATGTTTTTAATGTAAGAGTTTTACTTTAAACACCTCCAGGACCTCCTTACTATTCAATTCATCCATCGGCATAATGTTTTGAGTGCGTTACATTGAGTCCTACTGTAAAACGTGATTTTTCAGCCCAAAATAAAAAGTCGTTTCCCAGCACTAATTTTTGCGTAAAGTTACTTAGTTTGAGTGGTTACTTGGTTGACGGCTTCGTGAAGAGTCTGTTTACACCCTGTATGAGTGGCAAGTGGGCCGATTTTCCGATGTCCTTTACGAAAACAATGCAAAACCAAAAAAAATAAATTACAAAACAAAACAAAACTTTTGAAAACTAACTCATGCAACTAAACAAAGCGAACCAGTTAACACATGAACCAATAAATAAGCTGGGTATCAGAAAGGCAACGAAATAACAACATCCCCTAATGGATGGAGCTAGTACTGCGAGTAAAACAGGCTACTTGGAGAGAAAGTTAGAACTAAGTACACTCTTATTCGTAAAGTCTTTTGAAATCTTTGTTTCCAGATCATGTTGTTTTCATTCTGAGTAATTTCATCGGAATGCGGGTTTGGTTGCTAGGTAAAGGTGGCTTTTCCACCAGAGGTGTGCTACGTAGTTATGCTGCGAGGATGTAAACTACTATAGGATACTAGGATGTACTAAACTGTGAAACTATGTGACCGTTTCCACTGATACTAAACTATGTAGCGGTGCGAGTAAGATGTGCTATGAAGATGTGCCGCCGCAAAGTAACTGCGCGAGGAAGATGCGCAGCCATGTCTACTTTCAGCGACAAACGCGACAAACCTACTGTAGGTACTCCTCTCTGCACATGACTACGCCACTCGTGACCATCCATAGCACGCATCTTTCCATATAAAAAACATATCTTTGTTGAATCCGTTTCCGCCAGTGCTAAGCTATGTGCACCAATGAATATGATTGGTGGATATCAAACGCATCCATAGCAACGAAGCATAGCACATCTCTGGTGGAAAAGCACCCTAAGCATAGCATAATCAGTCTTTAATGTTCCCGCTGCTCAGACACAGGCCTTCTCTCTATGATAGGGAATGCGCTGTCAACAACCCCAACCGGGCCGAGAGCGGGTTGATAGATGTCACATGTCTTCTAATTTTTGGTTCTAGGACATGTTTCAACAAAACGACGTAGAAAAAAATCGCGGAGAGTGCTGACGAAATAAACAACACAAAGAAATTTGTTTGCACACAATATAAAGCTGCGGGCCACCAATGGGTCACTAGTTCACCACACTCACCACTGTGAGTATAAATTACCTAAGCAAAAACCGGTATGGCTTCCAGATATACATTATGCACCCAGAACCAATAAAACGAAATATTTTCGCATAAGTTTTTACTGAAGTTGGTGTTTTGGTATTAAACTCATATTTTCAAAGACTAAGAGCCACCGCACATTGAGCCGCTAGTCGCCGCTACTAAACGCGACCACCAGTGGTTCAATCAGACCACTACACGCCGCCACCAGTGGCAGCCACCGGTGGCTGGATACGGCCTTCAGTGGCAGCCACTTGCGGCAGTTGTTCAAGTGGTACTCGACAGAGGCGGACGACGACTGTGGCCGTGTGTGCGCGCGAGTCGAACGACAAAACGCGGCCATAAGTAGCGAGCGCGGTCGACTTCCGCAGCTTGTGGCTCGGACGCGGCCACTCAAAATGTATGGAGCAAGGCGTCCGCAACTTGTGGCGGCTACTAGTCGTTCTAATGTGGTCGCCACTAATGGCGCAATGTGCGGGAGCTCTAAATGTTTACTAGTTTGGATTCTAAATTACGGGCGCAGAATAGTTAAGTAATGGTAGCTGTTTATCTGCCGCTGCCGTATATTGTTTGTAGTAGCGCGAAGTATGACCAGGCTGTGCTTAAAACCTGTGGAAGAAAACATGTCTTTGTGTCAAACCATAAACAAAGAAAATATTCTGAAAATTCGACATGACAAAGTTCTTACCCGCATAAAAGCATTAAGGTTGACATCAGCGAATCCTGCGGCCGTCAGTTTGCATGGCTCCTGCGCTCTGCAATGCAACATGAATTAACAAATACAATAGGTATCCCGATAAATGACACATGCGGTATGTTCCGCTGAAATCTCGTTCTGTAAGAAACCGAACCGATTCTAGAACTTACAATATCCCGAAGAGTTGAGCCAAAGGTTTTTTCACAGATAACACACACACATTCCGCTAGATTCACTTAGGTCCCGTGCAATACGGGCTAAGCCTATGCATCGCCAATTGCCGGGTACAATGCTACTAGGAAAATCGGAAAACAAAAAAAAATGTTTTGTCCGACCTGGGGATCGAGCCCTGAGTAGACGGTTTGCTGACATCTCTTTGAGGCGCGCATGGAACACGAACGCGCCGTCAACACGGCCTAGGTAATCTAAACCTCAATGAGCCATTTAGCTTCCCCGTAATCAACTAAATAAGCGGAGACACCTACAGGGAAGTGCACTCTATTCTGTCGGCAGTCCTTGTGCAGACACAAAAGGAATACGATTTCGTTTTCATTCATTAAGTTGGGGAAAGTTTCGAAGGAGCTCCTCTCAATCTGCGCGCTTTTAAAGGTGTCTGCGTTAATTTTAGCAATAAGCTCTGTCTACCGCGTACTTATACTGTTAGTCTGCATGATCTCACTGCTGGGCAAAGGCCTCTTCCCATGGCTGTTGTTTCGATCCAAGGCCAATGTGGCCAACTGGTCACTGGTTTTGTCTACCGCGTAGAATACTTTATTTTTTTATTATTAGCGGCCATAGTAATACTCGAACTTTGCGGAAATTTCAAATGCTTACATAAATATGACAGTTCAAAAGATTGGTCAAATGGACGGACTGCAGCGAATTAGTAGCCTTAGTAATAGGGAACTTAGTAATAGGGTCCTTAGTAATAGTGTTCTTAGTAATAGGGGCCTTAGTAATGGGGTCTTTAGTAATACAGGGTGTAAACAGACTCTTCACGAAGCCGTCAACCAAGCATTATGTACAGTAACAGTCAGAAGTCGACTAGCAATCTCACAAAACTATGGCATAGCAATATTAGTTGTACTTATGACCTTCTTCTATAAGAACGTTTGACAACACTACACATTGTCAACTTGTTGTCCGCCTATGATTGTTATTACAAATTTCAATAAGATTTGTAAGCGTTACGGTGGCCAAAGTGGTGAGCATTGTGCCTCGCATGGCGAACGTTCGGGTTCGTGTCCCACATCAAACATGAAAAATATTTTTTAAGTATTACATGTGAAATAAGAATGCCGAGTTGCTAACCAATAATGTTAAATATTCCACAACTAAACGAAGTTTTTTTCGTTTTACAATTATTTTCAATCTTAGCGTCGTTATTAAAATATGAAGGTAGATTTGAAACAAAGTGGTAAGTTCACTTTGTTTCAAATCTACCCTCATATTTTAACTACTTTACTAGTTCACATAAATTATTCCACTATTCGCTGTTGTTGGTTGGTGAACATTACGAGCGTTTGTTTTATCTTGTTGTTGCTATTTTAGTATTTTTCTTAATTCAATATGCAGGCTAATATTAGTATTGAAGTCAAGGCAAATATTGTGGCCCTATATTCGAATGGCCTTAATATATCTCAAATATCGAATGAAACCGGCTTATGCGTAAGTTTATTTTTTAATTTTATGTGATGATACCTACAAAATATAACGGTAGATTAATCGCTTGTTGCAAGTGTGTAATATAGATTTTTTTTTTAGAGAGAGACTGTTAGGCGTTGGGTGAAGAGATTTGAGGAAGAAGGTAGCTTGAAGAGTCGTGAGAGGAGCGGAAGACCATCTCTTATTAGCCAGCCTCAGCGACGTTATATGGTAGCTGAATATGAGACGAATGGTTTCATCCCAACAAGGCGTTTTGCCGATGAGTTCCGCACATCAGTACGCACCGTTCGCCGTATACTCCATGCCGAAGGTCTTCATCACCGAACGCCAGCTAAAAAACCGTTATTAACGCAACGGCATAAAGAGGAGAGGTTAAGTTTTGCCCGGGAATATTTGGACTTTGATTGGGAGACGACAATATTCACCGACGAAAAATCTTTCAAATCGTGCCAAAAAGGAAGGCTGCATTTGTGGCGTAAAAATAACACGCGTTGGTCTGAAGGCAATGTCAGACCAAATACGGAGTCAGGCAGAATCAGTGTGAATATGTGGGGGTGGATAAGTGCTCAGGGGCCCGGTGAATTAAGTTTTATATTGACGCGAGCCAACAGTGTCAACTATGTGGAAGTGTTGAACGATATAATGTTGCCTACCGTGCGTAATATCTACCCCGCAGAAGATTTAAACGAGATAAGTTTAGTGCAAGACAATTGTCCCATTCACCGTGCCAGCATTGTTCGCGAATGGTTTAGCAATCATCCGGAAATTAAAGTTATTCCTTGGCCAGCTCGGTCCCCTGACTTAAACCCCATAGAAAATATATGGGGTTTAATGGTGCAAAGATGGGAAGCTCGGGACGAGAGATGCCCTGAGCTACTCAAATCCCATTGCATGCAGTTATGGGATAGTTTGCGCGGCACAAATATCTGTGCAAATATTGTGGCGTCTATGCGTCGACGTCTCATTAGCTGTATCGAGGCTAACGGAGGTTACACGAAATATTAAAAATCATAAACAGGTAGGGTAATTTTGTGTCAGGGGACATAGTGGCCGTAACTTTAACAAATTAGTATTTATATTATTGTAATATTGAGGTTAAGTTTCAATCCTCTTTTCATTGAGAAAATGAATAATTAAGCTATAACCTCATTAATAATATCTGAATTTTCATAATATCTATATGTAACCTAAAATGTGTTTTTTTAACATTCAATACTATAATAATAACATAAGAAAGTGTAAAGGATTTCTTTTATATCAAAAATATTACAATGTTACCATATCAAAATTTGTTTCATTTATTATCATATTATAATAATAAATTACCTTTATTATAATATCTATTTGTTCAAAGTAATTTGCTAAAATAAATTACTAAAACATACAAATAATAATAATTAAATAAAACATCAAAAATTCTGGACCAACTCGGATTCGAACTTACATCTATCCCGATCACAATAGAGAGTGCAGCCTCGTTACCGATCTAGCTAATGTTGACCTATGTTTACTCGTCGAAATTTTGCATTAACATGAAAAAAAATATCAGACGGCGATAAAAAAAAAAACAAGTTATTGATATTGTCATCCTTGTCTAGTATTGACCACATCTGTAACTACTCGTAGCGATGCTACATGACATGTTAATTTGTTAGCGTTGGAACATCACTCACACGGATAAAAATGCGTGTGTGTGTGTAGGCGCCGCAGCCCGTGATAATGGTCATTGCGGTGGAAGTGGACTTCTGGACGTTGACTGTACATCAAACTAAGTAACTTTACGCAAAAATTAGTGCAGGGAAACGACTTTTATTTTTGAGCTGAAAAGTCACGTTTTTCAGTAGGGACTCAATGTAACGCACTCAAAACATAGTGCTGATGGATGGATTAAATAGTAAGGGGGTTCTGGACGTGTTTAAAGTAAAAATCTTACATTAAAAACATGTATTTAAAAAAAAAACTAGTGAAAAAGTTGGAACTTTGACCCCCAATATCTCCGAAACTAGAAGTTTCCCAGATATGGTCTAGAACAAAAAAATGATCGCAATGACGGGGAGAACAAGTGCCTTTCGGCTTCGGTAAGAGTCTGTTTACACCCTTTACAGTCCTTAGTAATAGGGTCTTTAGTAATATGGGTCTTAGCGATAGGGGCCTCAGTAATAGGTCCCTTTGTATACGGAACCCTGAAAGTAACAATTTCCTAAAGACACCTAAACTGCTAGACATAGTGACATCTTCATTATTGATGCCGGAGATGTCAAGTTGAAAGCTTTTTTTGTAATATGAAGCGCTTTTTTAGCCATCAACAGCTATCCAAGCCCTCTATCACCAGTATATCTATTTTATTTTTGTTAATTTAAAACATGTCATATTCTAGTATTTCAACAGTTTTTTTCAGCTGTTTTCTATCCTTAGAATATGATTTCTGACTTTCAAAATATTGGAACTTAACAGAATTAAGTGTATGCATTACCTGGTTTGTACCAATAGCAGCTGTTTCCCAACCTTGGTGTTGGCGAAATACCACTTGCAGCTGTAGACGGCATTGCTTATCTCCAGACTCTGAAATTAGGATTAAGTCTACAACATAGGATTATCACTTCAAAAAAAAAATGGTGTAAAATCATGAAAAAATGTTTGTCTCCGAAAGTAATTGTGATGGAAACAAGTTCTTCCAAAAGCATCATCATCGAAGTAGTTGTTTAGAAGTTGAAGTTCATTCATACGAAAGTAAAACAAAAGTAAATACGCACCGCACTCATCATCAAATCAGCAAAAAAACACAAGAAGAAAACTTGCATTAAAGCCATGGACAGGAACGTTAAAAATGTTACGATTATGACTATGTCATCCACAATCTGAAAGAAGCATAAAGTTTAGTTTTAGAATTCCAAAGAAATTTCCGAAGTTCATTGTATGACCACTTTTCAACTTTATTGCTTAGAGCATAAGGGTGAAAACAGGTATACCGTAAGTGAACTCAGTAGTACCTAAACTCGTTCAAAAAATACTAAGAAATAAAAGAAGACTAGCTCCAATTTATTACTAATCTTAAAAAAATTAAAAAGCCTAATGACAAAAAAATTAAACCTATTTGTTTCTTTAATAGGTAATGACGTGCAAGTACTAAAGAAATCTTCACTTCTCCATAATAAAACGGTATTCAAGATGATCATAAACAGCAACATATGAATGCAGTTTTTAATGGCATGATATTCAATGATAATGGAAATAGCGCAGCGGAAAAAAACAGTGAAATTACCGTAACATTGAATCCAGTAAGGCAAATCACTAACGAACTGGACAAAAAGTTGAATAGCGTTGACTTCGAGTAGATTATTTCTAGAATGTTTGCTGCACTGCAAATAAATCAATACAAGTATGTGGGTAGATCTTCTTTGTTGGTAAGAAAAATAACAAGTTTCTTAGTCCCATACCATGAATTTGGTGAACTCTAATATCATGCTGTACTGTCTTACATGAATGTGTTATTATTAATTAAGAAAAAAATTATTACAGTCAAAACCACTATATTCTTAATTTATTTATTACACTTTTGATTAAGTATCTTTTTAAGTACAAAAAAGAACAAAATACTAATAATAATCATAAAACATTACTCACTGTATCAAATCATGATGCCATTTTACTAACTCCGCGAATTTTTCCCGAAATTCATCTTCTTTGTACGTTTGTCCCTTTGAAATGCTTCTGTTAGGTATGATCCTTTCGAAATCGAACTGCAGCAGTCTGAACTGTATACGAATGTAAGTGCTGCAGGTGAAAAATAAGTAATCTGCTGCGGCCATCTCCAAAAGGACTACGCATTCTGAAAGGAATTTAACAGGAGTAAAGATTTTCTTTTTTTTTCGAGTAAAGTGTCTCAAAATTTTACTTACCTGACCAAATCTGATGGATATACGCAAACGGCCAATATACCAACTCGTAAGGAATGAATGAAAACACATCCAAATATGGCAGCAACATCTCAAACTCCTTCGTCTTATAATACTTCACTGCTATCAACACCATTGGAGTCATATCAAACACCACTATCATCGAACAATTTAACACGTAGAGTACATTAACAACTTTATTGAGGAACCCAGTTTCGTTATTAATTATTTCTTCTTTCTCTTCACACTTTTCTCTATTATTTTCTTTAATTTCTAGATCTCTTAACAAGTCTATCAGTTCTTTAACATGCTTCTCATACATCATATGGTAGATAGATTTAATCATCGCAAGAATTGAAAATGTAAGGCAAGGAGCAACACTGGTGACTTCTATAAAGCTTTTGCTATTTACAATGCCGAGTATTATGTAGTATACACTGGCGATTACTGCTGAAAATACAACCATAAAGTTTAAGGAGTATACCCATCTGTGTTTGATAATTTCCTTTGGTGTGACGATATTTTTTTGGAGGTTCATTCCGGAATATCGAAACAGAACGCCGAGTTTATCAAGTGATTGGTCAAAATGTAGTGGTTTGGACATTTTTTTTCATATAATTCTAAGTAAACTTCAAATAAGAGTCAGGTTGCTCTTATGGTTGAGCTTAAAGTTCTAAAGTAGAAGTTTCACAATGTTACCGGTCGAACAGAACTTTAGTGACTGAACTTTACAATGTGTTACGAATGTCATGGCAGCCGCGACATACAAACATAACATTGGTTTAGGGTAAACAATAGCACGGTCTAGCTACTAGCATCGCTTACACGCTCCGTTTTAAATTTCATGATTGATTTTTTTTCTAGATCAACATGTTGCCCTCTTCGTACTACGATGTGGAAGTGTACTGTTATCGCTTAACTTTATGAAATTTTCAATAGTCTTGAGATATAAGTTTTAAATAACTTTTCTATTCATTATTTTAGTGTTATCCTTCTACTTTGTTTTCATTATTATAGAATTAATTTCGTCATCTATACGTTTTCGTTAATTATTCCAATAGAATTAAATTGATACGAGTTTAGTTTGATGTAACTATTGTTCAGCGATGACTTGGAATAAGCCTATTGCAGTTCACGACTTGACAAAGTATTTCTTGATTGATGAAAGTCTTGGCGGATGTTTTGTTCTCCATTCGTATACCTCATTTGCAGCATTAGTAGTCATTTGCTTTAGCTACTGCATTACCAGGTAAAGGCAGAGTTATAACAATAGTTTAAGGCACCTTTATTACTTTCTCAAGTCTATAAATCCTTGATAACCAATTCCGTTAGCAAATGTTATTCCTATAATTTCTGTACGTAATATCACATTAATAATTTATTTGGTTAATTAGTCCTGTCGCACCATCGGTGTAATTAACTAATACTTCATAATTGCTACCTAATAATTTACGTAATTCACTTAAGTATAATTCGCATACGGTTTGCAGCTGAAATCGATGCGTTTTTTTAAACAGTTATTTCTACTCAAGATTTCATCATCGTGCAATGAATAATCATGAATCATGAATTTAAAAGCGCCGTAAAATGATTCAGCGGTTCACAGATTTTAGTGTTGAAATATGACTCACTTCAGAGTACTCTCTATTTGACAAGAGAGAGACCAATATAATTGGCACGTTTTTGACCATTATAATGAAAATAAAATCACTACAACGACTAAGTTTTTTTTTCTTATTATGAGAAATCATCAATCGTCTCTTTCACCCTGTATGCTTATAAGTAGCTGTAGTAAATGTACAATGGCAGACACTCCCGCCAGATCACCACTAAGCTCATTTTTGCTTGCACTCACAACATTGAAACGCTCTCTAGCCGGGCCCCCGCGGCACCGCATTATTTAAGCGAATTTTTTTTAACTGATCAGCCGAGACTTTACTCCCCTACCAAACCCATTATGTTATAATAACAGATTCAATTAATCACGAACCTTGCCATTCTCAGTCCTTAGCTTCGCCTGTTCGTGCGAAAAAAAAATGAATTATAAACAAACATACACTGCAGTGAACAATGATGTCACACTTACATCATCGCCGGCAATTGACTTAGTTGCCGTAACTACTTGAACAGGAAGAGGTAGCTGATACACTATGTTTTGATTTAATTCCCGGTTTGATTGAAAATAAACAATCTTCTTAAAGTCTTTTGAGGTAGCATCTGTAGCTTCGTCTTACTATGACCGTAAACTAACAGGTCTGTGACATGTTTTCAAAGATTTTGGCAATCTGGTCTTCTTAATTTGGAAAAGTTTTGTGTCTTCAATTCAACACCTTTCTACCCTTTTTCTTTTTTTTTTTGTCCCATGTTATTCGGGGTCAGTGCAACACGTTTTTTCTTCCATTCTCCCCTGTCAATCGTCACGCTATCATTTACTCCTTATTCCTTCATATAATTCCTCATACAATCCATCCATCTTTTGTTTGGTTTTTCTCTCCCTCTCGATCCATCAACATTTATATTCATCACTCTTTTAATCACATGCGATTCATCCCTCCTCATCACAGCTCATACCAAGACAGCCGATTTTGTCTGTCTTCAATTGATATATACTAAAGAAGGTGATGGGTATGCCCTCAAAATGGTTTTCCCCATAGATACGTAGGTAATACTCGCAACCAGTATCACTGTAAGATCTGGGATATAAACTAAAGAGAGCGATCACACTCTGAAGTTTCTGTCTTTTCCTATGGGTGTCTCAGGAATACATACTCGTACGTTACATATTACATACCTACTAAACCTAAAGCGTTCTCTACGGAAACGCTATACCTAGTTAAAGTGTGTAAAAATACCCTTAACGAAGTCGAAAGACACTTGTTCTCCCCGTCATTGCGATTTTTTTTTGTTTCTAGACCATATCTTCTAGTTATGGTGATATTGAGGGTCAAAGTTCCAAGTATTTCACAAGTTTTTTCTCTTTTAATACTAGTTTTTAATGTTGTAACCTCAGCTCTAATACCAACCCGGCCCCATACGAGTCCGATTCCCTTGTTCACAAACTAAACTAAATTTAATTATTATACCTTTAAACGAGCAATTCTTGTATATATGTACTTATATATATATATATTTTCTGAATCTCGGAAACGGCTCCAACGATTTTCATGAAATTTAGTATGCAGGGGTTTCGGGGGCGATAAATCGATCTAACTAGGTTTCAATTTTAGAAAACTAAAAAAAAAAAAATCGAGCGAAGCTCGGTCATCCAGGTACTTTCATTATAAAAAGGACAGAACATAAATATTAGTTTAGTCCTGTCAAATTAGTCAGCACCTGACGTAATTTGATGTAATTTTAGTATTTAACTTTTTAATCACGTCTACTTGTGTCAGGCGCTGGTTAATTTGACAGGACTAAACTAAAATTTATCTTCTGTAGTTTTCTTAATGAAATAGAAAGA
Source organism: Lycophotia porphyrea (assembly GCA_950005105.1). Classification (NCBI taxonomy): domain Eukaryota; kingdom Metazoa; phylum Arthropoda; class Insecta; order Lepidoptera; family Noctuidae; genus Lycophotia; species Lycophotia porphyrea. Next base: position 4,547,872 of record OX465407.1, on the reverse strand, counting down.
AAAAGATGCACTCAACTTAAATTTAGTTTAGTTTGTGAACAAGGGAATCGGCACCAAGCTTCTATTATACAGCAATCATTATATTTGTTAGACTTACTTAGTTTGATGTACAGAGTGCTTGGTTGATGGCTTCGTCAAGGGTCCGTTTACACCTTGTACCATTCGACGGCTTTCATTTCATCTCGTTCTCATCATTTCATTTTGCCATTTGAAAGTATAATTTAATCATTTTAGGCTTCATAAAACTTTTTTGCCAACATATCTACATCAACAACACCAACATAGACAGTCATCGTAGTAATTACAAATAGAGTGTCATCATTAAAATGCAAGCTGATCGCAGAACCACAGAATAAATATGTCCAGAAGATCAGCTCCTTCATACAACGAGCGAACGCTGATGTACGCACGCATTCGTACGGCGATCTCAAACAAATTGCAGTCGCGAGTGCGCTTGCACTCGAGGAGCTCGTGGCTCAATGGTAACAGTCACTCGGGTCGATCTTCAGGATAAGCCGCGCTTGCCTAGGTTGGTCCTTTTATTTATTTAGCTTTATTTATCCCTTACATTTAGTTTATATTTAATGTGCTGCGTACTTATTTATTTATTTGTTAGTAGTTTGTACTTAATATAAGATTAGTATTGTTAGGTTAGGGCCGCGTTCTGCGGTGAAAGCCTCCTCCAAACTGTTCCAGCTGACTCTGTCTTTTGCCAGTCTGGGCCATAAGTTTCCGGCAGTTTGTACGATGTCGTCACTCTTTAAATCTACCCTTCCTTCTTTTTTTGTTCATTGAATACCAATTTGTAATAATTTGTGACCATCTTTCATCCGTAACTCTCTGGATATGGCCTGACTATTTCCATTTCAGTGTCAGGACCTGTTTGACCACATCTCTTGCTTATCAGTGAACTTTTGACTCTGTCCTTCAATCTGATATTCATGAAACTCCGTTCTTTTCATCGTTGGCAGCTTCTTATTTTATATAAGAAGGATTTTTTGAGAGACCAGGTTTGACATGCGTAAGTAAGAAGCGGTTTAAGGCAAATATTCATCGCTTTCGTTTTAAGTTTTATGTGTATGGGACCTTTGGAAATTTCCTTCATACTTCAGTACCTATTCCAAGTGCTTTTCACTCTGCGATCCATTTCTTTTTCTGTGCAAGATTTTGTAGACATTAGATGTCCAAGGTAAATATAGTCTACGATATATTCTATAGGTACTGTCTGTATAGATATTGGTATTTGTTCAGGGTTTGTCATAATTTTCGTTTTGTCCCAATTGATTTGTAGTCCAACGGTCTCACTATGATGACTAAGGGAATCTATCATGTGATTCAGTTTGTACGGGTCTTCCGACAGTAGTACTATGTCATCCGCAGACCTGAGGTGTGAGAGGTACTTCCCATCATATTTATTGGTTGGTGCTAGAATAGGTAACTAACCATTACATACCGAGTTTCCTCCGTGCTTTTTTTTTCCGGATTGGAGTTCATCAAATAACTTCTCCCGCTCTGGGCAGAGCGGAAGGGAGTGTCAGATTTGTACTGACTAAAACCCATCAGGAGGCCTGTGTACCAGCAGTGGGGACATCATAGGCTGATGATGATGATGATGAAAACCCATCCATGTTCCTTCCTTGCCCTTTGTGTTCCAGGGCCGCGGTATCTCTTTCGAACAATCCCGCATCCCTGGCAGGCATCGGCCCTTGCGGGCCCCTTCCTATTTGCTGACATCTCTTTGAGGCAGTTTCCAACGTGCTTCGGTAAGCAAGTTAAGCCATTGGTCCCGGTAGTCATGTGTTGATCTTTGACATAGGCCCGAAATTCTGACAGTCTTACCAAGGGCTATCTTATTACCCAGTACTAACTGGGTTATGGCGGTTAGATAGGCCAGTCGCCCCATGTAAAACCAAGGTTCACTCGTGTATGTATGAAGTGGTGCTTCTATACTTCTGTCCTTGTCCGTTTTGTGGTTTTACCCCACTGAAATTCTGTTACAGTACAACCCACTAATTACTGACGAACGGTACGTTAGCATATGATTTCTTAATCATTCGCTATTACAATTTGACACCGTAATTAATGCGAAACATTTTGTTAATTTTCCGTTCGTGGATTCGTAAAGGGAAACTGTGTTTTTCTCCATTAAATAATTAACTGGATCTGCCTGTAATTTTACGTAGAGCTTGTTTTATTATGTGGCTAAATAGGTATTTACGTCGAACAAACAGAAGGTCTTATGGCACGTTCTCAGTTTTCGCGAATTTTGTAAGCTAAAGCTTTTCTTTCCATCCCCCTTTCTCTGCTGGACATAGCCATTTTCAAGTTGTGTCATACATCAGACCCCATTACCAGCACCATAACTCCAGTGCAACCTCGTACAACGGTCACCAACCTCACCGATAACAGTCTTATCTCCCCAGATCATCCGCTGTAGGGATCTATGAAACAGACCGATTCACCCAAGCACCGCTAGGCCCTGATAATGATCTGGAATACATAAATGCCGGTCTGGCTGGTACCGTCCATTCACGAGTTTGACATATGAGTTAGTGGTCCAACATTGTTTAAGTTATGGTTGAATTGGAATTTACTCATAGCGTGGAACCGTATGATTTTTTCGGCTTTGCTTTATGGTTGTTCTGTGAATGGGTGACCTCCCATTACATACCAAGTTTCCCGTTGGTCCTAGCTGTCATTTGTAGAGAGTCGTTACTGGTAGTCAGTGGCCCGAAAGTCCGAAAACCAGTCTTACCAAGGGGTATATCGTAATACCCAGTGCTAACTGGGTTGTGGAAGTCAGATAGGCAGTCGCTCCATGTAAACAGTGGAAACCGGATGCACAGTTGGGAAAAGTCTAGGCAGATGGTGATGATGACTTTTTTTTAATCGAATGACAGGAAAGTGTTTTGTCAAACACTGACTGCCGTCTATAGGACTAAGATGTCTTGTTTCCACGAAAGTGGAGACGAGCGGGTAAGGAGACGTGTAAGTTCAACCAATCACAAGAGAGACAAGAGACGCACTGTGGATTCCAACGAATGCGATTGATAGATTTCCGCACGACGACTCCTCTCTGCTCCAGTTGTTTCCACTTTCGTGCAAACCGGGAGTAATCAACTGTCAATCTCATTGATAAAGTCAAAATCACGGGAAGATAAACCACTTTCGAAAATATATTTCTGTACCATGATCATCATCATTATCTTGTACTTATCCCAATTCATTTCGGGTTGGAGCAGCATGTCTTCTTCTTCCATACCTCTCATTACTCGTCAACTCATCAGACGCTTCCTTTCCTGCTGCATCAAGATATTTCTTTACCATACATCAGAAACACACCCAACACATAAATACTCGCTGAACTAGCTTGCGATATGTAACAAACCTGTAAACGAGCGGTAGAAAAATCCAGCGCATTTGGACCCGAGAGCTAGGACCATTAGTCATGCGGTACAGCTTGGAGCACCGAGGTACATACTCTGCGCGGGACGGGAGCACGCAAAACTGACAGTTCTGTACCGGGATGTATTTCTTGTGGGGACGATCAATTTCGGACGGCGATGTTTGTGGGATTGAAATGAAGGAGTTTTGATAAATAATTTAATTAAATGATGGTTCTGTGTTTATCAAATGTTTGTTTTAATTATATGACTAAACTTATACTGTCCCACATCCCGTAAGTGATAGTTCCTATAAGTTAAGATGTAAATCGTGAAAGCTTAGCAGAATAATTATGACTAAAACTTGTATTTAAGAAAAGAAGAGTTTTGGTGCAAAAGACTAATAAACAGGAGCAGAAGTGGTAAATATTCTTTAAATACATAATTTTTAAAATTGCTGATAAGGTTTCCAGTTTAAGTTGGTGAGCCGTACAATGTTTGCAAGAGGGCGAAGTAAGACCAAGCTGTACTTAAAATCTGAAACAAAAGACACGGATTCAAAGATTTTTCCCATTTCGTTTGTTTCTACTAGGTTGTATAGTAGATTAGATACCTTCATAAAAGCCTTGAGATTAACTTCAGCAAAATCTGAAGCCGTCAGCTTGCATGGAGTTTGTGCTCTGAAAACAATAATATCAATTAGTGACAAAAAAAGCCACACAGAAATGATGAAACTGTATTAGAAAGAAAAGGAAATTGTTTTATTTGACATTAAAAACCAAAACACCTTGAAAATTAGACAAAATAAATGAACAAACAAAACTTATAATGCCAAAAGGGCCTCAGCTTAGCATAATGCGAGATGGCAACACAAGATTTACCACCTGACGCTGATTTTCAGCTGCAGCTCACGAGTGCCAAGCGCTCGAAAACCAACAAACACAGTCATATAAAGCCTAAAATATGTTGCACAATTAATACCAACTAAAACAAAATGTGACGACTCTTTTATTATAACACAACAACATTACATTTTGTTCTTAGTAAAAAATAACAAAACACAATAATGATATTAATACCTCGTTTGCATCAAAAGTAAATCCTTCCCAAGATGCATGTCAGCTAAGTACCAAAGGCAGTTGTACACCGCATCACTTACTTCCATGCTCTACGATAAAACCATACACATCATTTAATATTTAGTTAAAAGAATATACCTTAATCACATAGGTAGTCAGTGCATCAAGTTACCACAAACTGTCGAATTTTCTCATTCCATTTTTAACTTAATCATCACCTCACATTTTATGGTTTAATCTTAAAGGTACAGTCGCCAGCGCAAGTTACCAACAACTGTCAAATTTCTCAACTTAACCATCACATCATATTTTATGGTTTAAAATCATTTTGAGAAATTTTACAGTTTTTGGTAACATGATGCGCTGGCGACGGTACTTTTGAACAACAATATTTACCGATGTCATCAAAAGATCGCCGAAGAAACATAGAAAGAAGATTTGCAATAAACTCATGAAGAGAAAACTCAGAAATGTGACCACAAATACAATGTCGCTGATTGCCTGAAATTAAACAAACTGGATAAACACTAGATTCTTTTGACAAAAACTAGATAATCAAATCCTTACACAAAATTTGAAGAATGTGTAGGGGTAACTCCCTAAACATTCTTGGGATCGACACTCAAATATTTACCATAACGTTGAATCCCGTCAGGCAGATGAGAACGGAACTTGAGACGAAGTTGAATAACGTTGATCTTGTGTAAACAGTCTCCAACATATTTGCGGAACTGCAAGATGAAGAGCAACATTATTAATAGGAATTATTGATGGTCTCTGTCTATGCTGTTTTCAAAATGATCGGTATCTTCCTTTGGCTCAGTCTTGTTTGAATCCTTACTACTGATCATAACCCTTATCATCATTGAAAATCAATCAAAATCAAAATATTTTATTTCACGTAGACCCAGATGGGCACTTATAAAACGTCGACAAAAAGGTGCACGGTTCGGTTGGCTGTTTCCTATGGATAAGAACCGCCAAGAAACTCCATGGTTACTCTTTTCAAATCATTTGGTGTTACAATATTATCATGATACAGCATTAGTCCTTAAGTATGGGGATACAGCGTAGGCCTGACAATACGTCACTGCGTATTACACAAGAAATGTAATACAAGATAAAATGTAAAAAAGTTAATAAGCATCTGGGAATCTACAAAGTCTACAGTGTTCACACATTCACAAACGATCGGTAAAAAAGAATCTATACAAAGGTACGAAAATATTGTAAAATACTATAAATAAACAAGTGACACAAATATCGTTATCAGTGCTGTAACTATTCTGAGCAAAAGATGTACAAATGATTTGAAAACTATTGTAAAAAAGTCTGATTAGAAAGAAGAGAAAATATGAGATTGAGAATAGTTAGAGACATCCACATATTTGTGCCGTTTATGAGCTACCAGGGAAGCCGCATGCGCAGAAGGCACTAAAGCCAAACTTCTTTATCTTCAACGTAGTCCTTGATTTTGTAATATGCTTTTTTAATAAGGATACGTTTGATGTAGTTTTTGAACTTTCTATCGGCCAGTTCTATAACTGACTTCGGCAACTTGTTATAAAAGCGTATACTGTTAATAAGAAAAGACTTGCTGGTTTTTGCTAATCTGAATTTAGGTATTACAATTTCGTGTTTACTGCGTGTATTTATATTGTGGAAGTCACTTCTAATTTTGAAAAGCCCTCGATTTTTGCGGACATATAAAATACATTCTAAGATATAAAGTGAAGGCAGAGTCAGTATATCGATCTCTTTAAATTTTTCTCTGAGGGACTCGCGAGGACCCATTTTATAGATCGCGCGGACTGCCCTCTTTTGTAAAATGAAAATGGAGTCAACGTCTGCGGCCGATCCCCACAGCAGAATGCCATAAGACATAATACTGTGAAATAAGCATAGTATACTAACCTAGCCGTGGCTACATCAGTCAACTGCCTTATTTTCCTTACTGCATATGCAGCTGAGCTTAACCTACCCGAAAGATTTCTAATGTGCGCGCCCCACTGCAATTTTGAATCTATAGTAATCCCTAAGAATACAGTTTCCGCTATAACCTCAAGTGTTTAGCCGTCAAGATTTAAGTTTAGATCCCGTTGTGATACATTTGGTAGAGAGAACTTTATACATTTTGTTTTGATCGCATTCAGTAAAAGATTGTTAGCTGCGAACCATTCCGAGAGAACAGTTAGACTTTCGTTGACATGTAAGACATCCGTATCTTGTCTATTTATTTTAAAAATTAGCGAAATGTCATCAGCAAATAGAATTATATCCGATAATTTGGCCATCATATAAGGGAGATCATTAATGTAAACAAGAAACAGGAAAGGACCGAGAATTTACATTACCATCAGCAAAGCTTTTATCATATTTCACGTCATCATCACCACATGGTGATCATGACGTGAAATATGATGGTCTCATCTATTCCTCCCTTTTTACCCGACTAGAGGAGGATAATGCGTTTATCAGCCTAAATATGTATTATATATGTTTCTTCCTTCGTGGCTCTCTACAGGGTGTAAACAGACTCTTCACGAAGCCGTCAACCAAGCATTATGTACATCAAAGTAACTTTACGCAAAAATTAGTGCTGGGAAATGACTTTTTTTTGGGTTGAAATATCATGTTTTACAGTAGGACTCAATGTAACGCACTCAAAATATTGTGCTGATGGATGTATTGAATAGTAAGGGGGTCCTAGAGGTGCACCCTTTAGATAGCAAAACCGTGGGCCGATTTTTATGATTCCTAGGTCATTTCAAAACTTATGGCTGTTTTGCCAGTGATTTACTAACCTTATCAAGTCTTGATGCCATTTTATCATAAGCACAAACTTAGTTCTTACTTCCTCAATATTGCGTAGTCGTCCACCAACCACATCATCAGGAATAAGTCTTTCAATGTTATGTTTTAGAAGACGAAACTGCATCCGTATATAGGTGCAAAAAGTATAGAATATGTAGTCGGTAGTACAGATATCGATGACTACGACGACTTCTGTGAAAACAAGAATAATTATTACTATATTTTATTCTGGCCAAAAGATTTACAACACACAGAGAGGATAGCGAAATATTTCAAGACCTCAATAGTTTGACACTGGTATTCAAGAACGACTCTTTGCTGTGCGGGTACATAGCATCGAATGGGGCGCTGTGATTGGTTAACGTTGTGAAGCGACTTCACTCGGGTTGACTGACTGACATATCTGTGAGTTCATTATAATGAGCGCATAGTGTCGTTCGTCCCTCAAGTATTGTTTATGAATAGGTTTTTGGGACACTGTGCGTCCGCGCGCACTGAGTAACGTTCATGAATACCGGTGTAAATTATTTAACTTATGCCAATACTAACCTGACCAAATCTGTCGAAGATAAACCCAAGGCCAATACCGAATATCATAAGGATCGAAAGGATAAACAATCAGAAACGGTAGAAGCAATTCAAGCTCATTAGAAGTATAATATTTGAGAGCAACGAGAGTCACCGGACTTAGCGCAAACGCTACTACCAAGACAAAATAGAACACGTTCAAAACCGATATAACTGTAGTCACAAAATTGTGTTCATACTTTATGATTTCATCCTTTTCTTTGTCTTTAGTGCGAGCTCTTTCATTGATTTCTAAATCCCTTAGAACTTGAATTAGTTTATCAACGTTGTCTTCACGTAAAATTAGGTACAGAGATTTCAAATTGCCGAGGAAACTCAAAGTAATGCAGGGGGCAACGTATGTCAGTTCGGTAAAACTTTTCGAGTTTGCAATGCCCGTGAAGAACCAAACGATTGCACCGGCCAGGTCTATATTGAGCCAAAAGAAGTTTATAATGTATACGGTGCGACTTTTTATAGTGTCCATCCGCGTTTTTGGGCCGGATTTTATATTTATTCCGGTTATTCGGAACAAAAATTCGATCTTTTTTACTGTTTTATCAATGAGAAGTGGTTCCTCTTCCATGTTTAAAAAAAATTGAAATAAATATGAAGGTATATCTTTCCACACTTCAAAAGTGCGACTGATAGAATATACTACACAAACGCTGAAAATTATTTCTTAAATCCAAACAAAATACATTATTTTTCTTTGAAAACTATTTTCTAAACCATAGAACTAAGAAAGTCTGCGATATGACTATTAAAAAGTCAATTCCTGAAATAGCTTGTATGCGTGACAGTTTTTTAAAACTGTTTTCGTGTTAACACAGGATAGCACTTCTGGATGACATTTTTATTAATTTATTGTAATTATCAAACAGTTTTTAGAATAGAATATGTTATTTATATTTTAATTTAACTACGAAAATCCGTTATGACGTCACCCCATGTTTCGATTTACGAATGCAGCACAAAAAATATTCTTGATGAATATTTTGCTAAAAATTTAACCTCTAAAAGTTTTTTGCCTCTATGCTACTGTCCGTGTAAAAGCCAATTATTGGCAATGCGAGATGTATCGCAATTGCGGTGCCAGTAACAACACTGAGGTGAGAAGATGTATCGGCCATTAGTCTCATAAATAAATAAAGCATTCTTTTGACTCATTAGGTTCATAACTACGCGTAGAGTTAGGCTGTAGAGTTAAATGCAGAAAAACTACGAGACAATTATTTATGACTCAAGGTTTACCACCTCCCGCTGATTTTCAGCTGCAGCCCACGAGTGACATTGCATACGCTCAAAAACAAACAAACACATATAAAAGCCTAAAATATTTTGCACAATTAATACCAACTAAAATAAAATGATGCGACTCTTAATTCTAACACAACAACAAAATAATAATGTGATTAATGTGTTTTTGTTTTTAGTAAAAAATTACAAAAAGACAACAATAATATTAGTACCTCGTTTGCACCAAAAGTAAATCCTTCCCAAGATGCATACAGACAATCAGTCAAAGTAATGTCAGTCTAAATACCACGGCAATTGTACACCGCATCACTTACTTCCATGATCTACAATAATATCATACACATCATTTATTATTTAGTTAAAAGAATATACCTAAATCACATAGGTACAGTCGCCAGTGCATCAAGTTACCACAAACTGTCGAATTTTCTCATTCCATTTTTAACTTAATCATTACCTCACATTTTATGGTTAAAAAAATTGAACCTCTAAAAGATTTTTGCCTCTATGCAACTGTCCGTGTAAAAGACAATTAGAGTTAAATGCAGAAAAACTATGAGACAATTATCTATGACAGCCAAAAGACAGGCGAGGTCGAAGTGAAATTAGTTTTCAAGTTTATTTTTAATTGTTTAAACGCGATCAATTTTGCAGTTTCAATGGCAATTATAGTACTTTTTTCACATGCAAGTGAAATATGAATGATGAAAGCAGCTTAATGTATATATTTTTTTAATCCGTTTACTTACTTTTTTTAAGTGTTTCTGTTTACTTTGACTTGTCTACACCTTTAGTTAAAACGGAAGTACCTAATATGGTAATATATTATTATGTAACCTGACATTTAAAATATAATGAGGGGGAGTTTATAAAACGTGATGTTTCTCGACAGTAGGTAACTAAACACCTTTTGTCATCTTTTACATGGTATTAGTAAAAGATGGTTTTGTAATTAAATGTAATATTTTTACTAACAATGAAAACAGTAAAGATTAAGTTTTTAGTAATTTTCTAATTCTACTATTATTTTAATATATTCTGGTATAAGCATTTTTATAAAAAGCCATTTAAATTATGTCAATAACTACAATAAAATATCTTAAAAAAAAAGTATTCATTAAAGGTCATACCCAAACAATACAATACATCCAATTCATCTTCCCCAAACGAAACTCTAGTCCACAGTTGATCATCCCTCGCACCCCTACCCACTTGTTGCTGCTCTCTGTGCAAGTCTGGCTGTACAAGTGTGCGAGTGTGCGAATCTGTGCAAGTGTGTACGAGTATTGTGGGGAACTCGGGAGGCTGTGCCTCTTGTGCTGTCAAACGATACTGTTCGGCGTTCAGGTGCTCTTGTCTCGTTGCGTTTTCAGGCCTTTGTTGGTTTATCTGTAGTTGGTTGTTGGTGATGTTGTGTGTCAATCAGGGGATTTTGTCTGTCTTATTATTTGTGTATTTAGCATATTGTAGTTATGAATCCACGTCGCAACCACTACTTAAGACAGCTATCGCCTTTCTGGATCATGTGTCTATGTATAGTACGAATTCTGAATACGCCAAGAGGTGCAAAGTGCAGCCTAGTCGCTATAGAGTTTGCTAACGCAAACCTTAGTTAGAAACAAATGACGAGATGGTACAGTTAGCGCAGTGGTTGAGTGACCGGCTGCTGCGCTGCGTGTCGTGGCTTCGATCCCCGCACGGAACAAATATTTGTTTGGTCTACAGGTAGTTGTTCCGGGTCTGGCTATTTGTGTATGTGAGTTTAAATGTTTTTAAGCGCACCCACGTTACAGGGGAATTTTAGTGTGGGGCTACGTTTTTTTTAAAAAACCGGCCAATTGCGAGTCGTACTCGTGCACGAAGATTTCCGTACCATTATCTATAAAAAATCACGTTTGGTGTATGGGAGCCCCCCTTAAATATTAATTTTATTCTGTTTTTAGTATTTTTTGTTATAGCGGCAACAGAAATATATCATCTTTGAAAATTTCAACTGTCTAGCTATAACGGTTCATGAGATACAGCCTGTTGACAGGCGGACAAGAGAGTGACCTTATAAGGGTTCCTTTTTTACCTTTTGAGGTTCGGAACGGCTTACATCCTCGCATGTAAACCTACCTACGGATTGGGTACAGCAATCAACAAAGATATAGATACATATCTAGTCACAGTGCCTGCTGTTTAAACAAAACAGCAAAAGTAGCCAGCAGTTAGATGTCATTAATTATACTACTATAAGTTCTTACTTAAGAGAGCATTACTACAAATCATGATATTCCGGCTTCCAATCTAACTGGATGCAGCTGAATACCAGTATTTTACATGGAGCAACTGCCTACCTGCAACCACAACCCAGTTAGTACTGGGTAATACTTACCCGGTAAGACAGGTTGTTAGACCTCAGACTACCTGTAACAACTTTGAAAGATCTACAATTGACAGCCGGGACCAACGGCTTAACGTGCTTTCTGAGGCCCGGAGGAAACTCGGTATAGGCGGTCACCCATCCACGGACCAACCTAAGCAAGCACGGCTTAATTTGAAGATCCGAGCGGCTGTTGTTATTTAGCCACGAGCTCCTAAGAGGTTTACTACAAATATTGTACCTTAGATTTAGCAACCGAAATGCTGATATCCCGCTATCAAAGAACAATAAATATGATGGCCAATACTTTACCTCCCACACAACCATGCCATAAATCCCACAAAAATAAAATAAAACAAGATAAATTAGCTAACTTTGCACTTTTATTTCCAAAGAGTCGACTTTTACCAACAATATGAGATAGCCCGCACTTCCCGCTCTGACCGGGAATGTAGACTTTTGTCTCGTTTTCCCACCACCGCCGACTGAATGATTAATGTTGTGAATGCATTCGTTCGTTCACCGTTCTTATTTTTTTCGTTCGCGCAACAGGTCTTTTTCGAGGTTTTGCGTCGATTTGGCAACGTTAAATCTTTTCGTTTATTGAGATTGTATTACGGTTAAATTGTTTTTTGTTCTGCATTTTGAACAGGGATGATCTATCACCTGAACGCTGCCTCTTTTATTTATTAAGAGGTTTCTCTGTTCATGTTTTTGTTTTTCTGATCATTGATATGAGTGGCAACGGAGGGGACGCATTAGAAGGTCATACACATTATTGGTGAGGTTCTTCAAAAAGGTCAGGTGCGTAGTACTCGCAACCGCATGTGTGACCAGATGTATGAACGTGGACGAGGCAAAAGGAGTATGTAAGGATCGTAGCAGGTGGCGTTCTATGGTTTCTGCCTACCCCCCTGGAAAAAGGTGTGTTTGTATGTATATTTATTCTTCAAAACGTTGAGTAAGAGCTATTTTAATTAAGCACAAGATTTAAATTCGTGGGTGACTTATATAAATAGGTCTACAAAGTTGACAGCGGAATTTTCGAAATTACAGCTAAATTAGACCAATTTTCATTTTTCCATACAAACAGAAATTTTCAATTATCTTTTTTTTTTAAAGACATTTCGAAAAATCCTCTGTCAACTTTTTAGATCTATGTATCCTACATATGCATATAAAGTTTCATTAAAATCGGTTCAATAACTTAAGAAAAATACGATTTGAAAGTTTGTATGAAATGCCGTCAGTCGTTAACGCTCTTAACTGCTTATGCTAGCGAAATAGCCATGCAATATTTTTATAAAGAACATACTGATAGATCTACCTGCTTCGTTGGTCAAGTGGTCGCAAGCGCGACTGCGGAGCATGAGATCCTGGGTTCGATTCCCGAGTTGGGCAGTGTTATTGGGTTTTCCATCAGGATTTTTTCAGTAGCAGCCACGGAGTCTAGATTTATGCCCGGTTGATGGCAAGAAGCTCGCCCCCTATTACATGGGGTTTAAAAAATAACTGGAGTAATGTGGGTGTACTATAAGGTACACCTCTTGCTGAACCATCCGGATTACACGCGTGATGCTATGTTAAAATTAATCAAACAGATTTATTGATATACTTTACTATTATAATTGTATGCGAAATATTCCTGCAAAGTATAAAGAGCAAACAAAATAAATCCTTAGATCATAATATTTAGAAACAAAAGAAAGGAAGAACTAAAAATCTCGTAGCACTGCATCTCAAATTCGTAGACCGTAGCACGTGAACGCCCCGCGTCGCCTACGAACGCTACGAGTGCTACGCCGGAGCCCTACGGCACATTCTCACGATAGCTTGCAATTCTTGACATACGATACATTGCGTGTAGCTCTTGGAAACCTGAGCTTTGTCATATGGATTTGCCAGCTGTTTCATGTTGCTTAGAGAAGAGAATAGGATACTAAGAAATTCTGTGTTGGTGGGAAAATTCTAGTTCAATAGATCCAACGGTGGAAGTATTTAAAAAAAAAAATGGAAGAAAGGAATCGAATGGAAGTATTCCCTTTAGTGTTCCTGGGGAAGTTGTATGTTATTATTAGTACAATCACGTGTGTAAGTATCGGTCGCTAATTACCAGTCACCCTATATAATGCAACAAACATACGGTCACTATTCTAAATTGATAACGGCAGTCCTGTTATCATTATCATCCCTCTGCTCTTCTTATCTATCACTCGCTTCGGTGAAGGAAAACATCGTGAGGAAACCAGCATGCGGCATGTAAAGCCAATCAGAGGCCCATGGGCGGCATAAATATTCTGACACCAAGTTAGACACTAACCACACGAAAAAAAGAAAAAGACTTGCCTACAGCCAGTTGGCAATTTCATAATTTCAGGTTTTCTCGATGGTTTTAATACATAACCTTATATAATCTCACTACAACTCGACCTGTAAATAACAAGAGCAACACATATAATTAATTAATACATTATATATTTACGTACCAATTAATTACATCCTATCCATATCCATCCTATATTTTACAGCCTATTTACTAAGTTTAACGTCTCGTCCGTAAAGTTACCGGTAATTATGGAAAATTACCGGTTTTGTGAACTGTGGACCTAGCACAAATGCACAGAGTATTTTTTTTACTTAAAATACTGGTTTCCCGATTTCCCACATAAAATTCACTTCCTGTTTCTAAGTTCGATTCGCGGGTCGGGCAAAGTGATATTGGATTTTTTCATCAGGAGCAGCAGCCTCGACCTCAACTTAAAACATTAATGGCGAAATTTTGGTGACTATATTGAGGTACACCTCTGCCTTACCCTTCGGGGATTACAGGCGTGATGTTATGTTATGTTATTTACTTCGTTTGATCTTGAAAACTCTACTGGTCTATGTAGTGTTTAGATTTTTTTATATTTACGGGTGATTTCAGGATGAAAGAAAGGCAAAATTGCCAAGTAACATGTAAACATAATATATTAGTGGGCATAAGTTCGAACCCCGTTACCTTATTGTCATAACAAGGTGTTTGTTGATTGACTATGAGTATAGGCAGCACTATTTATTTATTTAAGTGTTCGTAGGTACCTATATATTATATAATGGACCACCCAGTACTAACTGGGTTGTGAAGGTCAAATAGGCAGTCGCTCCATGTAAAATACTGCACATAAAAAAAAAAAACAACTAAAATTCCGCTGCATCCGGTTAGACTGGAAGCCGACCTCAACATATTAAAGGAAAAGGCTAGACCGCTGATGCTGATGAGGTTCCTGCATAAAGGGTGTAAACAGACTCTTAACGAAGCCGAAAGGTGTCGTTGTTCTCCCCTTCATTGCGATCATTTTTTTGTTCAAGAACATACCTGGGAATCTTCTAGTTACGGATATATTGGGGATCAAAGTTCCAACTTTTTCATAAGTATTTTTTTATAAATACATGTTTTTAATGTAAGATTTTTACTTTAAACACCTCCAAGACCCCCTTACTATTCAATACATCCATCAGCGCAATGTTTTGAGTGCGTTACATTGAGTCCCTAATGTGAAACGTTATTTTTCAACCCAAAAAAAAAGTCGTTTCCCAGCACTAATTTTTGCGTAAAGTTACTTAGTTTGGTGTACATAATGCTTGGTTGACGGTTTCGTGAAGAGTCTGTTTACACCCTGTATACACACCTCTGTCTAACCTTTCGGGATTACAAGCGTAATTTTATGTTCAACAATATTCGAGACAAAATAAATCACACCAACATTTAACCATTTAATTAAAATCTCATATTAAAAATTTACATTACAAACTTATTCACCTAACTGTACCACAACATCCCGTATGCAAAAATTCCTAAAAATGCGTCGTGGTCCGTTCCTCTACACTTGTTCGACACATGCCCACAGTCCACAGCTGGGCATCGGTATGTGCACACACAAGCACAGGCCCTATGCGCACACACACAGGCACTGTGCGCACAGTGCCTGTGTGTGTGGTGTGACGTATGGGCCGACCACCCCTGCTGTGCTTGCCGTAGCGAGACTGATTAGGGCTGTCATTTACGTAACTTGCCGAATTTTATATTTTTGATCGTGGATTTTTAGTAGTTTTGATAATTATGATGCCGAGTTGTTGCCGAGAGTTTCAAAATAACCAGTTAACACATATATTCTGTTGTGGTTTTGGGCCTATATCTTGAGAATAATTCTCATGGATTTTTGACGAATACATAAAAAATACGTTTTCGTACCACTTGCTCAAAAAAGTGACATTCTATGCCACAAAAAGCGAACATAACAATAGTCATTATTAATCTGTTAAAAAAAGGGAAAGAAAATTATACTGAATTTCATTCATCCTCTAGGGGGAGAATGTGATTTAAATTTGGAATACTTACCGAAATTTATACTGAACTACATCTGTGTGTGTGTGTGTGTACTGATCTACACCATTGAGTTGTATATAAAGCATTATACATCTTTTTGAAAAAGGAATACGCATTTATTATGCAGTTATGATTATTAAATAAAATTACGAAAACCGACGAGGCCGTATGAGCTTGATGCCTTTGCTTTTCCGACAAAAAAATATTAGTCTAGGAATTTGCCGCGTTTTTATTTTCTTCAAATACATAAACGTTAAGTTTATTTTAATTTATTTTTATAAATAAGTTAATGTTCTAAAAATACGTTACGATGTTAAATCAAAGCGACAGTGACAGTGAATTGTCGGATTCCATCAGTACAAATGCTGCCGCAATTATAAATAATTTGCTTCCAACAAAATCCAAGGAAAATTATTTAAAAACTTATGAAGAATTTTCAACGTGGAGAAGTGCGAAAGGCCTATCAATTTCAGAATCAGTACTTCTTGTCTATTTTGATTATTTATCCAAGACAAAGAATCCGAATACACTTTGGTGCATATACTCAAAACTGAAAGCTACAATAAGCATCAAACACAGCATTGAAATAAATAGATTCACGAAATTAGTGGCTTTTTTTTAAAAGAAAATCAGAAGGGCATTGCGCAAAGAAGTCTAAAATTTTTACGACTCAAAATGTGGCAAAATTTCTTAATGAAGCTCCTGACGAAATTTTTCTGGCCACAAAATTAGTATACATGATTTAAATATGAATATTTCGTATCTTAGTAATGGTAATTATTCTATATATTTACCTGTTTTTTATCTTTGTTATAGGTGGCCTTAATTTTTGGACTCAATGTTTCTTGCCGTGTATGTGAACTTGTAAACTTAAAGGTCCAATGAGTTACTGCTGATTAATGTAAAGGAAACTAAGACAAAGAACAATCGGTAATTCATTGTACAAGGACAATATACTAAA
The DNA here is from genome assembly GCA_950005105.1 of Lycophotia porphyrea. NCBI lineage: Eukaryota > Metazoa > Arthropoda > Insecta > Lepidoptera > Noctuidae > Lycophotia > Lycophotia porphyrea. The sequence continues at coordinate 4,531,074 of OX465407.1, read as the reverse complement.
ATCATTCATAAATACCAAGCATTACGTCCCACCAACATGGAAAACAATAGATTTTTTATAAACTATCGGAATGGGAAATGTACTCGACAAGCCATCGGCAAAAATAAAATTAGCAATATGCCAAAGGAAATTGCTAAATATTTAAAACTTAAAGATGTTGAACTCTGCACCGGTCACTGCTTTAGAAGAACTTCGGCGACTTTCTTGGCGGATTCAGGGGCGGATATTACGTCATTAAAAAGACACGGTGGTTGGAGCTCTGATAGATTAGCTGAGGGTTATATCGAAAGCTCAATGGCGAATAAAACCATATTAAGCAGTCAATTTAACAAAAATATAAAACTTAATCCATCAGAGCCACAACCATCAACTTCCGGCATCTTATCTTCGTCCGTAACTCAGGATCACCACCACCACTATCTCCGACGTATACTATCTACAATGAAACGCAAGCTCCTCAGACGCAAGAACAGAGAAATACTCAAATCAACTCATCAACAATAAAAGTACCAAACAAAAATGTAACTCTCTCTATCAATAATAATTGAACCTATGTTTCGAATGTTAACTTTTACTTTTAATTGTCATTATTTTTAATATATGCTTATCTCATATTATTATTGTGTTAATTTTTTCGCAAATGGTACGAAAAGTAGAGTATTTTCCTCGGTGATAAAGCGGTCTTAGTCTTGGGTTAACTTAAATCCCTCGCTACGCTCGGGAGTAAACCTCGAGTCCTTCGTTATGCTCGCAATTTAAATCGTCACCCGCGACAGAAGACACTGATTTATCCCCTTGGTTAATAATCTACTAATTCTCATTATGGGTAATTTTGCTACTGTATTTGTGGTTACAGAGCTACCAGCGTTTTGTGCTCAAATGACGTTGAGCTGCTCGATGGGTAAGCATTATTGTAATTATTTCGTGATTTGTAATGGAATAATAAAAACAAAATGGCGGTTTTAGTTCCGATTTTGACCACGCATCAAAAAAGCCTCGTAAAGCTACAGACCTATGTACCAACTTTATTGCCATACATCGATATTCTTACATTCTTATTAAGATATACATTTTAACAAGCTGTATTCACAACAAAAAAAGAGTTTACAAATTAAAAAGCCAAATTTAAAAAAAATACGACCTTATCCAGCAAATTTCTAAAATGGTACGTTTTAAAAAAAGAAGTTAAATAAATAACTAATGAGAATCCAGATAGGATGGAATCGTTTAAAAATGTAACACCTTAAGGAGACTCGATTAGGGCTGCGGGACTGTTCGAAACAGATACCGCGGCCCTGGAACACAAAGGGCAAGGAAGGAACATGGATGGGTTTTAGTCAGTACAAGTCTGACACTCCCTTCCGCTCTGCCCGGAGTGGGAGAAGTCATTTGATGATTTCAGATCCGTAAAAAAAAGAGACTCGATTTAGACACTGAGAACTTCAGGAAATTAAATTTTCAACTAGATTAAGATCTTTTAAAGACTGCTTCAACAGCCTTGAAACCAGATTGAATTTACAAGAATCCATAAGGAAAATTAAGAAAAGGAAATCTGTCCTAGAATAGAACCAAACATTCGACACGTGACATCCACCAAACAGCACTGGAGCACTGGGGTGGCCTGTGTCCCAGCAGTGGAAACATTATAAGCTGATTATGTTTTTAGGGTTCCGTACCCAAAGGGTAAAAATGGGACGCTATTACTAAGACTCTACACTTCGTCTGTCTGTCAGTCTGGCTGTCTATCACCAGGCTGTATCTCATGAACCGTGATAGCTTGACAGTTGAAATTTTCACAGATTATGTATTTCTGTTGCCTCTATAACAACAAATACTAAAAACAGGATTGATATTTGAGGGAGGCTCCCATGCAACAAACGTGTTTTTTACCGTTTTTTTGCTCGATATTAATAACGGCGATAGGTAGACGTTTGAAATATTCACAGAATATTTAGTTGTATATCCACTCTAAAACCAAATAATTAAATATTTAGGACGCGTATTATATAATGGTACGGAACCCTTCGTGGGCGAGTCCGACTCACACTCGGCCAGTTTTTTATTGTAGCCTTGTAAGAAACCAACGACCAGTGGTCCACCTTGGCCCTAGATCGGAGAATTTGGGAGTCATGGAGAGAAGCCTTTGCCGAGCTGTGGAATGATACAGGCTAACAGTAACAGCCTTGTGTGTCCCACTGGGTAAAGGCCTCCCCCATATCCTTCCAGGTACTCGTCTCCTGCCCCCCTCGAACGAGACTTCGTGATGCGCGTCCAGATCATTTCGCCACGTCTTTCTAGGCCGGCCTCAGCGGTGTCGTCCATCCTCCTACATAAAAATCGGTGCAGTAGTTTTTGAGTTTATCGCAAACAGACGGACAGACGCGGCGGAGGACTTTGTTTTATAATATGTAGTGATAGTGATAGTAATAGTGATATTGATGCTTATAATATTTTAATAAACCTACCACACAATAATTAATTAGGTATTTAATTTTATTTGGGTCAACCCTAACAAACTAGCTCATCACACCCCTTGCATGTCATAGCCCCCTGTAGTGTTTGGCAAGTGTGCACACATACATACACACAAACACGCACACGAAATTGACAACCCATAAATTAAAAGAACCTGTTTCACGAGGGTAGTTCTTTGTCACTTAGAAACTTCGTATTTTATTTATAGTCTGTGCTCACAAAGTTATTAACAACAACTCCTATTCAAAAATCGATCTTTTGTTACACAAAATAAAGTTCTTATAAACCGCAAAGAGGGATTGGTAAGGATTAGATTATGAACTTCGTAATTTAAACCTTATGATTTATGACACAGAAATTAAAATCGTCTTATTTGAGGGGTTTACTGCTTTACCTTACTTTTTTTTTCAAGAAATATCAGAAAAGGTCGGATATAGAGTTCATTTGAAGTAGTTCTACGAAGAATGGCGACATGCTGTGATTTTTAGTAGCTGGAACTTGTCACTGAACAAAGTTATAACTTGATTCTTTGAATTAAAACCTCTTTTATGAAGTGGGATACTTATTTCGGGAATCTCTTGAATCCGGTGGCGTAATAGAGATGACACGGCTTGACTTCTAGCCACCGACGAAGATTACATTGTATGGTATTATTCCATAGAAAACTGTCCTTTAATTTTTATATGTGGTTCTCTGTAAAGGCCACTTTGTAGGTCAGAAAATTCTCAGTACCGAGTTGTTTGGCAACAGCCTCGCTCCCATTAAAATGGGTCTTGGAAGCAAATAGCGAAACGTGTGTAGGTATAGTAAGCCGTAAGTTATTGGTAGCAGAACCAGTATTAGTGGTCCCTCAGTCTATTTAAACAACGTATCACGCTAGGCCACCTGAAAATGGTAACACCGATATGCGTCAACGGTACAATGATACCAAACTCTTCCGGAAATAAAATCATTTTACCCAAAAACATTATACAGCGAACTAAAACCCTCCAGAGTTTTAGAAACTGCTCTATCAATCTATACAGATAAATAATAAATCTCAGCGTAATCGGTCTACATATGTACATCAAAAAAATATACCTATCGAATCGAGAACCTACTCCTTTTTGAAGTCGGTTAAAAATAAAGGGTTTGTTTGTAATTTCAAAATAACAGCCTTTAGTAAATGCTTATATTATGAAAGTATATACGGTACTTAGAACAAAAAAAAAACAATATGTATTTATAATGTTTGTCTGCCTATCTTTCTGTCTGTACCAGCTAATCTCCGAAACAGCTGGACGAATTCTGACGGGACTTTCACTGGTCAGCTGGTTTCAGCTGTAAGATAGTTATATGGAGTAACTTAGGCTACTTCTAATTCAGAAATTTATTTTTTTTACACGGAGACCTAATGGTCTCCGTGTAAAAAAAATATATATGAGACACCCATGAAATTATCAACAAAATCCTATTCAAAAATATTATTATTACAAAATCATATTTTTTTTAAATAAATTCATGCGAACAAAGATCGCAGGCAAGAGCTAGTATTTCATATGAATCCATCTTTCTCTACCAGCCAGTTTATCTCGATACGCTCGGGCCGCCAGTCAATCATTTAGCAATCAATCAAATAGTTCCATAAATGTCCACTATTTCCCATAACTCCACTGTGAACGATCTTGAGGAAATATTACTATAATCAATGCTGTGTATTGAAACGTCATTCGTTTTCCTGTAAATTAGGTTAGGAAAGGAATATTATACCGAAATCAGAAAAGTGAATCATTACAAATAAATTATATAACATAACATCACGCTTGTAATCCCCGAACGGTTAGGCAGAGGTTAGTACACCCACATTTCACCAGTTATGTTTAAGTCTAGTGTAATAGGGGGCGAGCCTATTCCCATCAACAAGGCGCAAATCCAGACTCCATGTTTCTACTGAGAAATTCCAAAATGAAATATCCTATAACCCGGGAATCGAACCCAGGACCCCATGCTCAGCAGTCGTGCTTGCGACCACTAGACCAACGAGGTAGTCAAAATCCTTAGTAACTCGAAATATTTAAGTTAGCTAATTCTCATTCGTAACTTGTAGTATGACCATTTTAAGTGCGCAGTTCAAGGTAGCGTTACTTGTGAAGAAAATTTCGCATCGATATATCAAACTTGGTACAGACGCCAGCAGGTCAAGCTACCCGCAACTGTAATGTTTTCCCAATCAACCTTGAACCTAATACTTTAGCAATAAAGTCAAAATCTATTAAAGAAATCTGACAGATTGTAGTAGCTTGTGTCTCCAGCACACAGCAGTCTGGACATTTGTTTTAGGAATGTGTTTCCCGCCTGTACAGATGAGTTGGTTAAAGTGTAGCACTCGCAATGGCTTACGCTTGTCAAAGGTAATTTAACATCGCTTGACTATAGGTAAATCCCAATCGGATCAATAGGGTTTTGAAATATAAAATAAAATTAACAGTTTTTTTTTTCCGAACCTAGCCTACCTACCACTAATTAAAACCATAAGAGACGCTGCAAGTTTTGTTCACTCTTGCCTTTCGTTTGTCATCTTTAGAAACGTCTGAACACAAAATGAATCAAAAGAAAACTAGAATTGTCAATTTTAGTTAAAAGCAAGGTCTTATAGCACGAGTAAAGGGAAAAGTCAAAAAAGTTGAAAATTAAGGTTTAGTACTTACAAGTTTTCGCGAAAATCTAAATTTGCCCATATCTTTTTATCGTGTTGACTCAGGACGTTGATTTGTATACACTTTATAGGAACTATAGACCTCAATATCTAGTATAAATTTCAATGCGCTAGGTCCACCCGTTCCTGAGAAATCGGTGGTGATACACGGACAGACAGACAGAGAGATGGACTGACGGACAAGAGAGTGAACTTATAAGGGTTCCTTTTTTACCTTTTGAGGTCAATAGTCGAATCCGACTCGTCTGGGCAGCGTTCGGGAAGTTGCGTGGTATCTTCTCGTCCAACTTACCGCAGTGTCTCAAGACGAAAGTCTATGACCAGTGTGTGTTGCCAGTGATTACATACGGGACCGAAACGTGGTCGCTCACAATGGGCCTCATCAGAAAGCTTAAAGTCACCCAAAGGGCAATGGAGAGGGCTATGCTCGGAGTTTCCTTGCGCGATCGAATCAGAAATGAGGACATCCGCAAGAGAACCAAGGTTACCGACGTAGCCCGAAGAATTGCCAAACTTAAGTGGCAGTGGGCAAGGCACATTGCTCGCAGAACGGATGGCCGATGGGGCTGTAAAGTTCTGGAGTGGTGACCGCGAACCGGAAGATGTTGCGTTGGAAGGCCTCCCACTAGGTGGACCGATGACCTGATGAAAGTCGCGGGGATCCGCTGGATGCGAGTCGCACGGGACCGGTCAATATGGCGACACTTGGGGGAGGCCTATGTCCAGCAGTGGACGTCTTTCGGCTGAAATGATGATGATGATGATGAGGTACGGACCTCTAAAAATGAATGAATTACTGAGCCAAAACAAAAACGAACAGTCACAATAATCAATCGAGACAATGGTTCACTCAAATGATGAGTCTGATATCAGCTTAAAAGTAAGTAGATATTAGCACAACTGTTGAACAGTGTTGTCAACTTCTCTATAACAGTTCAAATTCTATTTTAGTTTTCCCAACCACCCACAGGAAGTCACGGGGTGGTCTGTTCCACCACGTTTCCACCCAAACCATGACATAAAGTACCGACAAACAGGTCACGAAACGTCGTGACTGTAGCCTCTGAGGGAGCTCCCTCCCAACACGCCTCTAAACTTTCCCCACGCACTGGTATCGGAAAGAATAGCTAATCGTTTTGTAACTATAGCTTTAATTGTTGTCTGGTATTCATTGTTGTAGCCACGGAGTCTTGGAGTCTGGATTTGACCGGTTGATGGTAATAGACTCGCCCCCTATTATATAGGATTTAAAACATAACTGGCCAAATGTGGGTGTACTATTAGGTACACCTCTGCCAAACTCTTCGAGGATTACAGGTGTTATGTTTAAGATAATTATTCCAGCTGAAAAATTACTCTACGTGGCCGGTCCAAGGCTCGAACATTTCTACGAAGTACAGCCTGAACTTCCCGCGTCCAGTGGTTTCCTGGCGCCCCCGTCTGTCTTAGGACAAACTAATACATCAGTTTTTTTTTGCCTTAACTGTCCCACGTCTGGGCATTCCTACCCCCCATTCCTACCATTTTTTTTAGATTTTGACCTCTTCTCGCCAATCAACGAGAAAGCCATCCAATATCATCTGAATAGACAATTGTTATTCCACCTAAGACATGTTCTCAAACTGGAATCGAATCTGCTACCACTATTGCAGAAGCCGCTCTGCAAATGTACCAATTAACCCATTATGTATTTATCCAATCGCTTCAAGACAAAACAACATACCAACTGTTTTTATTACCAACACAAACACAGCACAAAGTAGGCAACAAATTAATATACAGCATGAATATTCACGTGCAGCGAGTGGACGTACATTAGCATATAATTGTGTTTGTCACAATTATTTTAAAACAATGACGTTAATAAAATTTCCTAATAATTTTTCCCTTTGCCTAATAAAATTCTGACCGAACTTGGTTATGGGGATATTTTTTTTTTGTATGTGTCCTTGTGCATTATTTTCATAGTATGTATTTTAAATTCGGATATAAAAATCTTCAAACAGTTGCAGTTACATGGAAATTGGCAAGTTAGATTATTTCGCTAGCTGTAAAGAGGAAAATACTTGAGTTGGATACAGGATAAAGTGGGCGTTTTCACATTAGGCGATAACGATAACGACACGATATCGTGGTGTTAGTAGTTTCATACATTTTCTATTGAACGCTTCACACTGTGTCGTTGTCGTCATCGATACCGTCACCGACACGATTGTCACGGCGATATCGGCGGACGACAATTAGTTCGAGCCTCCGCATTGTGATGACGTCAGTCACGTGGCGCGATTTGCCCCTGTCCTACTTTTTTATACTCTCCACCAGACGAGATAATATAAACTCGGAAGTGTTCTGACTCATTCGGAAAAACTTAACAAACAGTTTACTTCGCGCACACAGTTTATCGAAGAAAAGGTAATAAGTTCCCTCTAAATATTGCACTTGTAGCATAGGATCAACCCAAAAAGTTCATCTGCGATACCTTTTTTCCGTCGTAAATATAAAAGGTGCAGCAAATACAACTTGTTCACTGCTGCCATCATTAACTCCAATACACATTACTCAACGGAAGACTGCTTGGTGGCATAAAAACGCCCAATACTGGTTAAAGAAGAGCGGGAGAGAGAAAGAAAGAGGAAATGGTATATTTGTTAGAATTATGTCAGCAGATATTTGATCAGAAAAATAATACAAGGTGGAAGCTATAGATGTTTTCTTTTTAATTATCGATATCGATTATCGAACAAAATTCTTTGTAGTTTGGGTTCAGAATGAGATAATCAATACGTGTAGACCGTTTGTGCGTTCCACCCTGTATAGAATTCCCATCCTAATCCTCATTTGTTTTCTGTATGCAGTTTATATCACACAAAATATATTTCTCGTAAAGAACGTAGTACTCTCGATACAACCATTCGACTTCATGCATATCAAATACCAATAACCATCGAAAAAATACAGTTCAGATAGGTTCCTAAAATTTAATGGAGCTGACTCACAAAGGCTTCGGAATTCAGGTATTCCGAAAAAAATACCAAGTTTCACCAATTCAAAACTGTTAAGGTTGATCCGTGAACAATTTTTTGTTGCAACTAGAGCCCCACGAATATTTTTTTCCAAAGATTCACGTAAAAAGACTTCGTGTATCGTGCGATACAGATTTCACGAACAAAAACTGTTTAAAAAAAACGTCAAGGCAAAAAGAGTGGACGGCCCCCCGGCCCCGCTTGCCTCGAGTCGCGGCTCACTGACGCAAACGGGAGAAATTTCACGAGATATCGAGGCTTTCCGATTTAACACGGATTCCGGTAGAAACATACAAATACACTTGAGAGGTGATGCTTTTGAGAGGATAGTAATGAATCATTATCATTCTCCTGCCTTTATCCCAACTTAGTTGGGGTCGGCGCAGCATATCTTCTTCTTCCATACTTCTCTATTACTCGTGGATGGTTATAATAGGTAGGTAGGTATGCGAAGACCAAAGATGAACGTTAAGCCGTTGGTCCCGGCTGTCATTTTTAGATCTTTGACAGTCGTTACAGGCAATCAGTGGCCCGAAAGTCTGACAAGCAGTCTTACCAAGGAGTATTGTATAGTACTTACTGGGTTGCGGAGGTCAGATTGGTAGTCTCCACATTAAATACTGGTATTCCGCTGTATCTGGTTAGACTGGAACCCGACCCCAACATAGTTGGGAAAAGAATAGGCAGATGATGTAAACGAAGATCAAAACGATGGACGGACGTTGAAAGATTAAGAGAGAGGGAGTGAGTGAGAGTGTTTTTTTTTGAGAGATTTTGTGTGTATTTCTCTTTTTTGTGTGCAATAAAGAATAAGAATAAAGATGATTATCATGGCTAAAAAGCAGGTGACTGCTGAGATGCCGAGTAAAATAGAAGTATGGAAGAAGAAGACATGCTGTGTCGATTCTAAATAATTTGGGATAAGGGCAAGCAATGATGATATCGAGTATTCTTAAGATCAAGCATTCAGTAGCATTTAAGCTGAAAGATAGAAACAAGTGGTGTTAATATCAGAGATAATCACTGGACAGATACGTTTCGGTTGCTAAACAACGTCTATGGTGAAGCATGATTGACGAATTTCAGACTGTGAATATGAAATCCATTATATTATATGACACTACTACCATTAAGTTCGAAAAGATTCGGAATATTAACGACCTCAAAATAGTAATCAGCAACGTCATGCAAATGCTAGTAGCCAAAATGAAATACAGTAGTTAAAGAAATTACACTAGAATTTTTATAGGGGTTAATAGCTTTTAGCTCGAATATTTAATTGTCTAGTCTTGCTATTGTACCCAAAGAATTTACTGAACTAGGAGTTAATACTTGTTCTATTATGAGTTTGGTACCTATTGTAGTCTACGATGAAAATGTGGGAATGTTAACAGAAGTGAATCAACTTGATTGTCATAATATTGGAATTCTTCATCAAAATTCGTGACTAGTTTCAGCTTGGTACCATTATTTCGTATTGTTGTTTAAGTAATTTCTAAAGTGACTATCTCTTTTGACTGTAGTCCTACTTTACTTTTGTTTCAACAAAGTTACCATTGTTTTATTATCAGTACCTGGATGATCGAGGATTGCTCGGTTTTTTTTTACATTTTCTAAAAATAAAACCTAGCTAGATCGATTTATTGCCCCCGGAACCCCCTGCATACTAAATTTTATGAAAATCGTTGGACCCGTTTCCGAGATTCAGATTATAAAGGGTGTAAACAGACTCTTAACGAAGACGAAAGGCACTTGTGCTCCCCGTCATTGCGATCATTTTTTTGCTCTAAACCATAGCTGGGAACCTTCTAGTTAGTTCCGACTTTTTCACAAGTTTTTTTTTTTTTAAATACATGTTTTTAATGTAGGATTTTTAGTTTAAACACCTCCAGGACCCCCTTACTATTAAATCCATCCATCAGCACAATGTTTTGAATGCGGTAAATTGAGACCTACCGTAAAACGTGATTTTTCAGCCCAAAAAAAAAAGTTGTTTCCCAGCACTAATTTTTGCGTAAAGTTATTTAGTTTGATGTATGCTTGGTTAACGGCTTCGTGAAGAGTCTGTTTACACCCTGTATACAAGAATTGCTCGTTTAACGTATTAGATAGTTATGTTTGTATTTCTTCTTTTTGTTAAATTTTTAATTTATTTTCTATTGATCGATTTTTCACCTTATTCCTATGTTGTAGACTTCTGGCCATCGTTTACTAGAAGATTTACAATCTAGCTAGATTTATGCCTTTTGTTGTTAACCAGACCGCTAATTTCGTTAGTTTTCATTAAAAATCCCAAGTTCGTACAGTAGAGGCTTTATCTCTCCGTTTTAATCTCGTGTACAGCACAGAATCCGGTATCGTTGCATGCCGTCGCACACGGCTTGCCGCTGTCGTGTCCCTCCGCCACGTTACCATCTACACCCCTGCTCATTAAATCTACACTTTACCACTCCGAGATAAGGGTGATAGAAACTGTAATGATAATTTTGTGCACCGTCGCTGTCCCGCCATTTTAGTTCATCTCTTGTGTTATAAGATAACCTGCTTTATCCAATTGAAATAAGGTTTTCGTTGGTTGCAAATGTAATTTTGTAGTTGATTCTTTTGCATTTGCTCTAGACTGCCTCCAAAGTAGTCGTTAGTACGTCGTAATAGGGACGTAAACAACAGCATTGATCTTTATGCGGAATGAGTAGCTGTCTGATGTGTTTTCATTTATGTGCAAAGAATTTTGGTCTCTATGAGTGTTGGGATAAGGTTTATGTATTATGAATGAGCTGGTACGTTATTTGAATAGCCACTTACCTGAGTTTTTATCGAGACACCCGTGCATTGTCTATTGGAAACATTCTTATGCATGTCTCAAAGTTAGCGTGATGATAATTTCATATTAATATATTCAATCGTTCACTAAATTACAGTTTATTTTGTCCTAAGTATAGGGGTCACTTGGTACTGTTTGGATCTGTTTCTATTTCTGCCTTTCTCTAGCATGTCCACTAGGATATGAATTCAGAGAGAAGGGATCTAGTAATATCAACCTGTATGTTAAAACACGGGAGCTGCCATCCCTAATTAGTTTGTGAAATCTAGTGATGTTCCAAGTTTTCCTAACTGGCTCATACTTGTGTTAGGGATAAGGATTAGCTGCGTAGACTGCTGAGCCGCGAATGAAACTGTACCACGATATCGCAAAGTTTCATTAGGTACTATCGAGTTCACTGACGGTAGACCACTTTTCAACTTTATTACTTAGGGCATAAGAGTGAAAAGGAGTTGACCGTTTGTGAATTCGGTAGTACCTACTACATGCATTGATGCATGGCTCAACCAAAATGACCAATTTCAATTAACATCTTGGCTGAGTGTCTATTCTAATCTTGTGTGTTTCTTGCCTTAGCTCGAACTTTACGCTACCTCATACCTTGCTTGAATGATTTGCACGTCAGCAAGTTTTTTAGAGTGATCTAAGTGGAAATTATTTTGCATTCAAGAGATTTTGGCTGTCTACAAACTTTTCTACCGAATTGACATAAGCTTTCGATAGCAGTGACATAACCTTTCGACAGCATTTCGGTAGCTCATGACAGTAAATCTCAAGACTCTCAGTTTGTTTTTAACTTATTATTAATTTACCTACTTTAAATTATAGCTTATGGAAATATTTGTTACATTTTACTTACTGTATTACATAACAATGTAAACTTATTTTTGCATGCCCTAAAAAGCCAAAATTCAGTTTGAGCCTAAACCACTAATTGTAACAACTGGTAACACCTGTATTTTAAGCAAATAAAATATTCTTATTCTTATTCTCAGATTTATGATTGCTTGTTTATTTGGGCGTAAAGGAACAGTACCTACTAGGAAAATATAACCACTATTATTCTACAAAATTCTCGCTTCAGTGACCACTCCGCTATACTACCCGTTCTTCCCCGCTTTCTCGCTCCGCTCAAAAGAACATGCAGCCCTAGTACCCCTAGTAACATCTGGTGTTTACTTAGTAAAACGTAACAGTTCAAATATCCAGGAAAACAGCAGTTTATTATCAAACAGTTAACATGCTCCAGGTGTGTGCAATTTCAATAAAATATCCATACGAATATTATAAATGCGAAATTAACTCTGCATGTCTGTCTGTTAGTTACATTTGCACGCCTTAAAGGCTTGATGGATTTTGATGAAATTTGGCATACAGGTAGACCATGACCTGGGTTAGGGCATTAGGATACTGTTTATCCCGATAATATGTTTTCGTGGAGTGTTATTCTGCATCCGCGCGAGCGAAGCCCCAGTCATTAGCTAGACTATTAAAGGCCGCGTAGAACGCATTCAAAATAATGAATATCAAAACTACGCCCGATACTCCTCATCAAATTATGCATGCGTATCATATTGCGATGTGTACATGTTTTTGTTTTTAAGGTCATGTGCGTAGTAAAATAACAATTATTAAACAGAATTTTGAACATAACTGGACGCGTACATACACGAGCAATGAAATGTATTTCAATAGCGAGAATTCAAAATTCACTAGCGCTGCTTAACTTTGAAGATCGAACCAAACGGTTCTTATTATTTAGCCAAAAACTCCTCATTCATCATTTTTTTTTTGGTTCTACGAGAGCTGCAGAAGTGAAATATAATACACAAAGTAAAGCGTCTGTCTGGGTATCCCTGACCTAAGTCACCTAAGATGGTGTTGTTATAGTTTACTCTAGGAGTTCCCCAGAAAATACCAATCTATTTTTCCTATTATTTATATCAAAAGCTCCTATTAATCGTTCCTCTAGTTTTCCTCAAACATTCCTACCAAATTTAACACTAGCAATTCTACTAACCTGCGGGCTAAACAAGTAACAATTCCTTGCAAACCGTTTCATATTTCCAGCGACTGGTAGACTCGAAACCGACCTCGAGGCCAGGTGGGCCGCTGCAGGTACAACTTGGTCCAGTGGGGGTATACTAATGAAGCTGAGTGCTACTGTGAAGTCTCATACCAAACCATAGCCCCCGTCCTGACCTTTGTGCAACTCCACCCGCACTTAAAGGGCCTGTCCGAAGCCACTACCAACGGCGTCGATGTGGCTGAGTTCTTGTAGAAACAAAAACTATGGGAATCATCGACATTAAAAAAAAACGACTTTAAACATCATTGACATAAACTTTTCGATAGATTATGTCATTTTTACACAATTTTGATTTAGCTTCTGCGTTACCGATAATAGAATGTCTAGGCTCTCAGGTTGAACTACTTTACACTGCCCGGCTGTCCATGTTTTTCCTAACTTCTTCTGGGATCTCCCAACTATTTTCCTATTGTCACTATTTAAAAGGCGTCATTGGTCGAGTAGTCGCAAGCGCGACTGCTGAGAATGAGGTGCTGGGTTCAATTCCCAGGTCGGGCAAAGTGCTATTGGGATTTTCCATCAGGAATTTCTCAGTAGCAGCCACGTAGTCTGGATTTGTGCCCGGGTTGATGGCAATAGGCTCGCCCCCTATTACATGGGACTTAAAACATAACTGGCGAAATGTGGGTGTACTATAAGGTACAGCTCTGCCTAACCCAATTACAAAGTTGCTCTAATTTTTCACTAACATTCCAACCAAATATGACACCAGCTATTCTCCCAACCCGTTGTATTTCCACGATACACTTACTATAGCTATCTAGTGGTGGACCGAGTCAGGCCTACCTAGTACCTAGTACCTACTGAATCGAAGGCCTACTAGGTACTCGCATACTCGAGTACCGCAAATAAAGTATCGGATAAAAAGGTAAGAGTAGAGAATTAGAGTAGGTATTATATATATACTTACGGTATTCTTGTATAAGAAGGTATATAGTTTTTAAGTTATGGAATCAAGCGTAACTTTACGAAAATCTATGATATTTAATGTAATAGTGAAAAATCATCATTCTCTTATACTAATACCAATTTATTTGGGGTCGGCGCAGCATGTCTTCTTCTTCCTGACTTCTAGCGCAGACCACAGCGACCGAGTGAGCCGGGCGAAGTATCGTTTCCCTCCTTTCATACTTTGGTTCACACCGCGTACTACTGAAAGAGCCGATATGAAGTATGAAAAGAGGCTCGCCCGGCTCGCTCGCTTTCTGGCGGTGTGGCTTGCGCTTCACTCGTCATATCATCAGACACCTCCTTTTTTAAATAATGATAAACAATGTTTACACTCGTTCTGTAGGTACTCGAAGTCCCTAGACTAAGTACTGGTTCAAATATTTTTTAAAGAACAACAAATACTCGAATATCAAAAATACTCGACTCGACCATCACTACAACGAACTTGGTAGTCACAGTTATGATACAAACGAGTATGAAGGATGAATACTAATTCCCAGCGATTGTATCGCGTCGGAAGCGGTGGAACGATGCAGACCTAGCGTGCACAATGTCATGCCTGGTTACCGCCTGTCAGGTTATTGGCACCGATTATGTAAAAAGAATTATGTGGTTGCGAAGTAAGTGGAAAGATTAGTTGGATGGTATTGGAGACCAAAGCATAACTCTAATGGTAGTTGAAAAAAGTGTACAATGAAAGTTCAGTCCTTTTTTTTTCGGATGGGAAATCGTCAAATGACTCCACTCGCTCTGGGCGAAGCGGAAGGGAGTGCCAGACTTGTACTGACTAAAACCCATCCATGTTCCTTCCTTGCCCTTTGTGTTCCAGGGCCGCGGTATCTCTTTCGAACAGTCTCGCAGCCCTGATGAAAGTTCAGTCCTTGGGTACAATTTTGAAATTTCCAACGACAGTCATACAGCTTACACAAGTTTCAAAATCTTTTAAAACTCTGATGGTAGTGGTAGTTCAGTAGATAATACTATGGGTAATTCAAAAAGTGCATTATATTAGGGAAAAGCATTCTTTTTGACCATTTTTAAACTGACTTGTTTAATATTGCATAACTCTGAACGGACTAACATTTGGAACTTGGTGCCATAGTAACTTTTGTTCAGCTCAAAGATACCTATCCAACGACGTATTACACATAGCTATTGGAGGGTGGGACCAGATTCCATACAAATCCTGGCATCGTCCTTACTCGCAATCTTTCTCATCAGAACATGATGATCTCCTACAGTTTTCTTTTCAGGATGCAATATATGACCGATTTGAACGTAGCAATATTGACTTCGACTTTGTTTTACTGCCAATGTGCATGTAATACAATATTAATTTCATTTAAGCCTCTCAATTTACGGTAGAATGAAATTTAATGTTGATACTAGACGTCAATTGATACCAAAAGCATTTGCAATCGATCCTTATACACCATCTCCTAAACGTCATCAGAATAATCACCCCTTAACATGCCCATGGCTGGGACAGTGGCTTTCTCTTACGCTTGGGGAGTTAGAATAAGCTGTAATTCTCAGCGCGGGCCCAGTTCGAGCTGGTACCTGGTACGTACATAAATTACATCAGCGAAACACTAAAAAAATCCAAGGTCATCATCTGCCCAACCTTTTCCCAACCATGTTGGGGTAAGCTTCCAGTCTAACCAGATGCAGCTGAATACCAGAATTTTACATGGAGCGACTGCCTATCTGACCTCCACAAACCAATTAGTAATGGGTAATACGATTGTTGTATTGTATTTTATAACGGTCTGTTGTCCGCAACTCCTTGTCCAATGCGCGTATTTTGCGTGGTGGGTAATACGATATTCCTTGTTTGTCTACTGGTTGTCTGTCTTTCGGGCCACTGACTACCTAAAACGACTGTCAAAATCTACAAATAACAGCCGGAACCACGGAGGAAACTCGGTGTGTACTTTTGTCACCCATCCACAGACCAACCTAGGCAAGCGCAGCTTAACCTGAAGATTGATCCGGGCGGCTATTATTATTTAGCCACAAGCTAAATCCTAAAAAATCAAAGGTAAGAACTAAAAAATCATACACAAAAATGAAACGCACATAAAATCTACATATTATATATATAGTAGCCACAACACAAAAAAAAAAACAAATGGCTGCCCTGCATAGCATTACGAGTCAGAGTGCTCTCAATTAGGTTAATGTCAGAACGAGATTGTTCACACCTGTGCCTTCGTTCTATTTATAATTAACACTACAAATATACATTTAAAACGTGTGAAATACTAGCAACGCTCCACTTCACCTGTGAAAAGAGTTTTTATGAATCTAGGGACTACCGTAGTACGCTTGACATTCTATGGTTTTACAGTTGTATCCCTTTTGTTTTTTGGATGGGAAGTCATCAAATGACTTCTCCCGCTCTGGGCGGAGCGGAAGGGAGTGTCAGACTTGGACTGACTAAAACCCATCCATGTTCCTTCCTTGCCCTTTTTGTTCCAGGGCCGCGGTATCTCTTTCGAACAGTCTCACAGCCCTGGCAGGCATCGGCCCTTACGGGCAGTTGACTCCCTGCTGGTTTATCGTTCTTCTTTCTTTATCGTGTGGTTATTATCTGACCTGGATTCAGAGTTTCTATGCCATGACCCTCTCACTTGGTCTTAGATGCCGTCGAGATTATCTCTCAGGCATGCTGTTTTCCTCACGATGTTTTCCTTCACCGAAGCAAATGATAATTATACAATACCTACTCACATGAATGTTCCATATTGCCTATGTCCAGCGGTGGACTGCTATAGGCTGATGATGATGACGCACGTGAATCCGAAAAGTCAAAGCTACGTCCATTAGGGCAAAACACATTTTTGGGTTGTTGATTGATTTTATTTTTTATGGAAGAGTCTGCTCCAAAAGTTTGTATTATCAGCATCATCGGTCCATAGCAGTCCATTGCTGGAAATAGGCAATATAGGGATACAGCCATAGATTTAATTTTAATAATACTTTCTACAATTTACAAGGTGCCTCTTTTCCGTACCCAACTACTATTAGTTCGTTAAATTTACAAGTGCCTACAAAATGTTCGAAATTTCCTATGTATGTGAGACAATCTACATGATTTTATGCAAAATAATCAACGGTGTGCTCCTTTACACCTTGCATTTAATTTGTATTAACCACCCACAAACCATCCTGGTTTACGTTTGTGTGGTCTGGACCACCTTCTACTTGTTAGCTAAGACAAATATTTTCTAAATCCATGTCGGTCTTCTATTCATATTCAGATTTACTGAATGATGGTTAATTATCATTTGAGTACCGCGATCTGCTTAGTATATTAGAAGAAAGATATTAATATCTAGAAGAAGAAGATATCAGTATCTTCTAAAGCCTATGAAACGTTGATATCTACAAGCCAAGTCTACTTATACACTGTCTTCAGAAGAGCGAAGTACGACCACGATCTGCTCAGGATCTGGAAGGAAAAACAGATGTGTACCATAAAACCAATTATCAAGCCAAATCTGTGCAAAATAAATAAATGTAATTGGAATGTCTGTTTGTAATTTAAAAATAACGGTTTTTTACTGAATGCGTGTACTTATACAACTTTTCTAAATTTCTGTGTGTCTATCAGTTTGTTCCGGCTAACCTCCGAAACGGCTGGACCGATTTTTACTGGCAGATAGATGTTATAAGAAATATCTTAGGCTACTTTTATTTCAGAAAACTTACTAGGGTTTCGTGCAAAAAAACGAAAAGCCTTGAAATTGTTAACAAAATTCGATTCAAATAAAAAAGGAATCACTGCTATCGGAGTACTTAGAGTTCATCTACAGACAATTGAGGACTACGTCAATAGACGAATATCTGAACACATAGCTATTTTTGAATGTGCTATATTCAGGATTCCTCCCGTTAGTCAAGTCTCCAAACAACTGGTCTTAACGTCTGATCCCCTTTTTTTTCGGATGGAAAATCATCAAATGACTCCTCCCGCTCTGAGGGGGGCGGAAGGGAGTGTCAGACTTGTACTGACTAAAACCCATCCATGTTCCTTCGCTGTCTTTGTGTTCCAGGGCCGCGGTATCTCTTTAGAACAGTCCCGCAGCTCATGTCCGATCCCCTGCGTCATCATCACGGCTGCAGTGTTATGGATTGTAAGTAGCTAAAAATAACTCACTCACCGTAGTGAACGCCCGCAGGTTGAGGACCGCAAATTTCCACGCTGTCAGTCGGCATGCCTTCTTAGACCTGCGATCGTGGAACATGGTTATTTTTACAGATAAGGGTTCAACGACTTTCGTGAACTTACTGTTCACGTTTAAATTCTGGACGTAATTGTTTCTTTGAACTTATTAAATGATTTTTTTTTAGATTTAGATATCACTTGCTACATGTATGACAAAACACCACTTAAGACTCGACCTATTCAGCTGTTGTTTTTTTTTGTTGTTTGTAATTGTAAGTCACAAGGGCACTTCGCATTTTCTTCATCAGTAAATGGCATTTGTGCGAATCCGGCACAGGATGCTAGTTGTAAATAAAGTCCAGTTCTGATGGTAGTTACGGTTGAACAAGCTATTTGGTATACACGCAGAAATATTCACAATCCTAGTACACTGACGATATTGTTTGAAATTTTATTTAATAAAGCTTTTGAGGATGGACATCGCCGACGAGGTCAACCTCGGCGAAGGTGGTGAGAGTATCTGGTCATGTTCGCGGGGCAAGCGTCGCCAGAAATCGCACAAAACAGAGAAGTTTTATGGGAGAAAGGGGAGGCCTTTGCCCAGCTGTGGGACACAATAAAAAAAAAGTATTTATCATTAAGAGTCAGTCACATAATGACAAAAGCTTTATAAAATAAAATTTGGAAAATTATACGTTTCGGCATTGGATTGTGAATATTTCCGCGTGTATACCAAATAGCTTGTTCAACCGTAACTACCATCAGAACTGGACTTTATTTACAACTAGCATCCTGTGCCGGATGCCGAACAAGCTATTTGGTAGAACAAGCTGTGAAACTTCCAAACTTGAAAACCTCGAGTTAAAATGTACCAGTTCGTTAAAATTTTAAGAGCTAAGATGTTCTAAGTATTGTAGGTTATAAAATGATGCTTGATTTTACCAGGAAAAGCATGAATTTAAAATGGTTCAGAATTTAATGCAATACGTAGGTACCTACGGTGAAATTAATTGGACTGTGGCTTTGAATAATTTGATTCGTACCTCATCATGACAAGAAATATGGTCCTCTTGGAGTCCTCATCAGCCTCGTACCATGAGCAATTGTACACTAAGTTGTTTATTTCCACACTCTGTAATAATTATGCAGAACACATGAATCAGGTAAAAGCAACTAAGGGCTTGGAAATTTTTTGTGCAGACACATCAAGCTACTACAATCTGTCAAATTTCTTTAATAGATTTTCAACTTTATCTCTATAGCATTAGGTTCAAGGTTGGTTGGGAAAATCTGACAGTTTTGGGTAGCTTGACCTGCTGGCGTCTATACGAAGCCTGGCCGGCCTAACTTTCGGCATTTTATTTTACATAACATCACGCTTGTAATCCTCGAAGGGTTGGGCAGAGGTATACCTCATAGTACACCCACATTTCGCTTTATGTTTTTAAGTCCCATGTAATAGGGGCCGAGTCTATTGACATCAACCGGGCACAAATACGGACTCCGTGGCTGCTGCCATTTTATTTTATTTTAAAAATAGCGGCCACTCAAAAACCCCCATTTATCAATAGGTGGCATCAATACAAACAAGTTAGTTTTGTATGAGACAATAAATTTTCTAAAGTGGCACGTTTCCCAGATATGAGCTATAAAATTTAAAGACCATGCACTGACTAATGGCACCTTCAGCACAACTTTGATTTGATTAGACGCGAATAAAAAAAAAAGTGTGTGTGTACTTATTACGCACGTAAGAAGTTATACTTCATTGGCGTTTAAAACTAAAATGTTGACTAGCTAACTTCAGGATGTATGTTGACTAGCTAACTTCAGGGTGTCGGCTTTTCGTGACGGTGTGCGTGCGCATCGTAAAAATTTACGCTCATTATTTTTCCCTAACGTGCAAAAATAAGTATAACTTCAAAAAGAATATTAGGGTCTGTTTTGGCCAAAGTAAAATCCTGTGGTAACTTTGTAGACCTAAAAAAACATGAGAAAATCATTGACAGCGCCTTTATATCGTAGGTGTAAGGTTGTTTTTGTAGTGGGGCATGTGTTGTCACTAGTGAGCGTTTGACTATAACAATACGGAATCGGTGCATTGTAAAAACAGGACCGATAATTTTAAAGAACATGACTCACATTTCGCAGTTAAGCTCAAGTCCCATGTACCAGGGGGCTATTAACGGGTACAAATCCAGACTCAATGGCTGCTATTAAGAAATTCCTGATAGAAAAATCCAATACTAATTGGTCCGACCCGGGAATCGAACCCGGGACCTCATGCTCAGCTGTGATGGCGATCACTAGATCAACGGCAGTCAACAGTGGTCAGAAGGAAGCAACAGGACCGATATTCAACAAATATCAAACTCTCAAATGTGTAACGTAAGCCTTATGTCAAGGGCTGCGGGACTGTTCGAAAGAGATACTGCGGCCCTGGGCAAGACAAAGGGCAAGGAAGGAACATGGATGGGTTTTAGTCAGTACAAGTCGACACTCCCTTCCGCTCTGACCAGAGCAAGGGAGAAGTCATTTGATGATTTCCAATCCGAAAAAAAAAAGCCTTATGTCAATACCATTTCATCTAAATTTAGTCTCAACAAAAGCCACACAATATCTCACACTGGACATAACCTCCTTTGCCGACCATTTCAACTGGAAGCAACACTAAGGCGCACTCTAGCCTCTGTCAATGGGATCATCTGTCTGGACTGAATTGAGTGATTATGGTACACTACTAGTATTACATACATTGACTTGTTGGCTTCCTAAATGGTTTAGAATTCACAAGTGAGAATGAAGCTGGAATCCTGGATTTGATCCTTGATTGAGGTAGGTTAGTGGGTACATCAGGATTATTTTCAATAATATCCCGCTGTCCGATTTTTTGAAGTGAAAGCTTCTTTAGCGACTTTTTGGGATGGGTAAAAACTGAATCGGCGGCTCAGAGCGCTTGCGCGAGAATGCGTGTAGTTTAAACTAGATGGCGTTGTTTCAAGTTTCACTTCTGTCGGCACTCCCGGATTGCAACCCGTTGTTTTTTTTTAATCTTTCGTTTTCGTGTGGTTAGTACTTAAACTAGTGTCAGAGCTTTTATTCCGGCCATAGGCCTCTGATTTGGCTTTACATGCCGTCGCGAAATATGTCTTTCCTCACGATGCTTTTCTTCATCAAAGCAAGTGATAATTATGCAATACGCACATGAATCCGAAAAATCAGAGGTGCGTGTCTTGGGTTCGAACTTGAGACCTATGACTTAGCAGTCCGACGGTCACAACACTAGGCTACACCACTACCTGACTCACATAATTACTAAAATGGTTGACGATAGGCTTGTTCTCTACTTCACGTGACTGAAAATAATCTGGCAAACCGTAGATGTACCAAGCATTCACCTCTGCCCTCTGCTTTGGGAACTTCCGGAGTGGTGTCATGTTTTAAGAAATACTCCTTTCCCATTTGAATGGCCGCGTCATGTCAAATGTATCCCTTATCTTATATTGCATCTGCAGGATATGCCACACCTCCTTTCTTGGTACTGGTACTGGTACTGGTCGGGTATTATTTGAGTCCATCGACACGCAAAGAAGAAGATCTTATATTGTATAGTACCTTACCGATTTCATAAGTAAATCCCCGAAGTAGCACAACATTGATATTTGTGATAAACTCATCAGAAGAAAGGTGATGAACGCGAACATTATGGTCATCTGTTCTGCGACCTGCATCAACATGAAATATTAAAACATCGATATCTTAGCAGGCATTATTTATATGACTGAAATTGTCATCGTCTCATTTTATAAATTCTTTCTGACATCTTGCAAGTATTTATTTTTATCAAAAAATATAATTATATCATCGTTTTTTTTTAAGTGAAAACTTCTTTAGCGGTGTTGTACACTTTTTGGGATGGGTAAAAATTGTTAAACTCGCGTCAGATCGTCAGATCGAATCGGCGTAGTTTAAGCTAGATAGCGTCGTTTCAAGTTTTTTTCAACGGCAGCGACATCTTTCGTTCTTGCAAAAAGCTATTGAAATTTCTGATATATAAGCTAGATGGCGTTATTTCAAGTTTTCATTTCTGCCGGCACTTCCGGAGTGCAACCCGTTGTTTTTTTTTTGTCTTTTAATAATCCTTACCATGCCATGTCATCCATTACTACATACATCCATTACTATGGCCCTTCTTAGGATCTAAACAAGTGGTAATAGCTTTAAAAGCGTTTCATATTTGTACTACGACTTCCAAAAAGATTTACACACAGACAAAGCATAAGCAGACATAACATATTAAGCATTAAGGACGTACGTATGTAGTACATTTTTGACTAGTCCTTCATCATTATTGTTGGTCAAATATGTTGGCCCTAACCTTTCCAAATTTCGTCAGTCAAGATCTTATTATTTTTAACCGACTGACCTAAAAGGAGGGTAATGTTTATTTTCCATCGCCCTTTTCTTCATTCAATGTGTCATCACTCATTACACTTTATATTCTAAACACACTGTTTACGTTAACCACACAGGTGTACTAAAGTAAACTAATGACAATATGTAATATGAAATATTTACCGTTATATTGAAGGCACTGAGGCAAATGAGTATAGAGCTCGTCACGATATTTAATAGTGATGATTTTGAATATATAATCTCTGATTGGTCCACGAGACTGAAAAACGAGAAACGTAAGGTTACACAAGCGTTGTGGCACATTTTTACAGAAAACAAACAGTTTCACAGATACAAAATGCACGTTATGCCGATTTCAGATAAATATGCACATTCATATATTATGCAAATATGCATTTGCATATAATCCAATCTCTGTTTATAACATAAGCTAATACTAACTGTATTTAACTACTAGCAGCGCCCCGCGATTTCACCCGCGTACTTCCCGTTCCCGTGAGAATACGTGGATAAAATATAGTTCATATTTATTTTCTGAGAATGTAGCTTTCCATTAGTGAAAGAATTTTTTTAAATCGGTTCATTAGTTTTTGACTTAAATCGTAACAGACAAACAAACAAAAAATCAAATCTTTCCTCTTTACAATATTAGTTTAGAAGATAGTTTAGTAGATATATTTTTCTAAAATCAAACATATTTATCTGCCATTCAGTTTCCTAGCAGTAGTCATACGCCGTAGAGAATAATTCTCAGAATATAATTGCCATTGCAGTTACTCAAAACTCCATAAAAGCCGTAATGATGAAGTTTTATGGTATTTTCTTAGTATACCCATTAACTGCTAGTAAACGCATCGGGTAAGAAAGCTGCTTTTATTTTGTTTTGACTAGCTGTTACATACATACACAAACTCCCGGCTTTTTCCCTTAGAGGTGGTTAGATAGCGCTTTTATAGCTTCACCTGTAATTATTTGTAAAAATCTTAGGAATATCTTAGGTTTCCGATTAAGTTGAAATTGTGCATACATGTTTAGATTGGATGACAATGCATGGTTAGCTAAGTGACGTATTTCTACTTAGGTCTACTAAATCATTTTAATGCACTGTTATGCACGGGGGTGCAAATAGATATGAGATATGGGTATCAATTAAAAGGGTTTTGCAGAGTAAAATACGAAAAAAAAAACCAAGTCATCATATATTTAACAACTTGTTTTAAAAAGTGTTTTTTTTTTATTATAAACTTGTATACTTTTGAGGTGACTGCTGAGATGACGAGTAATAGAGAAGTATGAAAGAAGAAGACACGCTGCGCCGACCACAAATTAATTGGGATAAGGGCAGGAGTCAGATGATGAAGCTTGTATACTTTTTCTATTATCCTTTCTAAAGTGACGTTCTAGGGTCACTTTATCTAAGTTCTCACCCTTCCAAAGTACGACATGACTCCATGGCATAAGTACCAGTTAGGCAATATGAAATTATTATTGGTCTCACACTGCGCCTAGGCAAAGCGCTGGCCTAGTAAAGTTTATTTATTTATTCAAATCACAGCGAGTTCGCAATTAATTTTACGTTTTATGTTTAGCCACTGCATGAATAAGTTACAGGCATGCACATCTAGGTTATTAGGTAACGGACAACTTTCGCGTTTATGACATTGTCAAGGTTGCATGCGATGTAAAAATGGCGCGGTTTGTTGTAGAAGACAATTATGAAGTAACTAGATGGGACTGTTGCCTACGATTGTTGACATAAAGTTGAGCTAGGGATGCATGGTATTCAGATTGTGTACCCGCACCCCAACCAGAAGTGACGAGGAAGCACACCGTGTGGTGTTAGTCAATAGGAGTCTGACAGACTCCTCCGAGGACATCCATTGAGGATTTCCACACGAAAAAAAAACATGTGTGCAATTCACACGCGGTAGAAGTGACAACCTTCGAAAATGTTGGCTTCAAGATAAACACTGTATAACGTTCCTTATCTCATTTTCTCCCACGTTAAATCTTATGAATTTATGTGTCTGTCACTTTTTACTGTCGCTTTTTCGTTTCATCGACTTTCAAATCACAACGATGCTAAAGAAGTTTTCACTTCAAAAAAAGGTGTCCAACCCGAGACAGCGGCGCATAGTTTTTAACGCGCGCCGCTCTTAAATGTTACGGGGGGAGTTTTACACCTCACTCCCCCTCGGGATGAGGCCCGCAGGTCAAGCGGGTCGGCACTATTCCGAAGCTGCGGAAGTCGCATAAGATCCCACTGCCACATAGTCGGAAAAAGGCTAGATATATGATGATGACATGATTATGGATGTGAAGATTATAATACTTACTCTATAAGTTCCTGATGTCTCACCACAGCCTTCGCCAAGTTCTTTCGAGTTTCACTCTTTGAAGTTGAAACAATGTTCTCAAACCGAAGTCCCAGTAAATGGAAGTGCATGTTGAGGTGCACACAGAGGGCGTAGTAGAGAGTGTCGGATCCAAACACGTTCAATATTACTATGGTTGCTGAAAAAATTACAAAAATCCTGCTATATTTCATTTTCTTATAATTTTCGGTGTCATTTTCATTGACGCTCAATCACTAGTGTCTGGTCTGAGGCGGTGACGAGACAGTGCATCCCTAACTAGAAAAAACCTCACTCCTGGCCATGGCTAATCTGGAAATCTTTAAATAGACTTCGAACCCAGGTTGGCCGCAAAAAGGAAATCCTGTGCAGGTACTCATTGATGATCGCCCTCGAGTGTAAATGTGGTGCTGGTCCGCAAACGAAGGGGCGCTTAAAATGTCGTTCGTGTCCTGCATGCCCGGTTTATTGTTCAGTACAGGAACTACTGAAGGACTGAACTAGTGGCCCAGTTCTAAGCCACAATTTAGATTGCCGTCGACACGCTAAGAAGAAGAAGATTATCATTGGAAGCCTAGCTCCACTCACTGCTGAGTATGAATCTCCTCTCTTCTAAGCTATGCTTCCCTGGTATTGACAAACCGATCAGATATACTAAATAATTTGAGACGATGATTGATTACACTTATTTTTAACTAGCTGTGCGTGCGACTACGTCCGCGTGGAATAGTGACTTGGGGCAGCATTTTTTAGATTTTACTAATGTTCGACGTGATTCTTTAAATTGTCATAACTTTTTTATTTATAAACCGATTTACATGAAACAAACACTAAACGTTAAGTGAAGCTAATATATTAGTGAAAATCACATCTAAATTGGAAACGCCGTTTCTGAGATAAGCGTGCACAAACGCACAGACAAACAGACAAAAATTCTAACAATCATTGTTTTGGGTGCTATTTGTGTTGATTAAGGTCCCAATAATATTTTTTTTCATATATCTTCCATGTACAGACAGCGACCCGTTACATTTTTATTATATGTATTGATTGATAAGCATGTAATTTGGCTTCCATATCTTCCCGTCTCTGGATTGCACTTGTATTTTGAAATTCAAACAGGAATAATGCTTGACCAAATTACGTACTAAGTAACGTTTATAAATCTAACTAAGTCTAACGTTTATAAATCTAACTAAGTCTAACGTTTATAAATCTAACTAAGTCTAACGTTTATAAATCTAACTAAGTCTAACGTTCTTTTTCCTGCCCTTGTCCCATACTATTTGATGTCGGCGCAACACGTTTTCCTCTTCCATTCTCCCCTGTCAGATGTCACGGCCTCATTTACTCCTTTCTCTTTCATATTATTCTTCACACAATCCATCCATCTTTTCTTTGGCCTACCTCTCCCTCTCCATCCATCAACATTCATGTTCATCATTCTTTTAGTCACATGCGTTTCATCCCTCCTCATCACATCTCCATACCAAGACAAACGACTTGGTATGGACATAGGCAATAAATGCCTCCAAGTCTTTTCTTTAACATTGTTGTTGGATATAGAAACCTATTTGCATAAACATAACATCACAATTGTAATCCCCGAAGGGTTAGGCAAAGGCGTACCTCAATATACCCACATTTAGTTAGTTATGGGCAGTTATGAGGTGACCCTATTGCCATCAACTGGGCACAAACCCGGACTCCATGGCTGCTATTGAAAACTCCTCATGAAAAAACCCAATAACAATTTGCTCGACCTGAGAATCGAACCCAGGAAGTCATGCATAGCAATCGCGCTGGCGATGAAAAGCAGCATTGTAATTTTTACAGGTAATTCCCTACTTTAATAAAAACATGACGTATCATGGAGTTGTTTACATCAATCTCCATGACTAAATTCTCAGAAAAGATCTAGAAAAAGCATTCAATACTGTGTATGCAAGGTTTCGCATTACAATGGAAATTGTAATCCATACGTAAGTAGCAACGTGCAGTAGGTTCGTAAATAATAGAACCAGATTTATTATGGCTATTAGGTGAATCATCTACCTCGCTGAAATCAGACCTTTCAGATTACTAGAACGGCAACAAATATTTTTGATTGTATTTAAACAATAAAGGGTTGGATTTAGTTCAGCGGTACCCCGCCGCGACATTGTAGCACCATTTTAACGAACAAATGTTGAAGTGCCATCCATCTATTTCTATAATTAAAATATAGGTGTTACTCGATCGAATTTGAGGGCTCAACAATATGTATTATTTTTGACTTATTAAATGTTTGTTCGGTTAGCTTTTATGCGCAGGGGTTTTTTTTTTTAATATTTAAATTTTATTTGACAGTGACATTTAAAGGATTGTACCGATCACCCGGGCTGAATGACTTGACTACGTTGCTTTTGGGATGTGCATATTGACTGTTCTCAATGAATTTTCTATAAAAAAAACTGTTTAGTTTTTCGTGCGTACGGTACAAACGTCTAAATTATGTATTATCAAGTCTAGCACTTCACCCGCGATTTCGTCCGCAAAAAATGTGAAATCGGCTATTATGCATGATATATAAATATAATTTAGCCCCCACAAATAATGTAGCTTTCTGCCAGTGAAAGATTATTTTTTTTGAATTGGATTATTACTTCCTGCATACAAAAAAAAAATACCTTTTAATAACATTAGTATAGAAAAAAAGTATCTCAACTTACTCGCCCAAACCTGATGGAAGTAAAACAGCGGCCAAAATGAAGAAATGTAGATATCAAAATGGTACTTCACAACGTAAGGATACGTTATCACAAACTCCCCGTTTTTGTGGTAATTATACGACAATATTAAAACAGGAGTAAAACAGAAAGTCGTAAAAACAAGTAAATAAATACTCATTAGTAGGACTTGAACGAATTTCAACATCTTCATTGATTTCTTCATAATTTTGCGTTCGATGCCGTCATTATCATCAAACCTTGGGTGGATTTCTTTCAGCTTACGGACTACCTTTACCAGAATTCCTTTATTCAAGAAGACGAACAAGGATTTAGCGGTGGCCAGTAAAGTTATTGCTATGCACGGCGATATTAAAGACAATTCCACGAACGGTTTGCCGGTTCGTATGCCGTCCACTAGCCAGTAGGTTTCGCCGAATACAACTACGTATACGTTTATAACGTTACAATAATATAAATAGTCGGTTATGAAGTCGTCCATGATTTTATTACTCGTTTGGTCGTCTGAGGTTTTGATCCCACAAAATATGAGAGCGTACTTTGTTAGTGTTAACGTCTTCTCAAATTCTTTTTCAGACATAGTATTGACTTTCATTTTTATTTTTGGATGATTGTCTGGTTCAGTTTCTTCCATTACAAGTATTTTCACGACACAATGATTATTGAGTGTTTTAAACCGTGTAACCTCTTCAAAATTCTCACTTTAAATAAACTTTTTGATAAAGCCTTCTGCATCTATGAAACTTTTTACAGAATCTCTTTGAAGTATATAGGTGTCCAATGTCGATAATTAAGTATCAATAATAAACTTAGTAGTTCTGTGTTTAGTCTTTTAATTAAAGAGTACCCACACCTTTTAGTTGTCTAGTCTGTAATTATATTCTCTGTATTTTGAATACGCCTGTTTCTTATAGGAATAAACTACATTCTATTGGTTGAAATAAATTAATATTTGAATTACCTATAAAATATGACTTAGTCGTATTAGTTAGTAGTATTTAGCAAATAAGTTTTAGATTTTCGAGCCACTGACTACCTTTAACGACTGTCAAAGATCTACAAATGACAGCTGGGACCAACAGCTTAACGTCATTTTCGAGGCACGGCGGAAACTCGGTATGCAATGGGTGACCAACCCATCCAAGGATCAACCTAGGCAAGCACGGATGTTATTTTTATCCACGAGCTCCTCAAACGCAATATAACAAGCATAACAGAAAAATGTCGCCGTTTCATGTAACGAAATGAACCGTGAAATGTCTGACGTTCCACACTTGATGGAACCTAATTACTAATGTGTAATTATGTAATGTTAACAGTAATGTTAATTTGCTTTTATTACGCGTTTGAGTCATTCAAAACAAAACGCAAACGTGGACTCACCAAGTCTGTAGAAATGAGAACTAATAGTGAATTCTATAATTAACATAACATCACGCCTGTAATAACCGAAGTGTTAGGCAGAGCTAGGTTAGTTAACCTTATAAATAGACCCACATTCCGCCAGTTATATTTAAGTCTCATGTAATAGGGAGCGAGCCTATTGCCATCACCCGGGTACAATTCCAGACTCCGTAGCTGCTACTGAGAAATGTTTGGTAGATAATTAAAAAAAAAACCACCTTTAAAAACTTACCTTCTATCTACACTAAAATGTGAATAATATAAAAAATTGCATAAAATATTATTGAAATATTTAACATTAATCAGTTATTTTTGGAGTCAGTGCCAGCCAGATCTATCTTCTAAGTTCTATATTTGTAATTAAATTCTAAATAAAAGACCAGAGAACCTAGAGTCTAGGTCATCGACAAATGACAGTCGGTTTTGAATTTCTGTTACGTCTTTCAACTTGTATAAGTTTTTCGGTATCTTCTGTCAGTCACTTACATTTAAAACTTTTCGATCATAATTGACTGACACTTTCTGTACACTCCCAGGAGTATGAAAAGATCAGGCTATTCAGCTCCGTTTCTTATTTATTTTCGATTTCGAAGTCTAGAGTCCGGTTTTGTATTTGTATGTAGTTTACCATCTTCTTGGTTTAAGATAATATAGCGACAACAGAAATACACATCTTGCGATTTTTTTTTTCATTTTCAAGTGTGCTGTTTTAGCATATTTTAAGGTCACTCCCATTGTACAAAGATAAACGTTTACAAACCGTTAAAATTCATCATTATCATCATCATCATTTCAGCCGAAAGTCGTCCACTGCTGGACATAGGCCTCCCCAAGGTGTCACCACATTAACGGGTCCCGTGCGTCTCTCACAAGCGGATCCCCGCAACCTTCACCAGTTTATCGATCCACCTAGAAAGCCTTCCGACGCAATGTCTTCCGGTCGCCACTCCAGAACTTTTCAGCCCGATCGGCCAACCGTTTTGCGAGCAATGTGCCCTGCTCACTGCCACTTAAGTTTGACAATTCTTCGGGCTACGTCGGTAACCTTGGTTCCCTTGCCTGACACTGGCCATCGGAAACGCAGTCCCTTTTCCAAAAAAAAAAATCTGTCCCTAATTAAATACACAATTCCCTCCATTTTCTGAACAAACGTCGGCCTGTTATGATCGATAGCCCACAATAACCATAATAATCTCCGTTTCCAAAAACTTGGCACTTTTGATCCGCCGTCAGAAAACGACCGAAAAAAAAATCCTAGTTTCATACTTTTGTCGGTATTTCATTTGCTTGTCCGGCCGAAACGTTGAAAAAATTGTCGGCACAAAAGGGCTTGGTTTTATCCGTTCGGGGGACGGGACTCATGAATATTTAAGCTGGCTTCACCGTTATTTCTACCTGCGATTGGACTTCGAAGGGAACTTTGTTTGAGTTGATCTAAGTTTAGTGTTTGTCTTCTGTCATTTAAATTGCTGGAATTTCTATTTTGGTTGCAGATTTGAATGGAGGATCAAGAAAGATTATGTTTGTTGTTTTCTGTTTTTTTTTGCTATAAACCTCTGTGGTGATTTTGGTGGAACGGAGGACGGATTACGTCATAGTACTGCAGCGTCCTCTTAACTACAACGTTCAATAAACTATGAAAACCATACCATGGTGGAATAAATGGTACCGATTGACGGGGGAGAAAGGAAGAAAACAAACGTGTTGGGCCGACCAGGATAAGGGCAGGAAGATGATGATGATGTCTATAGTTCAGAAGCCAGTTTTATTCACCATATCAACAACAACAACACCATTCATTTATTTCGAGGCAACTTTAGTCCATAAATATATATCTTACAGACTTTCATGCATATGATAAAATAAAATACAAAAAAATTACCTTAAAACTACGTTTGTAACACTTTACTTGTACACTATGACACTGTGCGTTCATGTGGCACTTGCCCGTGGAGGCGACAAAACACCACTCCCTGCGGCCAAAAGTCCTCTTCCAAGACGAGGTGCAGGTACATGTTGGCATTCGTACCACAAACGCTTTAAGGTTGACACAAAAAAAAAGAAACCATAAAAATAAAGATATATCTAGTGCTCAACAAAGATAAGATATATACATAAGCAGAAAAAGATAAATATAAATAAAACGAGCTCAAAATAGTTGGCAATTACTACAATTATTGATCAATTACAATTATTGATTATTCAATTACAAACAACAATATACTTACAATTAATATAATACAATTATTATAATATATTTACAATTATTGATTATTCAATTATTGATTATTTATTATTGTTGGTATTATTATAATGGTTTTTCTTAGCAACCCTAAGCTATTATTAACTTTTTATGTAGATAAATGAGTTGTTTATAGTATTGATTAAACAATCATCAATCAAGTAATCAAAGCGGCTAATGAAAATAAATGTTCTCAAATATTCATTATTCGAGTTATCAATACGTAATATTCTGAGTATTACTGTGATTTGTTGAGGATTTATCCACTTTATGATTATACTAACTCCTGCCTACAGCTTTGCCACGTGGTGGACGGTATTTATTATACGGAACCGTAATACTGGAACAAAACATATCTATTCTTTGTCGTGACCCAGAATAGATCTTGTCAAAATTTGGGTACTGCAGAGACCAAGAGGCCATGGTCTTTTGGAGTACCAATTACCGTTGAAATCAGTTTATGTGTTAAGAGGAAACACGGTAGGTTTTTGAAAAAACTATCGCTGTCCCTCTGCGAGCGTGATTGCGACATTGGTGCGATAAAGAAAAAATAATATATATAGTAAAATGTCATTATTCGAGGTTTGGCTCTGGACTATTTCCTCCTCCAATTGTCGAGTAATTTAAAAGATATTTCATAAACTGAATAAGAAGGATGTATACTGTGTCCCTATATAGTTGTCAAATTTGTACACTAGGCCTTTGTTGATAGGCGATCTAAATAGGCAATTTTGTGCATTTTGTAAAGGTTCTAGTGCTTATACAGATTATTTATCTTCAAAAAAGAAAACATAGGGACATAGAAGAGGCTAATATTCATTTAACTGTAAAAAACATAGCTTTAAAGTCATAAACCAGAGAGAAAACCAGCGAGACGGTTTGTATGGAAAAAAGACAACCCACATTTTCTCTTAAGACGTGAAAGGGTAACAGTGAGAGCCTTCGCATTAGTAATATGAATAGGTCATTCGGAGACTAAAACTATAAGAATTAGAAGATCATAGTCACCAGTCGACTTGAAAGACAAAAAAGTGCTTATGCTCAAATGAATCATACATATTTACTGGTCTTTCGATCCGAATATTACTCCAGATAGTCAGACAAGCAAATCGGACACAGTGTACGCCCCGCCTTGTACCACGAACAATTAATAATGATAACGTTATAACTACCCCGTTGGTCTACTGGTAGTAAGGGGCGCAGCTGAGCGCGAGGTCTTGGTTTAAAAGTTTTATTGAGTTTATCCATCAGGAATTTCTAAGTAGCAGCCACGGAGTCTGGACTTAATTTTGTGCCCGGTTGATGGCAATAGGCTCGCTCCCTATTACATGCGACTTAAAACATAACTGGCGAAATGTGGGTGTACTATTAGGTACACCTCTGCCTAATCGGTTTCAGCAGACAAGGAGGCTGGACTTGTTCTTAATTGATGTTAATAAATGCTCGCTCTATAATACACGGGGCTAAAAGCTACATTTACTATGGATACAGGCTTGATGCTGTTATACAAGGTGTAAAGCAATAAACGTAATACCCCCTAGGATCAGACCATCAAACTGGACAATCATCCCAAAGAAGCATGAGTCTTAAAAAAAAAGACGTGTGCAACTCACACGTGGTAGAAGTGAAACCTTCAAAAATGTTGGCTTCAAGATAAACACTGTATAATGCTTCCTATCTCATTTTTTTCCACGTTCCTTATGAATTTATGTGTCTGTCTGTTTTGACTGTCGCTTTTTCGTTTCATCGACTTGTGATTTGAAATCACAACAATGCTAAAGAAGTTTTCACTTCAAAAAATGTGGACTGCCCATACAAAATACTTTATTTTATCAGTAACTATAAAGAATCCAAGTTCCTTGCTAAAGCTGTTCAGTTCGATGATCTGAATCACCACCAAAGACGTATTGATATTTTTCCGTTACGACCTAGTATATGCCCCACCTTATACCATCAACATAATAATAAACAATGATAACACTATTATTGTCTCTACATATTACTGGTATATCTAAAGTAGACAGTTATAATGCAAGAATGTCACGGTGAGCGGGTTACGGTGACCGATGACGTCACCTACCAAAATTATTAGGTTACCGCGCGGCCCCTCTGGTTACACACCTACCGGGGAACTGTTCATTGAAAAAATATTGTTTACAACAGGTATACTCGTACAAAGGACTGGCAGTTGATTTTTAGGGTTCCGTTATTTCGTACCCAAAGGGTAAAACGGGACCCTATTACTAAGACTCCGCTGTCTGTCTGTCCGTCTCTCATGAACCGTGATAGCTAGACAGTTGAAATTTTCACAGATGATGTATTTATGTTACCGCTATAACAGCAGATACTAAAAACAGAATAAAATAAATATTTAAGGGGGGCTCCCATACGACCAACGTGATCCTTTGCCGTTTTTGTGCTCGATATTAATGAAGGCGACAGGTAGACGCTTGAAATATTCACAGAATATTTAGTTGTGTATTCACTTTAAAAATAAATAATTAAATTAAAATAAAATAAATATTGAAGGTGGGCCCCCATACAACAAACGTGATTTTTTTTGCCGTTATTGTCTAATGTTGTACCTATAGATATTGGTACGTAACCCTTCGTGCGCGAGTCCGACTCGCACTTGGCCAGTTTTTGGTTTTTGTTTCGACAGTCTTATTGGGAATCGATGCATTTCAACACTTAGGTATTGAATAGCTTTTTACCTGGATGATTTTGTCAATTAACCCACTTCAATGGTGAATAAGTTAAGTAAGAGGAACTCGTGGCTAAATAACAACAGCCGCTCGATCCTCAAGGTAAGGCCACGCTTGTCTAAGTCGACCCGTGGACCAAGTTTCCTATGTGCCTAGGAAAGCACGTTAAGCCGTTGGTCCCGGCTGTCATTTGTAGGTCTTTGACAGTATTTACAGGTAGTCAGTGGCCCGAATAACAGCAACCAATACCGGACAACGAGTCTTACCGAGGGGTATCGAATTTCCCAGTACCTAAATGAGCTATGGAGGTCAGATAGGCAGTCCCTCCACGTAAAATATTAATATACAACTGCATCCGGTAAGTCTAGAAGCCAACACCAACTTAGTTGGGAAATGGCTACACAGATCACAAAAGGTGAATAAGTAAGTGTTTAAAAGGAGACAAACACTATTTCATAATTATAAAAGAAGAAAACGATTTGGCAATCAGTCCCGTTGACTACCCTGGCTGTTTTTGCATAGTTACACGTGTAGGAATAATTACAAAGCATTAAATATTTATTTATTACTTTAGTACTTTGAGCACATATAATGTACAGAAGTGAACTTAATGCCAGTGGCATTCTCTAACAGTCAACCTTTAGGTAACGCAGACACTAACTGTGTAATTAACTTTCTAGTAGTACCAAATTCCCCAATAGACTCTCAAAGGCTGCTCTTCTTCTTCGCTTTGCTCTTGAGAATCAGTATCATGATGAAGTGCGTCCAATTTTAGGTGTAGTGGAGCTAACTCCACAATCCATTTGTTAATTTTTGTCTGGCACATTCATTGAAAGAGTTATTAGAGTTGTTTACAATTACCATTCTTCTACAATGCCAGTAAATCAATGACTTTATCAATAGCTGGAGCATTTACACCTGTATCTTAATAAAAAAAAACGTTGCCCCACACTAGAAATTTCTCCTGTATCGTGGGTGCGTTCACAAACATTTAAACTCACATACACAAACAGCAACAACAAAAAAATGCTTATACAAACATTTTTATGCAAAAGAAAAATTAAACGAAGTAGGAATTCTAGAATTCTAACTTTTGACAGTTCTAACTTCAAGCAATTACTAAACCACAAAATAAAAAACGTATTTTAAATAAATAATTTATTTTACTACAGTAATCCACTTTGACTGGTTTATAGAAAACGGTGTCAGAGTTCAAGAGGGCTGCTGTGATTAGCGTGTCTAGGACTTGCTTAGTTCGTATCTTAGTTGATTTTTTCTCCTAACTCAGACTATCAAACTACATCATAGCTCTCATCAAGACAATGACAAAAATCCAGAAAATATGCAGTCCTATTAGTCTTCCTTGCGATAGCCCATAAAACAAATTATTTTTCTCTTCACGAGACCTTAACCAGCTAACAGTGAGTCAGTATTGCCACACAGCATTAGGGAATGTTGCGAAATAAAGTATCTACTCCGTTGAGATCATTATCACAAGTAGGCGAAACCAGTCTGCTACGGGCAGTGGGCAGAAACGCAACTTTTTAATTGCCAACGTATAAATTATGCGCGCTTATGGCTCCCTGGTATAAGACGCGGCGTAACGGCATATATAAGTTTGTATTCAGAGCTATGCAAGAAATGTAGTTTATTGAATTTTAAAATAAAGAAGCTAAAATATTGAGGAGTTTAAGAATTTTTTGCAGTGAGTCTACGTGTTTGGAATGGTTTTCATTTTTATATGCCCAGACTAGGCAGCTTGATATACGTTATTGAATTGTTCAAAATGGCTAACTGAAGCTAAGGAATTTCTCTACGAAAAATTAAATTTAAGAAAACACGAACCTAATTAAATACTCCATTACAATAATCGAGTGATATACGAGTATTAAAGCGTATTTGATTGAAATAATGTTGAATTTCAAGATATCCAACAAATTCTTGTTCCTTCTTTAAGAACCGTGAAGTTTTGATAATTGAATCGTTTAAGTATTTGACTTTGCTAGCCACGAATATACTAGTTGTATACTCAGTAACATTGAGAAGAGTCATGAAAATCACGATTGGCATGAATATGGTAATTATAACATAATTGCACAGCGTGGCCAGGTGCTACGGCTCTCCGCCGGTGGATCGGTGGAAGCAACTATAGATTTTATGCCAATTTCACGATCAATCCATTAAATGAATGAATATTCACTCATACCTCCCATGACTGCGTCGTTGGTCTACTGGTCGCAAGCGCGACTGCTGAGCATCAGGTCTTGGGTTCCATTCCCAGGTTGGGTAAAGTGTTCTTGGGTTTTCCATCAGGAATTTCTTAGTAGCCGCCACGGAGTCTAGATTTATTGTGTTGCGAAACTTTTCATACAAAGTGTTGAATGCTTTTTCTAGATCTTTTCTGAGAATTTAGTCATGGATGTAAACGACTCCATGATACGTCATGTTTTTATTAAAGTAGGGAATTATTTACCTATAACATCTCTTCTTCTTCGCTTTGCTCTCGACAGAACAGATTCACGATCATAACGAAGTGCGTCCAGGTGTAGTGGAGCTCACTCCACAATCCATTTGTTAAATGAAAGTCTAACAAATTCTTTAAAAAGGTTATGAGAGTTGTTTACAATTACAATATTTCCACAGTACCAGTAAATCAATGACTTCATCAATAGCTGGAGCATTTACACCCTTATCTATTAAGACAAAGTAAAGTAATTGCTTATGCAAACATTTTTATGCAAAAGACAAGAATTTAAACGAAGTAAGTATTCTAGCATTCTAATTTTTGACAGTTCTAACTTCAAGCATTTATTAAACCACAAAATAAAAACCGTATTTTAAATAATTACTTTTACTCCAGTAATCACTTTGACACAATGCTGCTATTAGCTTCCAGCGCGACTGCTGAGCATAATGAGGTCCTGGGTTCGATTCTCAAGTTGAGCAAAGTGTTATTGGGTTCATGAGGACTTATAACAGCAATAGCAGCTTACAATAGCAGCCACGGAGTCTGGGTTTGTGCCCCGTTGATGGCAATAGCCTCACCCCCTATTACATGGGACTTAAAACATAACTGGCGAAATGTGGGTGTACTATTAGTTACACCTCTGCCTTACCCTTCGGGGATTACTCAGGCTTGATGTAATGTTATTTACTCATTTACCTCTTACCGAGATGGAGTGGTTTCCAGCTGGCATAGTTGCACAGGTAGGTACTATCGAATCGGCAATGCCTGGTATTGCACAGATGCACTATGTCTTGACGGTGGTGATCACATACTGTCAGTACAGCCGTCAGCGTCGGCCTACCTTCCAAAAACAAAAAGTTGTAGATCCAAATGATGAAGATGACCAGGGATAGGTTTCCTAAGGTAGAGGTTTAAAAGAAAGTTCATGTACAATAGCTAGTTATAAAGAAAAGTTAAACCTAGATTTGCGTACAAGATATAACCAGATGCAAGCGCGTTTAATGAACTTTAATTCCTGTAATTGCAGAGTCTGGGTGAGATCATTGTGCATCAACAATTGTCGCTAGTTCAATTTATGTCACATGGCGAGTTCAGTGACCTCGCAATATATTCGCGCGTCACAAAATGAATACACATGGATAGAGATGACAATATATTTAATTTGATTTTCGTCACTGGAAGAGATATTGTAGGAGATTTGTTCAGTTAGATCTTGCTAATATAAGCCACATAGCTTGTTTTTGGTACTGGATACGTCTTATCTTGGTTTTGTGGTTGTCACTTCGAAGTCTGAAACACAGATATAGATATATCTACCTAACGTAAGTATCAGGATCAGCGTTCAGCAGGTGGTCCACAGAATCCAGGGGCTGCTAGCTATTATTTTATCAAACACATTTTTTTTATAGAGCATATATTTTACTTAGTACTGAACAAGACAGAGTGACAGTTCTATATCTAAAAATACATTCAAAGAAATAAATGTCATATAAAAACAACCAGCATGGACTGTTGAGATTAGAAAAGAGTCCAAACACATATACAAACAAGTAACTATTCAAAATAGACTACGTTTTTGTTCTATAAATGTGTAGAATAAAGTTGAGTTATAAGGTTGTTGTTATATACCAGAAGCATTTTCAGTATGGCACTGCGGATATACAATCACTTTACCAAAGTCAATATTGGAAACTCCATCCATCGATGAATTTAAAAAAGAAATTAAAAAGATTCTTGCTATTGAAATGTTATTTTAGTGTTCAGGATTATTTAATAGAGGATGTAAGGACATATGTTTTTAGAATATTGTTGTTGATGTGACATGTGATTATGCACTATTATAATAATGAATTATATTATCTTCTATTATTATTTTATTACATTTTGTTTTTATTTACAATCTTGACATTCGTAATTAATAAATGACATTTAATTTTTCTAGTGACATTATTATTAAAATTTGCTAATGTTTCATTATGATTTGCCATGTTATTATATTTGCAAATATTCGTATAACTTGAAATTTGCATGCCTCAAGGCGTAATATGGTTGAACTATACTATTATTTTTTAACAGCTTTATGTAATTACCCATATTAGCAAATAAATGATTTTGTATTTTTATTTGTTTTAAACAAATTACCTTGCTGCGTCAGTAGCCACGTTAAGCATAAAATAAAGCTTAAACCGGGCACGCGAAGTAGGTGTTCTTGCGTTATCTAGGTATTTATCTATATTGGTGGTCTGAAAGGATTCTTCATCTTCCTTTTCTGAATACTATACTTTCTTTGAACGAGTCTATCTTAGATGTGTTATAACGGTTAAGATTCTAAAAAAGTCGTCATTTTGCAATCTTGTCTTCAGTCTGTTTCAAAGACAGTCACTTGGTCAAATAAACCCAATATGTTACAAATTATTCTGCATATTTGTCATGAAACGTCGAATTTGAGTTATAATAACAACCTGTAGTTGAATGCAGGAAATTGATCTAATCGATTTGAGTTTATCATTAGTCCATTACTTCTTTTTGCGAGAGCACGTGTATGACCGGTACCTTTATTTGAACCATACTTGTAGTTATATAACAAGTTAGACCTTATTAAATCTGAGCATGTGGCTCTTTACAGATTTGGCTTACCCAAATAGGAAATAGACAAGAAATGTATTATTTTTGGCCTTAATAGCATCATAATCAGCACATAACATTGACTCTTTCTTTTCTTCTTTCCGATTATGATGCCATTGCTGGGACACAGGCCCATTCTCTGTGTCCACTCCCACCGAGTAGGCTTTAATTCAACACGTGGCTTCAGTGCAGTTGATTAAACAAAACATATTATTATGTCTTCGATGTTTTGGTTCTACATAGTACATACTGGCTATCTCTGTTTCTTTTGGAATGAAAACTTAGAAAACAGCAACTGACAGCTAAATATTTACTTAGATAATTACTATTACGCAACACAAACTAACCCAGTGAGGTCAGAATTCGACAAAGCTACAGCCCAGTGGGCCGTATCCATGATTATCTCAAGTCCGAAGCATTAGAAGTGACACTGATTGCGAACTTCTTTCGACGTCACGCCATCCATCAGCGGTGTGGTGTCAAGGTCCACCATTGTTGCCGCCTCCATTGCTTATTTTATTTCTATTGCTTTAAACTTTTTGTCTGTGGTTTCATTCATGAGTATCTACAAGATTTGGTTAAAGTTACGCTATTGTTGGTTTCTCTCTGTGTTTTGAATGGAGTGTGTGTACTTGTACAAAATTGTATTCATAATTCAAGAAGCAGATCAAATATAGAGTTATTATGCTTATTCAATAAAAAGTAGCTTATGTATCTAAGTTCAAGAATAATAGATGATGTAACCATTCTACATTAATGTGGAAGAAATACTACTTTTTTTTTCTTGTATGTCCATATATTTAGGAAGCGTCTAATTGATAGGACTAGGTACGATTCATTGAATAGATATCACTATCATTTAGATCATTGTTATTATCTTTGTATAGATTATTAGCGTTATCAGTTATATCAAGTTCATGGCCTTCTTCGTACTGACTTTCGTCAAAACGTTACTAGAATTTAGATCTTTGATCTTACTAAAAATATTGTAAATGCGCGGATGGATGTTTGTTTGTTACTCTTTAGTCTTTCACGCAAAAACTACAGAACAGATTTGGGTGAAATTTAGCAGCACACAGAAAGTTTATAACCTGGATTTACTTACGTATAGGACACTTTTTATCTCGGTAGTATGATTCCGTGGGACAGTTACCGAACGTTCACGCGGGCAAAGCCGTGGGCAACAAATACTGTTTCCACTTAGCAAATATCAACATTACCCTATTTATTTAAATTCTTGGAAACTTAATTGCTTCAACTATCTTATCTAATAGACTACTACAATGTATGGCTATCACTCCTTCATAAAGCTGTTTTTATGGAGTTACGCAGAAATCGTTGCTGTATCCTTTTTCGATGTTCCGTTTATCCTCAGTACATAAAAAACCCATTATCCTAATTTCGTTTCTAACTTATCAACTTTGTATGTCTTTGTATGGGCAACATAATTTATCATTATATTCGCCATATCATCACCCATGTTATTTATTGCCATTTCTATAGAAAATTGGGGTTAATAGGCAGCTAGTTTCATTTTTGGAATTGGATTCAGTAGCTGGCTTTTTATTTTATGAGTCACGTGTTTTTTTTTCAGTATACTTTTGTTCATCTATTAATTTTGTTAATGTGTCTATGAAGTTTAATCAAACGATGCTAGTTGTAGCCTGCGGCTTCGTCCGCGTGGAGGTGATATGTTATCCCATTGGAACTTACTCATCATCATCAACATTCTCCTGCCCTTATCTCAATTTATTTGGGGTCGGCGCAGCATGTCTTCTTCTTCTAAACTTCTATATGACTTGTCCCCCCCTGTCTTTTATTGCCATATAATCCTTTACACAGTGTATAGTACTGTTCAAACTTGTAATGGTGGCTCGGAAGATAGCTGCGAGTGACGGTTTGCGCATTACACAGTCAACACGAGACGTCCTCTGCGCCCCGCTGATACCTAATTGTGTAGGTTTACGTTAGATGTTCCGAGCCACTATACAGTTTGAACCGTTATACCTGCGCAGTCACTTGCAGCTAATTTCCGAACAGCCATAAAGTTAGTCGTAGGACTAGGATACTATATAATACTTGGGGTAGCTTAGTTCATAGTCTGTCTGTGTGTATGTGTATTCTACATCGCAATCCTTTCTATCTAGTTTATATATCATTGTTTCTATGTATCATAAATCGTCTAACAGTCAGACCGACAGTCATAGATAGGAAGTACTTACTCTGGAAATAATACAATATTGTCCTTCCTTTATTAACCGCTACAGGCCAGCTGTTTGTACAATAATAAGAGAACCTTACAAACCTTCAAAGCGAAACAAATACAGGGAAACAAAATTCTAAACAAAGAAAGCAATAATTATTAACAGTATAATTAAAGGCGGCGTAAACAAAGTCGTTTTGAACAAAAACTAATATATCATTAACGAAGAAATAACAAAAGAGTCGAAAAATGTGATGATAACGGAACAAGGATTCGTTGAATTTGAAGAACTCATTAAGAGTCAATGCATTATAGAACTCAAGGTCGCCTTGAAAAGGAAGGTTTATAACAAGGGTACCCGAAAAATCTATGATAATTACTACATTCTGCTACATGTAAATGATTGTATTGGTCATAAAATGAAAGCAACATTTTTGCTCTGAAATGATGCCGACTAAGATCTAAAGATGCATAAAACGATTATAAAGGATCTAAGGACCAGTATTTTTTTTTAACTGTAACTTTAAATACCTTCTTGCTTGTTATGTAGTATAAACAGCCAGTACCTGATTGGTTGGTTTCCCAGGTAAGAGACCGAGCTAGATCGATTTTTTGCTACCGTAAACCCCTGTATTGCAACATTCATCGAAATTGTTTGGGCCGTTTTGGAGAACGTGATTACAAATATTGCGCACTAGCTTTTGCCCGCGAATTCGTTCGCGTTCATTTAGAATTTGACAATCAATTCGGGTTGTATAACTTGATTGTGGTTTTCCTCGGGAACAGTACTTTTTTCGGGATGGTAAGGATGTCAGTTTCTGTACATCTGGCAACGTATAATTCAAAATTTCTGGATGATCGGCGTGAAAAGG
The DNA here is from genome assembly GCA_950005105.1 of Lycophotia porphyrea. Lineage (NCBI taxonomy): Eukaryota > Metazoa > Arthropoda > Insecta > Lepidoptera > Noctuidae > Lycophotia > Lycophotia porphyrea. The sequence continues at coordinate 4,488,829 of OX465407.1, read as the reverse complement.
TAGCAAACAAACTTACTGTCGCATTTATAATATTAAGTTAGGATTTGGCTTCCTCTCTGAGAAAATAAGTGGCCCATAATTTACCACGTGGTCCCAGACTCCCAGTGCGAGTTATCCAAATTTTGATACTAGGATTTACCGATTTGCTTAGGATATTTACTTTACCGCTGCTTATCATCTAGGTAGGATTTAAGCGTTTGAAAATATTGAAGAACCCAAATGTTCTAACTAAAACTGCAGCAATAATAAAAACTTTGAATACGAATTACCCCATAAAAGAAGCCGCCATAAAACACTAAAGTAATGCAAACGAAAGTGAACTTGGTGAGAAGTAGAAAGCCGCGCATGAGAATATTTCTGTCAACAAAAGAGTTTATGAGACAACGTCTTTATTACGAGAACGAGTAATTGCACTGTAAAGTCATTAACTTTAGTACCTTTAACTACAAGATAACTGGAGTTGCTTTTATTGAGGACTAGACGACCCCCTCCAGTGTCATCCGGTGATGTATTTTCATACAAAATTTCAATCTCTATTTCGCCCGCTTAGGAGTTGAATTTTTCAAAACCGTCATGGCGAATCGTAAAAGGCACCTGTATGCCAAATTTTAGGCCGCTTCGGCCTGGTTTGAGCTGGTCGTTGATAGCTAATCATTTAGTCAGATTTTAGGGTTCCGTACCCGAAGGGTAACCAACGGGACCCTAAACCTAAGCTTCCGCTGTCTGTCCGTCCTTCTGTCTGTCTGTGAGCGGGCTATATCTAATGAACCGTAATAGGTTGAAGTTTGCACTTGGTTGGTTTTTAAGTATATTTAGATACTAGATGTTATAAACTTCAGGAAGGTATTTGTCACTTGCAAAATAGGTACTAGTTTAGAAATATATCAGTTAATTTACATTCCATTCGCTACAAGTAGCACAATTTGCTAAAATAATCCGGTTTGAGTAAATTACTTCATTAGATGAAAGTAGAAGTTGTTTTTTTTTTCTAAAAGTGGGTTGTCTATAGATACAGTAAATCTTGCTTGGAAACTGGGGGCCAAAATGTTTGAGACAGAGGTCGTATTATGACATCTTAAAACCATCATGTTTTCTGTGTGAGAAAAGGACAGTGCTATTCGTCCTGTATAGCTCCGTCTCTTTTTCACATCGAAAACATGATGGTTTTAAGAGGTCATAATACGGCCCCTGAACAGCTGAACTGTGGGCATTGAATGTGAAAAGTGATGATAAAAGCGTCATCTCCCTGTAACAAATCACTACATATTATAAAACAAAGTCTTCTGCCGCTTCTGTCTGTCTGTTTGTTCGCGATAAACTCAAAAACTATTGAACGGGTTTCAATCACTTGATTCTTGAGGAAGGTTTAAGTATATAATTTGTCCATGTTGTGTTTCTAAATTCTTTGAAAAATTACGATAATTGTTGGAAGTGATGGAGAAAGTCAAGCCGCTTTGCTCTACCCTACCCGTGCGAAGCTGGAGCGAGTCGCAAGTATCTTTCAATACCTAGCAGTATTTTTCATCAAAAATTACAAATAGATCCAGAAATAATAATCAAGAAGTATCAAAATGGGAAAGAAAAAATTAATCCACATCGCTGTCAACAGGAAATGTGCCCAGAAGGCTGGCACCAATAAGCTGGCTAAGTATATAATCTATCAAAGATGATTGATAACTAAGCTAGTAAAATGAGGGGAATTTACCCAGGAAAGTTAAATAAAGAGTTATTAAAACAATAATCATAATAATTCTCAGAGTTTCAAACATTCTTTTAATTACGCTGTCATTGTTCTAATACTCAAACAGGTAGGTAACGGGATTAAATCAATTGTTTTCAATTTCTGTTAGTTCAAGGAATGTTTCCAATCCGATTACTGCTACATTCAAATTCGTCACAACTAGTTTCCAGATATCGCTGTTTGTAATTTTAAATGTAATTATGTGCTATTATAAGCATTTACTGGAGAACTCGGAAAGGTGATAAGCTTTTTGAAGGATTTAAAATTTGAAACAAATAACTAGCTATTGGATAAGAGTTGTCGAGAATGTCTAACCATTAGGTAATGTTTGGACAAATATAGCTCATTACGATCCGTATTACAGAACTTCGCTCAAGACTCAAGCATTATTTAAAACTGGATTCAATTTCAAGCCATTTGACTGGGTGAAACTAATTTTAAATAATAGTTGAGGTAAATGTAGTGGAGAAAATTTTTAGAAGGTCTATTCTCAATATCATCATCAGCCGCCTTTTCCCAATTATATTGGGGTCGGCTTCCAGTCTAACCGAATCTATCGGCCTATCTAACCGCCACAGGCCAGTTATTACGGTTACCCTTTGGTAAGACTAAGGTGAGCTGGTCTATTCCCAATAGAGCCTTAAATTATACGCGACTGATTATAAAGATCTCAGAAACATTTACAATGACAAAAAACACATATAAGCCTTGACTACCTAGAATTCTAATCTTAAAGTAATTTTTTTAAGAAAATAAAGGACATCAGGTGCGATGTATGAAAACAAAATAATTTGCTCTGATGACGTCAAACCATATAGAAGAGGATGCAGAGATATATTGTGATTACGAAGATCCAGTTCTTTGAAAATGTGTGAGTCAATACCAGGAAAAGATATGAGATGTCGTAATTGTTTTTAAATTATCTAAAACACTAGGTAAATAAATTATAGGTGATTATTATGCAACAGATTATAAAAGCTTTTGCATGTGGCTGAGATGAGAATGCTAAGAGGGATGTGTGGTGTAACGCGAATGGATAAAACAAGAAATGAGTACGTAAGAAGAAGTCTGAAAGAGGCGCCGGTGACTGAAAGTTTTGTGGTAATTGGTTGGCTTGCTATTGGCATGTGATGCGGAGGAATTAGGAAAATGTCGGGAGGAAAGTTTTAAAAGGGTAGAGGAAGGCCAAATAAACAATGGATGGACTGTGTGAAGGATGATATGGCAAGAAAGGAGGTGTCCGATGAGATGACGAGTAATAGAGAAGTATGGAAGAAGAAGTCATGTTGTGCCGACCCCAAATAAATTGTAATAAAGGCAGGAGAATAATGATGATGATGAATGGCGATATTATGCAACAGATGACCAATTTCAAATTCAAGAGCAACACCATGATTTATCAGGAGACTACATCACTAAGAACAATGAGTAAATGATCTTTCATCATTTTTAAATAGAAATAATAATTAAAATTGGTGGTCCGATCCGGAACTTAGAATTTCAATAATGACAGTCGTCTGACAAGAGAGAACAACGTTGAGCACATGAGCTTGTTTTTAAAGTCCTCTAAATTACCAAAACTTTGATACTAATACTATTAAAGAGATTTTTGAATTGAAACTTGAGTCGTTGCCTGTACCTGGGGTTGCAGTCCACAGGGTGATGCCTCTGAAGAGGTTTAAGTTCAACAGGGAGATGTTGAGGGCTCTCAAACTTCTCATGGACTGTGCCAGCTACTGCCAAGTAAGTTCAAATATAATAAAAAATAATGTTGATCTTTTATGGAGCACTAGCTTTTACCCGCGGCTTCGCCCACGTCCATTTCGATAATGGTCCCACGGGATCGTACTACCGGGTTTAACAGTATCCTATATCTTAATTCGGGTTATAAACTATATGTGTGCCAAATATTATCCAAATCCATTCAGTAGTTTTTGCGTGAAAGAGTAACAAACATCTATCCATCCTCACAAACATTCGCATTTATAATGTAGTAAGATTTTGTAGATGTTTATGTCGCTGTGGTTAGCAGCATCCTTTCATTAAAATTATTAATTGCGATGGAAATAGCACAGTTACCGCTTGTTACTGGATTAGTTGTAAGAATAGTATACGCTCACAAGCTGCATTTTCATATAAAAATAAAATTAGTCATGTGTTTTTTGACTGTCAACAGTTTTCTCTATATTTTCACCTTATAATATCTACCTTGTATTGTAATGATTTAAAATCAAAACACTCAATACATATTTGCCTTATTAGGTTTTTACTATCAGTCATCTGCCTAGCCTTTTCCCAACTATGTTGGGGTCGGCTTCCAGTCTAACCGGATGCAGCTGAATACCAGTATTTTACATGGAACAACAAATAATAAAATACTAGAGTAGAAAATAATGTACCTATTTATTTTCATGTAGTAAGAAGGTTTTTGAAATTTTCTTGGTTTATTAACTTCTCGCGTGTATAAGGACCAAATATTAAGTTAGCATCTGCTCCTTCTGCAGTGTTGCTCTAATGGTTAAAACATTGATACTGAGGTTACAACTATATAACATTATTTACAAACTACAATTTTGTGTCCCCATTACATCATTATGTTTTTCCAATGTAGCAATATGTTTTGTTCTGTGGAGTTTTCCTCATAAACACGTTTGCTGGGTTATCGAGTCACCTAGACTATCAGGCTGGATTATCGCATTCCTACTTATCTTCGAGATTCAAGATGGCGCCGATGGAAACGTCAAACAGTCTGGCTAAAGATTTCTTAGTTAGTTGATAGTTTACAAAGTAAAGTATATGGGTATTTTATCTAAGCATTTCAGATCTTTTGTTTGGAACTGCAAACTATGATTTAAAATCAGCTTTCATTTATTAATTTTAACTTCACCATAATCATCATCATCATTTCAGCCGAAAGACGTCCACTGCTGGACATAGGCTCCCAGTGTCGCCACATTGACCGGTCCCGTGCGACTCGCATCCAGCGGATCCCCGCAACCTTCACCAGGTCAACGGTCCATTTAGTGGGAGGCCTCCCAACGCAACGTCTTCCGGTTCGCGGTCACCACTCCAGAACTTTTCAGCTCCATCGGCTATCTGTTCTGCGAGCAATGTGCCCTGCCCACAGCCACTTAAGTTCGGCATTTCTTCGGGCTACGTCGGTAGCTTTGGTTCTCTTGCGGAATTTTAACTTATTCTACATATTTTTGTTTTTAAATCTAAAACTAGAAACAAAAATTATACCTTCAAATTAGCATTATGTTTTGCATATTCCACGTGTAAAACTTACTTCATAATTTTCTCATAGTCACCATTTTATAACAAAAACTAGATTTTAATAAGCTATTCCTACAACAGTTTATTTTTCATAAACATTTTATGAACCTGAATTTTTTATATTTTCTGACTTAGGTAATAAAAGATAGGGAATCTTTTATTACCTAAGTTTATGTGCTTCGTTGTAGATACGATTGTTATCAATAGTTTATTTTATGTTTAGATTAGAATAAGTCTTTTGCTGAACAGTTCTCGTTCATTCCATTCATCATTATCAGCATAGCCTTTTCCCAAATATCTTGGGGTCGGCTTCCAGTGTAACCGGATACAGCTGGTATTTTACGTGGAGCGACTGCTTATCGGACCTCCAAAATGCAGTTACTGTGCGACACAAAACTCCTTATAAAACATTGTTGTAGGTATTGTCATCATTATATCGTTCTAAAAACACATTTATTTTAGTGTCTATCGAGTCTGTTTTTGCCTGTTCTTCTACATAGAGATCTACGCTTTGTAATATGGGCCACTTCAGATACTTTCACAGTTATTATTCCTTGTGACTGGGACTGTAGTTCTGAAGTTATACTTCTTTTGGCGCGTTAGGAAAAAATGATGAGAGTAAATTTTTACAATGCGCGCGCACACCGTCACGAAACCCTGAAATTAGCTAGTCAACATACACCCTGAACTTAGCTGTCAACATTTTAGTTTTACACGCCAAAGAAGTATAACTCCTTACGTGCGTAATAAGTACACACACACTTTTTTTTGTATTTGGCAATTTATTAGTGCCTGTAGCTGGCCTACTTCGAATAAATGTTTTGATTTTCATTTACTAACTTTAACGTAAATACTATAATCTATGCGGTTAAGTATATAAATGACAATGTGTCATATAGTATGTCCATAGTCATCATTAGTTAACTGCCAAGGCTAGTTATAATTACGACATCCAGTTATGACATGTTATTTTTTCAATTTAGTTATTTTGTTCTTCATATTTTCATTATATTGAATGTAATTCAATTCAGTTGTTAACTGTTGTAAATTATTTGACATCTTTTTCCAATATTTGTAATTTCTATATCATAATTTGAAGACACTTTTCGCCTGTATGATCGCTTACTGCTCCCAAATTACTATGGATTTCGGTACGGCTTACACAATCAATTAGAAAATATTTCTAATTACAGAAGGCTAATGTGTAAATTACATAATTACTTTTAATTAACTTGACAAAACACGAAATTCCTCGATGATTTTACATTTCCACCTTTATAGATTGCACCCATACGAGACAGGGGTGGGTCGCTAGTCTTCTATACAAATAAATAAAATTGGAGGGTTTGTTTGTAATATCAAAATAACCGCTTTTTCTAAGTGCATATGGATGTATACACGGTACATATACCAAAACAACATTTTTTACAATTTTTGTCTGTCTGTCTGTCTATTTGTTCCGGCTAATCTCTGAAATGGCTAGACCGATTTTGACGGAACTTTCACTGGCAGATAGCTCAAGTAACAAGGAGTAACTTAGGCTACTTTTATTTTAGATAAATAATTAGGGATCCGTGAAAAAAAATAAAACCCATGAAATTGGTAACAAAATTCGATTCAAATAGGGAATTGCTTATAAAAATTGGGAATTTTTAATAATAATTTCACGCGAACGAAGGTCGCGGGCAATAGCTAGTCTCCGATAAAGTTTTACGATGATCAGTGATCTTTTTCCGTGTGCCAAGCCCGTTTCCATATCTGCATGAGTTTCTAATAGGTACTGCCTCGTCCATACTGTCTTTGTATCAGCAATCTAGATAATGTGCCATTTACCTTCAAGGTTGACATTCAATTCAATGACACGGTCATGCAAAGGAACTCTCAGAATAATTCCTATAATATGGAGTTTTTACTGTCTTGTTTCATGTTACTACATTCTTTTGTGTATAATGTACAACGCTATCTTTAAACTCAAATTGAGTTTTTTGTGAAAAATGTAGTTAGACCATTTCGTCGATTAAATGGCAAAATGTCATTTTTCAAAATTTTTGGAAAATAAGTTTATTACTTACATAAAACGAGTCTACTATCAAGATTATTTTATATGTAAAAACGACACTTTAAAAACTTGATGATATATAGCACTTATATGTAATTATAACATAAAGAAAAATGAGTTTTAATGAGGTTAAAAACTTCAAATGCTTGTACTGTAAAATTTGTACTTTCTGAATAACGTCATTTTTTTAACCGACGATATCGCAATCAACTAAATATCTCAAATTACCTGTAATTACATAATAAAGTATTCGTCTAGATTGTGTTTCTTTAAAAATCAAACTGGCATTGGTGCCGATTCCCTTGTTTACAAACTAAACCAATTTTAAGTTCAGTGCATCTTTTTCTTTCTATTTCATTAAGAAAAGGACAGATGATAAATTTTAGTTTAGTCCTGTCAAATTAACTAGCGCCTGACCCAAGTTTAGACGTGATTAAAAAGTTGACTACTAAAATTACATCAAATTAAGTCAGGTGCTGACTAATTTGACAGGACTAAACTAATATTAATTTATGTCCTGTCCTTTTCATAATGAAATAGAAAGAAAAAGATGCACTCAATTTAAATTTAGTTTAGTTTGTGAACAAGGGAATCGGCACCATTGTCACAAAAGAGTTTCTTTAGTTACTTCCCTTGTTCTTACTAAGTTTATAGCACAGACATACAGGGTAAATTTTTGAAGTGGGTGTGGATGGCCTTTCTGAGACTATAAAGATTAACGAAAAATACTCAATGGAGTCTCATTAGATTTTTGGAAAACCAATATCCCTGCCAGATATCAAACCATTCAAACAAACCCGTTGATTTTGAAAAAAAACACAATGTATTATTACACGATTCGATAGTGTCGCTAATAAAGATCAAATTCTAGGAAGTAATTATATGTCAAATTTAAGTACATGTGGTATATATACCAGTTTTATTGGGGCTTATGCTTAACGTGGCTACTGTCCAAGGAAGCCAAATTGTTTAAAACAACAACGTTACAACTCAAGATTTAATGTTTAAAATTTAAAGAACAAAAACGTAGTCTATTTTGTATAGTACCTTGTTTGTATAGTAACTACTTACTTTAATAATGTAGTGACGTCATAGTAGGTAGTCAGAAAATGCCTTGGTTTTCTACCGGTACTGAATTCGTGATATTTGCGATAACTAGGTATATGTATATGTATATTTGTGGTTTGTAGATAGTTCTTGGAAACTGTACTACGGTACCTACCTAATCTGTAACTTGTTTAGTTTTATGCCTACTACATAGATTATTAAAAGTATGTTCCTTCCTATGAATAAAACCGGCCAAGTGCGAGTCGGATTCGCGCACGAAAGATTCCGCACCATTATCTATAAAAACGACAAAAAAATCATGGCTGTTGTATGGGAGCCCCCCTTAAATATTTATTTTATTTTAATTTTACTATTTAATCTTAAAGTGAATAGGTATACAACCGTCAACCGTCTACCTGTCGCCGTTAATAATAACGAGCAAAAAAACGGCATGAAATCACGTTTGTTCTATAGGAGCCCCCCTTAAATATTTATTTTATATTCCTTGTAGTATTTGTTATTATAGCGGCAACAGAAATACATCATCTGTGAAAATTTTAACTGTCTAGCTATGACGGTTCATGAGATACAGCCGCAACACTAAGACTCCGCTGTCCGTCCGTCTGTCACCAGACGGACGGACAGCGGAGTCTTAGTAATAGGGTCCCGTTTTATCCTTTGGGTACAGAACCCTAAAAAGGTGGCTTCGAGCATACATATATCACACAAGCTAACTGTATGAGAACTCTGGCTATAGGCTCAAATGCGTCCTCCATGTAGTAGGCATCAAAAGGTATAGAAATAAAATGTCCAAGACAATTTGTAACTTAAACGATGACTTTTAATACACTTTTCTCCTATATTACATTCGTTTTGTACAAAAACAACGTATCTATGAAGTATACAACGTATTTTATTTTTTAATTCGACCTCATACGACCGTCATAACTCGTACACTAAAACAATTAAACACTAGTAATAATCATAATATCAAAAATTACGTATAAACGAGATCTTTATACATTGGGAGACTAAATTGAATCAGTTTCAAGAAATACATGCACATCCAACACAATTTTTTTAAAGAAAAAGATAAAAAAAAAGATTTCGAGGTTAGAAAAATTGGAAGCCATCTTTGATATTTATTCTAAAATTGGGACAAAGGAACATAACAAAATATTCCTCATTACAGAAGCCTAAAATGGGTAACCTATTGTTCGAGAAAATTGTGCCAAAAGCTAAGTTTCTCCATTAAAAACTAGAATGGGAGTAGACACAGTCTCGTTACAAAATATTTAGAATTCCCTTATCGCACATTTAGCAATCAGTTGCGTATTATATCCCGCTAATTTCGATAAGTTATAATACTTATAACGGCTTGGCTTCTCACAAGTATTTGTTATTATTTTGTCATTTTCCGCCAGTGTTTTCTAAGGAATCTTTAAAAATTTGAAACGATTTGGCAAATCACATTTTAATATCTCCTTAATCAAACAATTATCACATACTATTAGCTATTCGTATCATTAAGAATATATCGGAAGAAGGAAGAGGAGAGTAACAATAATATCAGCTGATTTCAGTACTTGTACAATGTTTTTCTATGAACTCAACTCAGCCACTTGATAAATGATTAGTATACATCACTGTCAACTGTTCGTTGCGTCATACCGGCAAAATGTATTAACATCATTGGTTCAATCTCTGAACACTTCTCACAAACAATTTCTTCATACATCTTTACATTTTCCATATGCCTTAGTTGGTACATATGCTCCTTCATCAATTTCTTTAAAGAAACAAGGATCATAGTTAAAATATTCTAATATTAAACAAGTCTGTATAAAGGAAGTGTTAATGCCATTCATTTTTATAGTTATTTCATTTTGGCTATAAAATGTTTTGAACAATGCTACAGATTAATTTATATTGGCCATTAAAGAATCAATCAACTTCAGCATAAAAATGCCAGAAATGGACTTCAGACCGTAATCGTCTTTTGGAGTAATATTCGCAAATTTATTAATTATTTGCGGGAAAAGATATTTGTAAAAGTTAAAACGAATTTTCATTTAAAACTCATACACTTTTCACAGGTCTCGAAGAATTTGTTAAAGTAAAACAATTTTCATCTCCCAAATCACGCTTCCATCACAAAATTAAATATAAAAAAACCTAACTTTAAACAATTTGGATAGTTTCCTAAGTTCTCGCACAAGATCGAATTAAAAACATTGATAAATTTGAAGAATGGCTAAATATCTACCTAACTAATGGAGCAAATTATTTTGATAAACCAGACCTTTTTAAAAATTGCAAAACTTTAGACGTTAACATAGTTGGAGAGTTGCGTCACGCTCAAGAAATAACAAACTTTAATGAAGACAATCAAGGAAAACAGTGAACATTCAAAAAGGCCTGGCTCAACATTGCGACTAGGTATTGGGGCAACTTTCTTCGAGAAACTTAACCAAAACTTGTATTCTAATTAACACAAACTGAAACTGACACAACAGATCGTAAAACAGAAACATACAATAGAAAGCAACCCCATATCCTAAATAATAATTCGATAGTTTTAATATCTTAAAATTGGTTGATTCTTTTATTCACTGTCCAGAGTATACCTACAACCTTGGCGCTCCTTCACTTCAACATGGCCGTCGCACTCACACGCGCGCGCACAGACACTACCTGTGTATGTGTGGTCACCGCACATGCCACAGACCGAGGTTAAGTACACTAAGCCGAGGCAACTTCACGATGTGGTCCAAGCCTTGCGGAGTGATACACGTACAGCCGTACAAATCTATCGCTTTCAGATTGTGCAGCCCGTCCCCGAGCGCGCGCAGGCCTCTATCGGTGACCCTCGTGCACTGTCCTATATTTAGCGTTTCTAGCTGTGATAGCCTGGCGACCCGCTCCAGGCCTTCGTCGGTAAGGCGGCGGCAGGCATTCAGTGACAGCGACCGGAGCCCCGACAGGCCCAGCGTCGCATGCGACAGCGCCTCGTCGCCAACCTTGTCGCAGAACGACACGTCTAGAGCCCTCAGTCTCCCGCTCTCTGCCAGATGCGCCACCCCCGCATCCGATATCCCATCGCAAGCTCTCAAATTAATATCCTCTAGATGGGGCAGTCGGGCCAGATGCCTCAAGCCTGCATCTGTAACTGCGACGCAGAATGAAAGATTTATAGATTTAAGTTTAGGAAGACCTGTAGCTGTGATCTTCAACGCTTCGTCCGTCAACCTTTGGCAGTCTTGTAGTCCCAAATGCTCCAACTCCGGAGTGCCCCGCGCCTCGCCGCCACCACACAGATGCGCTATGCCCGCATCATTCACGTGCCAGCACGACCGCAAGTTCAAGTGCCGCAGTTTCCTGAGACCCCAGGCGATAAGCAACAGACCCGTATCTGTGATGTTGCAACAGCCGCCCAATTCTAACTCTTCCAAGTTTTTAAGTGATTGTGCTATCCTGCCGAGCGACGAATCTGTCACTTGTTTGCACAGTGATAGGTCTAGTCTACGTAACGCTGGCAATTCGGCTGCGAACGCGCTAGCCAGAGCTGCATCCGTCACACTGTAGCATCCGCTGAGGGAGAGCGACTCGAGTCCCGGTAGTGCGGCGACTGCATCTCTCAGTCCCCTTCGCAGCGATAGCACTTGTAGTTTTCGCACTCCTCTTCTGGCTAGCGATGCGAATAGCACCGGTGCGGGTCTCCTGAGATGCAGCGCAGCTTCCACTCCGCGCCAAACGGACCGTCGATCAGCTGCGTCCCTCCAAGAGCGGCAAACTTGTGCCGCGCGGCCTCTGTCCCGAACTGGCAGCCTTTCGAATATGAGAGCTAACAGTTCCGGGTACAGCCTCGTGATGTGTGTTCCCTGGGGCTCTGGCGGCAGCTCGGGCACGTGAGGCACGGGCAAGTGTGGCCGGTGTAGTCTGTAAGGCGCACTGCGTAGTTTTCTTCTATTCGTACTGGGCTCCCTAAGTTCCGTAAGTCCGAGCCGTTCGTCCCGCCAGGACATCACTTCCTCCGTCCACGCACTCATAGCGGCGTCACTGCACACTGTAACATGTCACGATGCATCGGACCGGTTTTCGGTGAAACTCGTAAGTAGGGAGCGCGCGCGGCGTACGTCCGTCCGGCGCGGTGGCTCCTCGTGTACTGGCGCTCGGAGGAGAGTGCCGCCCCCCCGCAGCGCCCCGCGGCCGCCCGAGCGCGGCTATTGGTCGCGGTCGCCGGCACGTGACGCGCGTCGTATCGATTCGGAGGCTCTGCGGCGGCATTTTTAAGTTGGCGGGCCGAGAGCCCGCCTTCGCCCCGCGCGGCCCCCGACGCCCGCTCTATGCACTAAGCAGCCGCGCAGATAGGTAATTCGACTGTATTATACCTAATTACCTAAATGAGAATTTTGAGTATCTTTTGCAAAAACTGTTGACGACGCGCGACGTGCGATTGTAATTATTGGATTTCTTTGAAATATTCCTATATCCTAACCTGAGTTATCAGCAAAACATGTCGTAGAATACCCTATCAGTCTGTCCATCGTTAAATTATATACATAATGTCCTATTCTGACGTAGATGCTGGGTTTTCCATGGAATCTACATCAATTGAATACAGTGGAAAGGTATAGTGATAAATACTTTCCTTCTCGAGGAGTCTTACAAATTATAGGCACAATATATTAACCGTTCGAACCAAACAATCTTTGACCCCAGTGATAAGGCGGCAAAACAACTCGGCGCGACGTATATTTTCGTTCGCGGTGCACTTGCCGACGACTTGCGACCACTTTACAAAGATCCCTGTCAACTGGCGCGACGTTTCTTATCCCCATACACTTAAGAAAACCTCCGTGTTGTGACACAGGCCAGGATAAATTGGTTTTTTGATAACACCAGCCAACTATTACAAGGGCGACCGGTTGCGAGCGTTCCAAATATGAATTTCGAATTGAAACGTGTTCCAGAATGGAACGCGAGCGAGTTGGCGAGCGGGCCGAACCGTTTAGAAAATTAACGGGCCTACGTGGTCCTCCTCTCAAATGAAGAATTATTGGGTCCTTTTGCACTTTCGTGATTGGTCCTTTTAAAAACTCATGAGATTCTATAGATTCATGACGTTAAAACGGTACTTCGATGTTTTTATAGATTTCTCACAAATATTTCCACGTTAGCTTTTAATTGCAAAAAAGTATTAAAATTGTAGTTAATATTGCCCCGTTATGATGCAAACAGATCAATCGTAAAGTGGATCGTGAGAAAAGGTTTCCACAGTTCAACAGAACAGCTGGTTTTGAACCGGAAATACGAAGCTGTCCCTTATAAACTGCTGTTATTTATTTATTCCATCATCTTCTAACTTTGCTAAAGTTATTAAATTAATATCAATTGATTCGAAACTTTTTTAAACCTAAATTGAATCGATTATTTTGACAGTTAGCTGTTTCCTGTTTATATAAATTACATAGATAAAATAGAATAAAATATAGCATAGCATGTCGGAAGCTACTTCGAAATTTATAAAACAAAACTTTTCGGTACCGATGAAAGATATGCGCAAACCTCACGTTGTCAGCATGGTACGCTGTATAAGCTGCTGTTTTTGACAAAAGACGAACTATCAGAACAAATGAATGGATCGTGTGAGGGATGACATGGACGGAAATGGAGTCCATGATTATATGGGGCTTCTCAGGGAACAGATGCTCCAAACATAAGTAACACCTAAAAGAAAATGAGGTCAGGCTGGTAAGACCGAAAGAGTTGCGAATTTCTAGGGGCCAACAATACGGCAATCCCTTATGGCGAGCAGACTGTGCAGAAACACTAAGGCCAAGGCAACCTTGTAAGCCTAGGCTTATATGAAATACCGCCACATGATAACAAAAAGCTTTGCCCTCCCTTAATTCCGCCCCCCCCCCTCTATTTTATCTAGTGATAAATAATATAGCCTATGTTAATAAATCCAGTAGTTTTTGAGTTTATTCGTTACAGACATACAAATCTTTCCTTTTTATAATATTATTATTATATTATATTACTAGCTGATGCCCGCGGTTTGCCCGCGTGGATGTCGGTTATCACGACCAAAAGTAATCATGAAATTTTGATCCCTTTCCCGCAACAAAAACTTGACAAATTATATAGTAAAACCTTCCTCGAGAACCACTCTATCCATCGCTGAATACAGCATAAAAATCGGTGCAGGAGTTTTTGAGTTTATGGCGAACAGACAGGCAGTCGCGGCGGAGGATTTTGTTTTATAATATGTAGTGATAGTGAAGTGTAGATGACACTTTTTTTTTTTTAAATTGACCAAGGAACCCTGCAAAAGAATACGGCTCATAGGAATAACTTTGCTAATATGATAAACGCGTAAAGAAATACGAAGTTGATGTCTACAATAAACGTTTTTCTTTTTATAGGTCTTCCGTTATGTCAACGATGCAACATGTAATTTTCTGATTGTCAACGACAATAAGTGCGGCTAATGCCAGCCTACTAGAGCGTGTTGTAAGCCTGCAGGCACAGCAACCAGTGTCACCGGCCGGTGGGTGACGCCCACGATAATCACTGTTATAAGGTAATGGGGTCCTGTGTTTTTCTACAGCGAGTTTTCTATCACCAGAGGTGGTTGTTTGCTGCAGTTGCTTTTATGGGAAAATTGAGTTAGTTAAAATTCGCATGCTTATAGAAAATACAAAATAAGTCTTTTAATAAGCTTTGTTTTTACTTTAAATGCGAGCTCGGCTATAAGAGTAAGGGAAAACCAAACGAAAACGCGCATGGACTGAGTGAATGTTGATCATCACCATCTGCCTAGCCTTTTCCCAACCATGTTAGAGTCGGCTTCCAGTGTAAACGGATGCAGCTGAATACCAGTATTTTAGATCGAGCGACTGCCTATCTGACCTCCACAGCCTAGTTAGTACTGGGTAATATGATACCCCTTGGTAAGACTGGTTGTCAGACTTTTTGGGCCACAGACTACCTGTAACAACTGTCAAAGATCTACAAATGACAGCCGGGACCAACGGCTTAACGTGCTTTCCGAGGCACGGAGGAACTCGGTATGTAAGGGGTTGTCACCCATCCACAGACCAACCTAGGTAAGCACGGCTTAACCTAAAGATTGACCCGAGCGGCAGTTATTATTTAGCCACGAGCTCCTCACTGAGTGAATGATGATATAGCTAGAAAAGAGATGACTGCTAAAATGAAGTATTGGTCTATTGGAGAAGAAGACATTCCGACCCCAAGTGAATTAAGTAGTAAGAGAAGACACCCACCGATACGTAAATCTCAGGGAAACTGTCAAAGTAAGAAACTAGCCGGTAAGAAGTGCAAGTCGGACTCGCGCACGAAGGGTTCGGTACCATTATCAAAAAAATACACAAAAGCGACAAAAAAATCACGTTTGTTGTATGGGAGCCCCCCTTAAATATTTATTTTATTCGGTTTTTAGCGGCATCATCTGTGAAAATTTCAACTGTCTAGCTATCACGGTTCATGAGATACAGCCTGGTGACAGACGGACAGACAGACAGACGGATGGACAGCGGAGTCTTAGTAATAGGGTCCCGTTTTAACCTTAAGTACGGAACCCTAAAAAATGCAATAGATACAGTTTGTAGCTTCGAAGCCAATGAATCTGAAATCGCTGTCTGAGACTAGATAAGTAACCAAAATTCTAGATAATCAAAATTTGATGATAATTTCGTTACCTTTAGAATGTTAGAGGACTAGGAAGTACAGTTAACGACTGTTCTTCACTTCATTACGCCGAAACTTCAGGACTAAGAAAATATTCGTTTTTTTTTCGAAGATAGAATTGCTTCCATGTGCTATTTATTGCTGCACAAAATATACGAATTTTAAAAAAAGTGTTCTCAGTGAAACTGTATACAGTTGCCAAAAAACAAAAAGTCAAAGTCACACAGTGTTCCCAGGCGGTCACCCATCCAAGTACTGACTCTTCGGTGATCGGACAAGAACCGGTGCTTTCAACTTAGTATGGACGTTGACATTTGTATAGAGAAGATACATGTCCAGTATCGCTATCAGAACATCAAAAATAAAAATTAATCTGTGAGAAAACTTTGATGGAGCTAAGACAAGGCATGATTATTTTCTCATGGTTATGAGGATATCAACCCTATATTTACTTATAATAAAGGTAGACCAGTGTTCAGTCTGTATTCAGAATACATACTATTACGTACCTACTTTTGCAATTAATTTCATTAAGATTTAGCTCACGGCTAAGCCTGTTCGTTAGTAAGTAAAGTAGGTATTTTTTATAGCTTAGGTAAGAAGACAAGTAAGTACTCTCTACATTGTATTTTCAACACATTGGCAAATAGTTAAATATCTGTTATTTCCAATAGTTTCGTTCCTTTTTTTTTACGGATGGGAAATCATCAAATGACTTTCCCGCTCTGGGCAAAGCAGAAGGGAGTGTCAGACTTGTACTGACTAAAACCCATGCATGTTCCTTCCTGGCCCTTTGTGTTCCAGGGCCGCGGTATCTCTTTCGAACAGGCCGCAGCCCTGGCAGATAGTTTCGTACTTGCCTCACTGCTACCACGATATGGAAATTGAAGTACCTAAGAAAAACGATTTTAGCTTTTTGAAAACTCTGGTCTTTCGAATTTTTTGGTGTTTTGTCCTATAAGTTTTACCAATTAGGTACTACATACAATAATAATAAATTGTAAAACGAAATGATCTCGTAGTCCCCTGTTGGCCCCGCTGTTATTTGTAGATCCTTGACAGTCGTTACAAGTAGTCAGTGGCCCAGAATTCTGACAACCAGTCTTACCAAGGGATATCGTATTACCCAGTACTAACTGGGTTGTGGAGGCCAGTTATGCAGTCGCTGCAAGTAAAATACTGGTATTCAGCTGCATCCATTTAGACTGGAAGCCGACCCCAGCAAGATGAGTTACTTATGGTGTTTTCAATATGATATAAAATATTTCGCCGTCATCTTACCTCGCGATTTTAAAGTTCTTTTTTTAGCAAACAGGATGCTCCGAGCAAATTTTTTGCGATCACTTTTTACCGTCTACCTGAGAGTGCCCATATGGTTCAGATCTCGAGTTTTGTAATAAAACTAACAAGCAAATGTGAAATACCATGTGCAGCTTGTCAGATGTGATGGACAGGTCCTAAATTAATATGTAGTAATAATCCGTTTAATACAAGCTTTTACTGCCTCGACTGCCTCTTGGTCTAGTGGGCGCAAGCGCGACTGGTGGAGGTCCTAGGTTCGATTTCCGGGTCGGGCAAAGTGCTACTGGGTTTTTCCATCAAGAATTTCTCAATAGCAGCTACGGAGTCTGGACTTGTGCCCGGTTGATGGCAATAGGCTCGCCCCCTATTACATGGGACTTAAAAACATAACTGGCGAAATGTGGGTGTACTGTTAGGTACACTTCTGCCTAACCCTTCGGGGATTACAGGCGTGAAGTTTTGTGTATTACAAGCTTTTACTTTACAAAAGTTATTTACACAAACTTTTAACTGCAGGATTTACCGAAACTAGACTGTCTCAATTGTCGAGTGATCGCAAGCGCGACTGTTGAGCATGAGGTCCTGGTTTCGATTCCCGAGCAAAGTGTTAGTGGGTTGGTTCGGTTGGGTTAGAATTTCTCAGTAGCAGCTACGGAGTCTGGATTTGTGCCCGGTTGATGGCAATGGGTTCACCCCTTATTACATGGGATTTAAAATATAACTGGCGAACGAAATGTGGGTGCCTACTATTACTTAAAAGTACCTCTGCCAAGCCCTTATGGAATTACAGGAGTGATGTTATGTTTTATATGATTTACAGAAACTACCTGTGAACTATGAGTAGGTACCTCCTGCCTAGTGGCCCATTTTTTGTTTTTCGTAGATCTCTCTTATTTTTTGTATAGAAATCACCATGATCTTCCCTGTTTGTCTCCATCTGAGGAGCAAGAAGGTCACGTTGGGCTTCTGCGGATTAATAAAACACCACGGTGGTCCTGCAGTCCTGCTGCTACTATAAATCCCGCGTTAGCCTATGTTAAATTTCCAAGTCAAAAAACCCGCTATAATCCGAACATGGGGCTCCAATTGTCTACTTACAGTACCTGCATCAAACGGCCCTATATTTTTACGATATTCGGTGATTGCGAAAATACGGTAAAAGTTAGAAAAATATTGTTCTCAACCTCCTACCGCCATCTAGTTGTGAGTAGATTTAAAAAGTTACAAATATTTTAAGCAACGTCATCTAGTAGCGAGTAGCAAAACTAATCCCACAAACGCGTCTTAACTCAAAATAAACGACTTGAAAGAAAGATGGCGTTAGTGTTGAAAAAGATAGGAAGGTTTGGATGACGGATAGATGGCGCTGCAATTTGCGTGCCATAGGTACGAGGAATGGCCTCGTACCAAATCGGTCGGTGCCTCGATATTGTGGAGACCGATCCTCCCTGCTTCAGAAATAGTTGATAACCATTTCCTTTCTGTGGCTGAGTTGATGGAGATAGCTTTCTCTAGTTACATAGGTCAAGTCATTGTACACAAGGCACATCGTGTTGCTCCTACACCTGATTTGACCACCGCTTGGAACTATAACTAGCGGCCAAATTAATGACTGTGTATTAGAATAATTCCAAATAATATTAGAAAGTTTATAAAACAATTGCGTAATCTTGCCTAATTGCTTTCCAAGTGCATATAAAAATAATATTTATTTTAACATGCGTTGTACTCGGCGTGCGTCGGATAAGTATTATATTTTGATAACAGCAACCCGAGAGGTTCAAGAGCACGCGTACGGTGTACAAATGTTGAGACTTACAGGAAGGGATTTTGAAACCTCAGTTGTAAAACGAAGCCAAAGTCTACCAAAGAACGATGGATTTTTGTTTGGATAGTGCGATGGTTACAAAAGGGTTACCTACCCAAATACTGTACTGAGGTGACGGTTTATTGAAGACTAGATATTGGCCGCGGCATCACTTGCGTTATGGTTGGAAATTATTCCACAGCACGTTTTAAATGTAGCCTATGACACTCGGGTATAATGTAGCTTCACATTAGTGAAAGAATTTTTCTAATTGGATCAGTAGTTCCGGAGATATCCTATACATACAAACTTACAAACAAATTTAACCGTTTTATAATTATTAGTATAGAGTATGTAAGAATACTGAGAAACTAAAGATGCGTCCAAGAACAATTAAATAGAATATGTGGCTAGGGAATGATGATGAGTTATCTACTCCCAACCCTTCTCATCATGAGTATGGTAGGAAGAGACCAGCCTGCATCATTCTGTAAGTGTAGTCATATAGTGCCATGTCAGCGTATTAAGAAATAGAAAAATGCTAGAAACAAACATACCAAATATATCAAGTTAATGGGATATTTGAAAACCAGCGTACCTGAGTGATACTTCTCGACGGCATGTAAAGCCAAGTCAGAGGCCCATGGGCGGTTTAGAAACTCTGACACCAGGGAAGGCACTCACCATACGATAAGGAAAAAAGAATAGGATATAACAAGATATCTTACAATAACATAATGTAGGGTATTTTCCCAAAAAAGCATGCCAGACATTAGTATTTAAAACACATAATAAGTAACGGGACACACTAATCGTGAAAAGCAATATCAGAGCTACATAACGTCAACACCAAGTGCATCCCTGTACAACCGTAAGTCGTATAAGTACTTGATAGTAAGTAAATACTAAACAGAATAAAACGATTAGAGTTTATAGCAAATACTCGTGAGCGAACAGACTCAATCGACTCGCTCTAGTGGGACTCTCTACGTCATTTTGCTGCAGCTTGCAAGTTGTGGTTGTCGCAGAGGGACCAAGCTTAGATCCTAGCTTAGACCCTAACGCGCGGGGTAAAAATAACGTAAATAAAGGGTGTAAACAGACTCTTAACGAAGCCGAAAGGCACTTATTCTTCCCGATATTGCGATAATTTTTTTTGTTCTAGACCATACCTGGGAAACTTCTAGTTACGGAGATATTGGGTTTGTAACACCCAATATCTCCGTAACTAGTCTTTATCACAAGTTTTTTTTTTTTTAATACATGTTTTTAATGTAAGATTTTTACTTTAACCACCTCCAGGACCCCCTTACTATTCAATCCATCCATCAACACAATGTTTTGAGTGCGTTACATTGAGTCCTATTGTTAAACGTTATTTATAGCCCAAAAAATAAGTCGTTTCCCAGCACTAATTTTTGCGTAAAGTTACTTAGTTTTATGTACAGTCAACAAAATAGATAAGTATGCATGGTCGTTAGATATAGTTTTAGTTTTTATAGAAACTGTTGCACTTCTGTACATCTTCAAATGAAATTGAATTAATTTAACCAATTGATTATTTTTCTTCATTTAATTTTAATTTTATTCGAAAACATCGATCGGTTTTTATGAAAAAAACAATTGTATCTTTCGACCCTGCATACTTATCTGTTTTGTTGACTGGACATAATGCTTGGTTGATGGCTTCGTGAAGAGTCTGGTTACACCCTGTATACGTCAACTTTTAAACAATTTATTCATCAGCGCAATATTGCAAAGAATGCAGAACGCAGTATTAAGAACAAAAGCGTAAGTTCCGTGGTTCACTACCAATCCCAAAATCTACGCAAACCTAAATATAACCACTGTAAAAGAGAAAATACAGGCCTCGACAGAAAGATATCAAAAGCGGCTGGAAAATCACCCGAACGTACTTGCGGTGACCCTAATGAAGCGCAGATATCAGAAACGTCTTAAGAGAAAAGACGTACTGTAGTGGAAACCCTGTTTTTGTCTTTTTTTTTTCGGATGGCAAATCATCAAATGACTTCTCCCGCTCTGGGCGGAGCGGAAGGGAGTGTCAGACTTGTACTGACTAAAACCCATCAATGTCCCTTCCTTGCCCTTTGTGTTGCAGAGCCGCGGTATCTCTTTCGAATAGTCCCGCAGCCGTGAGGAAAACCCTTGCATCAATATTATGAGTGGCTGTCCTCGCTGGGGGAGGCACTTGACCTGACAAAACGTCATAAAGTATCTGCTTATAGTATACTACTGATTGAAGATAAGCGCAGAAGAAAATTAAAAAAAGACTTTATATCGTATAGCATTTTCATTTCCAAGCTTCGGGAGTCATCCACAAAAAGAGGATTCGATGCATAACCTCATTTTGTAAAGTCTTTTAAAATGTTACATTGGTTTAAGATACGCTAGGTACTGAAAAGTAGTCAATCCTGTTGAATGTTGTTGCCTTGGACCACCAGATACTGGCCTCTCACAAAAAACTCTGTTTCACTTATACGAATGACGGAATATTTCATAGTGCTAAGACCAATTAAGTTGAAAAAGAATGGAACAAAAGCATTAGAAAAATGCCCAATGTAGAGGCTCTCTCTTTCTATTTTCTACTTTCTCAGGTAGTAGGTAAGAACCTTATATATTTGGAACATCTAATCTAACTGACCTAATTGGTAGGAAGCACGTCAGTCTACTGGAATGCATGGCATTTGTAATTTTTTAAACATTTCCTCACTCGTTATAAAACCTTTCCCTCATTTTAAGTGGAAAATCTTTCGAGGAAATTCACGTCTATGACATCACAACCCACTTTTCTAAAAAAAAAATCAACGTTTTATCAGCTAGTTTAGAATAATTTACACTAGGGTAGTTATTAGTTCCTATGATTTTCGTCATTAAATTGAAAGAGCCCCAGATAACTCAATTGCTTTGCCCTTAACTTCTTTCAAAATCTATTTTTTTAGCTCACTTAGTGTTTGTGAAAACACGTAGTATTCTAACTACGTGTTTTCACAAACACTAAGTGATACTTAAAATAATGCCTAAATATTATTGACCTATTGTTATTTTAACTCTCTACACCGAGAGTCGAAATTCCACCAGTACGTTTTTATTTAGGTGTTATCTAATGTTAGTGAAAACGAGCACAAGATGTATGCTACTAGTGATGCAGGTATTCAGAAGAGCACAGTAATAAGTTCACGTCACAGATTGACAGCGGCGCCGATTTGCATAGATATCGCGTGTATTTAGAACATTAACACAACTTCGTTAGAGCGAACTCCTCCGTTTCATGCGCGCCTAGTACCTGCGATTAGAACTGCGCTTGGAACGTTAGAATGTTTTTCATTAGATAGCTGTTAGAAATGTTAGAATTTATTGTTTTTTTTTGCGTATGTTAATTATTATGTTAAAATTAACACCAATAATAATTTGGTCGACTACAGTCTTTACGAAAGAATAGATAAATAATTATGTTATTTATCTATTCTTTCGTAAAGACTGTAGTCGACCAAATTATTATTGGTGTTAATTTTATTATACTAAATAAATGATCTTGTCATAGATTTTGCTATTGACCTTAAAATTAGAAACTTAGATAATTAGATATTATTACTACCAGCAATCACCATATCAATTAAATAAATAATTCTTTAATTCACCAAAAGTCAACGACATTTCAATATTCATAAGACTAAGAACATGTACTCAGTTTTATTTTATCCATGTTATAGTTTTTGTTTACTTTTTATCACCTTTACTTGTTACCCAGCTACAAAAACAATATTGTATTCCATTCTACCATTTTCGTGCCAATTTAACACATCCCGAGTCGAGTTTTATCGGAACGATAACTAGATCAGGCATTTTCACATTGCTTGTTGGAACCTAACAAGATTACTATTAATAGTAAATAGAGCTGCCGTACAATAAACAAGAACGATTATATTTAAAATTTCATAAAAAAAACTCTCTAGTCAGTTCATATCCAGTTGCCACAAACCCAGGCTCTCTATTTAGTAGGGGATGTTTTAAATAACCTGATTTTGATCTAAATACTTATTTTCTTTTATCTCAGTCATTACGTTTACTTATTTTCTTTTAACTCAGGCAACCCTGAAAATCCCTCCATCAAATTATTGATTCACTTCAAACTCAAACTTTTTGTCAGTTTCCAACAACATGATTTTGCTATAGTCAGAAATAGAAAATTATTGTTTGTTGACCAATCACAGCAAAGATTTCACGAATGTTTCTAAGCCAATGACATTTTGTGTGGAAATCGGTTGTCATCGTATCGGAAAGTTAAGTGGAATGAGAGATATTCCGTGAGGAAAAGTTTTTAACATGAATTCGGATTATGAAAAAACCAAAGAAACAATGGATGAGGATTAGGGTATAAATGAGCATTTGGTGGAAAGTATTGCCCCACAAAGGATGGGATACTTCATATCGTGTCCGGCCTGTCCTATTGTTTACACATCACAGGAGCTGAATGATGGACGCTACTGCACGTGCTGTCAAACTCGTCTCCAAAGCTTGGGCTGGTTCAATTTCAATTTCCATCGACGTGCTAACGAGAAGAAGACGGGGATAAATACTAAAATAGCGGTTAAAGTCGATGTACGTAACCAAAAAAAAAAATGTGTGTGTGTTCATAGTACGCACGTAAGAAGTTATACTTCTTTGGCGTATAAAACTATAATGTTGACTAGCAGCTAACTTCAGGGTGTATGTTGACTAGCTAACTTCAGGGTGTCGGTTTTTCGTGATGGTGTGCGCGCGCATCTTAAAAATTTACTCTCATCATTTTTCCCTAACGCGCCAAAAGAAGTATAACATCAAAAAGAAAAGTACACCGAGACACTGAGCCTACGTAGTCCTCAATCCACAAACAAACTGGTCCTTAAACTAGCCGACCCGCATCAATTTCACTCGGTGACGAATTTTCATTCAAACTTTCAACCCCTATTTTACCTGTTTAGGGGTCGAATTTTCCAGAATCTCTTTCTTAATTTAGCCCTATCTGTCCAGTGGGTTGGGCTGTGCGTTGATAGTCAGTCAGAACGATCGATTTTATAAATACACTAGCTTTTACCCGCGACTTCGTACTTAGAAACTAGTATATCGCGTCTCCTTTTTAAGGAAATATCTCGCCGACTGGTCGGCACTTCGCGTGACCAGAGGCTCACAATGTTTTCCTTTACCGAGAGAAATTGCAATGCTGAAAATCATTAGGTACTTTAAATGACGCCTAGCCTCAATGTAACGGGCATTAGGTAATCCCACAAAATGCGTAAGAAGTCGGTCAGTAAGCTCCGGGCTAGCACAACCACTCAAATAAGTTATTAGAGCAGAGATGTTATGGATATGATATTTCGGATCTGGATACGGATATGGATATAGGTATAAAATTATATCATTTTCGGATACGGGAACGGATATGTAATTATTTCGGATTATCCGTTAGTTAAAGTTAGTTTCGGATAGTTTCGGTTACGGATATAATAAAAAACTAACTAGTTATGAAAGAGGTTATTATGACTAGAAATAACAAACAAACTGCAAGATTAACGTGGCGCGCGAGCGCGGACCGGTGAAACAAAAACCTGTCGAAACATGTAGTTTTATTTAGACTCCGCCCTTATACGAAACTATCCGAAACTTGTGAAACGGATACGGTTACGGATATATTTTTATTTCGGATATCCTTTAGTTTCGGGTACAGTTACGGCTCCATAACATCCCTGGTTATTAGACCCTACAAAATACAACGGTACTTCAGTGGAATTACCCCCTAAGAATAATGATGAGGTAGGTATCCAATAAGTTTCTAGCTAAATAATAAATCTGTGCAGCTGCAGCTTGTCTCTAATGAGCTACGATGACGGTGAGGCAGTGTTGGCAACGGCTTGCTGTAATAAATAGCATTCGGTAATGAGGAATTAAGCATTCCATAGGGTTATGACCAACAAACAACTTGGCCGATGATTCGTCGATTGTTTCGTAAAATGTTTATCATCCTCAGTGTCTAACGTCATTATTAGTCCGTTATAGCAATCTATACTTATAAAATTGCCTCGACGGTCTGTTGATCGCAAGCGTGACGCTGAGCATGAGATCCTGGATTCGATTCCAGAGTCAGGCAAATTGATATTTTCCATCAGGAAGTTGTCAGTAGCAGCCACGGAGTCTGGATTTGTGCCCAGTTGATTGCAATAGGCTCGCCCCTTATTACAAGGGACTTAAACATAACTGGCGAAATATGGGCGTACTATTAGGTGAACCTCTGCTTTACCCTTCGGAGATTACAGGCGTGATGTTATGTTATGTACTTTCTTACAATTTTGACACCACGCTCTCGTTGTTTTAGCTGCATCCGATTAGACTTGTCCAATCAGACCCGAACGTTGGGGAAAGGCTAGATGATGACCTCCTTGTTCTGGGGTTCGTCATTAGACTGCTAAGTGTCATGGGGTTTGTTCACCAAGTTGAATAGAATAGAATAGAATAGAATAGAATATACATTTATTCGTTAATGGACAGCAGCAACACAAAAGAGCAGCACATACATAAACAAATAACAACACACAGCTTAACAATTAATTAAACAGCTCAACTGCGCTGAGCATGCCCATAACGAAAGGGTAACCAACTCAGCATAGCTGGGTGTAAAACACACAGCGCTGGTTTTCAGTAGGCCCCCCGCAGTGACACACGGATGAGGGTAGTAGGTAGTAAATAAATAATGTTGTTCTATTAAATGAGCATTTATATGTGTGTGATAAATAAATAATATACAATAAATATTTTTCTCACAAGGGATAACATAATTATATTAGTAATAATAGAACATGAAGAAACCTGCTAAATAAATACTTACTTACTTACTTACTTATCCGAAAACGAAACACAGTTTATTGGCATGACGCACTTCGAGCCGGCCGATGCAGCATCGACCTAAGCATTTTTAAATTACAATACCGCAATGACATTACAGTGAGAGTGCGACTACTGCCTAGTTAGTATTATTTTATTGAGCTAAATAAAACGAAACAATTGCTTCCGAGAAAGTGTATAGTGCCCGTAGACTAATAGTGCCGAGCATTGAGTTTAAAACAAAATCACACATGGATTCTGGCGATCGCAGACAACGGATTTACCACCGCCGCGCATCTACCCACATTATTTGCCGGTGAGTTGGAATAAGTGTTATCCGAATTTTTGATTACAATAAGCAGCTATAGCTTAGTGGTGTTACCGTCGGACTGCCAAGTCATACGTCTCAATTTCGAACCCAAGACACGCTCTACAATTTTTCGGATACATGTGCGTATTGTATAATTATCACTTGCTGCGGTGAAGAAAAACATCGTGAAGGAACCCAACATACCGGAGAGATATTTCTCGGCCACATGTAAAGCCAAGTCAGAGGCCCATGGGCGGTATAAAAACCCTTACACCAGGTTAGGCATTAGCCACACGATAAAGATAGATTAGAACCTGCCAGGGCTGCGGGACTGTTCGAAAGAGATACCGCGGCCCTGGAACACAAAGGACAAGGAAGGATGGGCCTTAGTCAGTACAAGTCTGACACTCCATCCGCTCTGCCCAGAGCGGGAGAATTCATTTGATGATAACCCATCCGAAAGAAAAGAAAAAGAAAGTACCCTTATTAGATCACTCTCTTGTCCGTCTGTCTGTCCCGTGTGTCACCACCGATTTTCTCAGGAACGGGTGGACCTAGCAAGTTGAGACCTTGCTTTTAACCAAAATTAACAATTCTAGGTCAACCAGAAGTACCCTATAAGTTTTGGGTCATTTGGGTTTTGGGTTGAAAAGCTATATGGTAGTTCCCGTTGACCTAGAATCACGAAATTTGGCAAGAAGCAATGTCTTATAGCACAGTAAAAATCTGAACACCACAAATATGTAGTTTAATAACAAAATACCTACAAGTTTATACGGAACCCTCGGTGCGCAAGTTCAAGACGCACTTGGCCCGGTTTTTCATCATTCTCCTGCCCTTATCCCAACTTATTTGGGATCGACGCAGCATATGTCTTCTTCTTCCATACTTCTCTATTACTCGTCTTCTCAGCAGATAGTGAAGGATCCCCCCCCCCCCTTTATATCATCCTTCACACAGTCCATCCATCGTTTCTTTGATCTTCTTCTACTTTTATAGCCATCTCATTTCTCAAATTCATACTCAACATTTTCCTCACTACATTTTCCACATTCCTCCGCATCACATGTCCATACCACGATAACTGATTACCACACAACTTTTCAGTCACCGGCGCCACTTTCAGACTTCCTCTTATGTACTCATTCCTTATTTTATCCATTCGCGTTACACCACGCATCCCCCTTAGCATTCCCTTTCCAGCCACATGCAAATAAATGCCTTTCATTCATCCCATTTGTGATCTGAGGATCCCAACTTTCTGATCTGAAGGATAGAAAAATTAATATTGGAGAATATTGACTACAGGTCCATAACCTTAAATATCCACTTAGCCATATCTGGCCATTACAATGCATTATGAAAAGTTTCAATAGATTAAATCAATCCTCAGAATACCAAAGGTTACCAAGATAATCTACGCAAGTGAGTGTTCGCCTTTATCGCTAAGTTAAGTCAAGTTACTTACTCAAGTTGAGGCTGTATAGCCAGTCAGCCTCCATCTTCCGCGCAGCCCGCACGTCTGTGCTTCCCGCAACTTATTTCCAACTTAAATCGTAACTTATTTCGAAGATAACATAAACAATATCGGAAAAACTGTGTCTAAGTTGACAGTGATGTATAAGTGTTACGTTTTTTAAGTTAAGTGACGTTTAAGTTGAGTTGCCGGTTAAGTTAGCGAGTGCAAACTTTTTGTTTTGATTTCTTTTTCTTTGATATGGTAGTGGAATGTTTAATTTTAAGTTAGTGCTCATATCTGTATCAGTTATGTGTGGAGTTTTTGTTTAAGTTACTTAACTTGGTTAAACTTTTACTTTGGTATTGCAATCGCTATTGTGTTATGTTGCACTGTCGTAAAACTACAGTTAACCTAATAGATGATTATATGGGGCCAATAAACATTGCTCTCATACAATCAAAATCGTAATTAAACTGTAAGTAGGACTTTCTTTCAGCTAAGTAGGTCATTTAATAACTCTTAAAAGCAGGATTCTGCAAAACAAATCAATCTTCCTCTTAAATATAATCATCATCATCTGCCTGCCTTTTCCCAACTATGGAGAGGTCGGCTTCCAGTCTAACCGGATGCAGCAGAGTACTAGTACATGGAGCGACTGCCTATCTGACCTGTAAAACCCAGTTAGTACTAGGTTATACGATACCCCTTGGTAAGATTGCGTGTCAGACTTTCGGGCCACTGACTGCCTGTAACTACTACAAAGATCTACAATTGACAGCCGAGACCAACTGGTTTAAAAAAAATTGTATGTAGGTAATATTTACCTAATAAATTAGTCAATCAATTTAATATATTATTATCTGAAAATAAGAAACCTTAAAAATACACCCACAAAACTTTAATCAGTCCTGGTTATAGAGAAATTAACGTACTTCATAAGTATCTTACTTCTTACTAAAATTATTAATCCGTAAGTTTGTGTGGATGGATTGCTGGATATTTGTTACTCTTTCACGCGAAACCTACGGAACGGATTTCTATGAAATTTGGCACAAAGATAGTTTATAGTTTAGGATACTTTTTATCCCGGTAGTACGCTAATAAGCTAGTATAAAATAAAAATGTTACGATGTAAAGTAAAACATTGTAAACCACTTTTTGTCTAACATCAACTACATTCTAGATTCAAACTTGACAACAACTTAACTTTACAAGTTGTGTTTAAGTTAAACTAGTTTCAAATGATTGATCTTAAGTTTCCTCTCTCTGTAATTAAGCGGTGCTAATTGCACTCCCGTGTAATAGCTAGCATAACTCTAAAACCTACTTTTATGATCGTAACATCAGTGCTCATAAGTTTAGCTAGAGTAAGGAGCTCGTGGCCGAATAATAACAGCCGCTCGCTCGAACTTCAGGTTAAGCCGCGCTTGCCGAGGTTGGTCCGTGGATGGGTGACCACCTATTTACATATGTAGATTCCTTCGTGCCTCAGAAAGCACGTTAAGCCCGTGGTCTCGGCTATCATTTAAAGATCATTGGCAGTTGTTACAATGGCCCAAAAATCTGACAACCAGTGTTACCAAGGGGTAGTGTATTACCCAGTACTATCTGGGCTGTGGAGGTCAGATAAGTAGCCCCTCCATGAAAATTACTGGTATTCAGCTGCATTCGGTTAGACTGGAAGCTGACCCCAACATGGTTGGTGGAAAAGGTTAGGCAGATGATGAACTTTAGATAGAGTTAATTAGATTTTAAGTAGCTATTTTTAGCTAAGGTGCTCTTCCGCTGTTCTTTGTTCTGCAAGATCCAAGCCAGTTGAACTGCTTCTCCGCAAATTTCTGGTGGTCCCCATTGATTCTGGCTTTTAGGACTTGCAGTGAAATATTGGAAATGGCTTGATCCATAAAAGAAAATACTAGGCAAGCATATTTTTATTGTAATCATTGTGTTAGAAGAAAAAGCTTTGATTTTTAGGGTTCCGTACCCAAAGGGTAAAACGGGACCCTATTACTAAGACTCCACTCTCTGTCTGTCCGTCTGTCACCAGACTGTATCTCATGAACCGTGATAGCTAGGCAGTTGAAATTTCCACAGATGTATTTCTGTTGCCGCTATGACAACAAATTCTAAAAACAAAATAATATAAATATTTAAGGGGAGTTCCCGTACAACAAACGTGATTATTTACCGTTTTTTTGCTCGATATTAAAAAAGGTGACGTATAACGCGAGTGAAGCCGCAGGCAAAAGCTAGTACCTCATAATTTCTCTTAATAGTAGTTACATTATGATTAATATCTGCGGGTGCAAAGGTCTAGTCGTTCTAGGAAACTTATTTGTTAGCCTACTAGATATTGCAGGAAAAACTTTCGAACAGTTAGAGTTAGAAACTCTATTTCAAATAATATAAACCTGTAATTGCCATATGTGTTTGTCTGTACTTGAATCATTTCGTTACCCTATAACATCATCATCTGCCTAGCCTATTCTCAACTATGTTGGGGTTGGCTTCCAGTCTTACCGGATGCAGCTGAATACCAGTATTTTACATGGAACGACTGGCTATCTGACCTCCACAACCTAGTTAGTACTGGATATTGTATTGTATTGTATTGTGTAACGAGCTGGTATCCGCAACTCCACGTCCAAGCGCGTATTTGCGTGCGTTAGTACTGGGTAATACGATACCCCTTGGTAAGACTGGTTGTTAGACTTTCGGGACACTGACTAACTGTAACAATTGTCATAAATCTACAAATGACAGCCGGGACCATAGGTTTAACGTGCTTTCGTGGTCCCCCATCCACGGACCAACCTAGGCAAGCGCGGCTTAATCTGAAGATCGACTCGAGCGGCTGTTATTATTTAGCCACGAGCTCCTCCAACAACGTTACACTATAAAAATCACAAATAATTCAATTTTGGAACACATCAACAAAATGCAAAAAATAGAACACTCTTTGAAACTTTTTCTAAATAATAATTATGTATGAATTAAATTCTTGAACGTATAATCTGTGGACCCAAAAGTCAGCTGTCACGCCGCCCCTAATAATTTGAATTTCGAACACAATGCAATAGTCAAAAGCGTAACTAATTGCTTTATGGAAGACGAACGATTCGTCAAGCTCTTTGATATCGACGACTCGACTACGATACGATGTTTATAACACCACTCCTGTATTGCACCAGATATATCATGTAGAGGCACGATTTAATTGACACAATTATTAGGATTATGAGTCCAGACCCTGGGCTGCTAAATTAGAAATTCGTCATGGAAAAAAGTTTTTATCCAATAAAATACACCCGACTTCCAAAAAAGGTGTAAAAAAAAATATAACTTTTGGAAGTCATCGGTTAAAACCTTAATATTATGCCAAACATTCAAATTGGCCCTAGGAATCCATGATTATCATTATCATATTAGCTTGCGTCTACTAGACTAACAAAGTTTATAACGTCAGTTTTTGGTATCACAAAAAATTTAACTTGTTAATAACCTGTTAATACTTAATTTAAATTCATAATAGATAAATTCTAGGTCGACATATTCAAGAAATGCATATAATGTAAAGTTATTATCACAAGAAGATTTCAAGTTCAAGCTTCATTTTGTAAAATGTCTCACGAAACAATTCAATACTATTCGTTGTCACACAATATTGATTACAAACTAAGTCTTTATTTAAAAAAAAAATACCGTTTCATTCGAAAACCTTTCATCACCATTTCCCTTGCCGTCTAAGTTTGGTAAAACATCTTACCCCATCGTTATGTACATGTACATCTTTAACAGCCGTCATCCCTTTTTTTATACTATTCGGGAAACTTACAGCTAACATAAGCAATGTTCTTAAACGAACTTGAAGGCCATTTACAAATTTTCACAGATAAACACATGAAACATTCGAAACAAAAAAAAACAACAAAAAAAACGGTAGGTACAAAATACTTGAACAGAGGAAAAAAAAAAACAGACAAAATAAAAAAAAAAAACAATAAAACAGAGAAAAAAATAAATAAATAACGCGATCAAATTATACAAACTAGAAGCTAAAAATTTGGGAAAGAGCTAAAAACTACATTCAGACGCAAACTACCTTAGGTCTCATATCATCGTTATCATCCAGCATTTCGTGGCCTTCCACTAATCTTATAACATCACTAGCGTCCTAGCCCGCCCCTGCATCGTACGGATTTTACAACTTGATAAAAAATCAGTGTTACTTTACTATAATTACTAGCTGATGCCCACGGCTTCGCCCGTGTGGATGTTAGTTATTGCGAACAAAAGTAATCATTAAATTCTTCTCCCGTTCCCGCAGCAAAAACTTGACAAATTATATACTAAACCTTCCTCGAGAACCACTCTATCCATTGGTAAAAACAGCAAAAAAATCGGTGCAGTAGTTTTTGAGTTTATCGCGAACAAACAGACAGATGTGGCGGAGGAATTTGTTTTTATAATATGTAGTAATGTTAGTGGAATTATACAAAAATCTTTCTGGAATAAATTCCCCAAGTGATATTACAAACCGCATCAAAATCCATTGTGCAATTTTGTAGAACAACGCGCGGTCACAGACTGAATTGAAAACGACTTTCGTTCGTGTGAAATTATTATTACATAAAAATATTACTTCACCATTTGAATCGGATTTTAATAATAATTTCAAGGGTTTTAATTTTTTTGCACGGATCCCTAATCTTTTTTTCTATAATAAAAGTAGCCTGAGTTACTCCTTGTAACATCAGTTATCTGCCAGTTAAGTCTCGTCAAAATTGTTCCAGCCGTTTCGGTGATTAACCGGAACCAACAGACAGACAGACATTTTTTTGTTGTAAGTTCCTTATACTTACGGGGTGGAAGGGACACCGACGCGAAAACGGTTACCACGTAATCAGTACCTCATTCTGAGCCCCAAAAATCAGCTGTGGAAACAGGAGACAGCTTTTTTTTTTTTAATAACCGCTGAAAAGTTTCAGAATGCTATACTGAATACATAGTAGCCGTTTACGCGCGCCTTCTAGCCCCGTTTACTTTCATATCCATTTAATAAAAGCTGTTATTTTAAAATTACAAACAGATACTTAAATTTTACTTATATGTAATGTTAATTGTATTATTCACGAAAACTTTCTCCAAAGCATTATCACTAAAAACCGCTTCAAAATCCATTGTGCGATTTTGAAGAACAAGGCGGTCACACGGACAGACATTAAATCTGCTTTAATTCATAATATCTGCTAGTGCTTTCTCTCTACCGTCTATCTTTTGTTTCCACCACGTATGTACATTGTATTCTTTAATGAACTCTTCACCATTTACACCGTGTGCCACACGAACAGTACCTCCACATTACACTCCCTTGAACTAATAAATATCATCCGATCTGGCCCCTTATCTTATCTTCTCAGCGGCTTTCTATAAATTATCGGTATCTAATGCACATATTATGTAGTCCCTTTTAATGTAAGCGATCTCTTAGTTTACATTACATTGAACTAGGAACGACTCGTAGTCCGTAGCTACTGCTTTAGTCTCGGTTATGGAGATTTTGTTGATTATTCTGTCCTTGAATGGGTTTTAACTATTATTGGAACTGCTGAGAAGAATTGCTTTCTGTTTATTTGTGCAATGTGCATTTCTACTTACTCTCTCTTAATTACAACCATTTTTTTCTTTTCTGACGGTTTTAATTTGATAAAAGATCGTTTTCTTTCGAACCGTAAATATCATAAAACATTTGATATTTTGAATTTTTTTTAAATCATGCAAAGATTGTCCTCAAAATTTTTAAAATTCTTGCTTAACAGCAATCTTGTAACAGACAATTTTCTATAGCATCCTCCTAACTTCTAGCTGCTTGAAACCTGGTGTGGACTGGACTTTTAGGTACCTTTCTTCTCGTTTCTTTCTGATGACATACGTATTTAATTGATAGTGACTGATCAGGTTCACTTAAACCTAAACCTAAAGACATTCTATCAGCGTTAAGTATAGTGGTAAAATCGACAATGTATTGGACTTACATAAGCTACTACAAGTCAATCCTACCGTAAATCGTTGTTGAAATACGAACCGCATTGAAAGAGATCGACACATTGTCTAGTCCTATGATGCCGCAACCAAGATTTTCTCAGAACTAGGGAACTTGTAAACGATTAATAATTATTATTGTAGTATCATCTCGCATTTTGATTAGCATGCACGTTGATATTGGATAGTATAAGACACCTTGCAAACAAAAAAAACTTATTCAGAATCGGTTCATCTGTTCAGAAGTTATGTTGCCACAGACAGACACAGGCTTCCTTTTTGGTCGGGGGCTAAAAACATAGTATAATTTAATTATTTTTGTTTGGTTTTTAAAATATATAGGATTACACAACTCTAAAAAACCTATTCATAATAACCCTAAAGTATTAGTCAGCTAAAGATAACATAAAATACTTAATTACTAACCAATCACCCGATTATGACGATATTCCTCAAAAAACAACAATCAATATGTTTTTTGTGGTATTATGAATATCCGATTAAAAAATACTTATAAAGAAGTCCAATTAGTGATGTTTTTAATTAGCTTGTACGAGGGCAATGACATCCAACTGTTCTAGAGTTTAGAGAGCAAAGTTCACTGACATACATTGCGAATTAATTGAGTACCTAATTAATAATATAACAATTTAATTTTCTATCCTACTTGTATAAACTAATTTATTCATATTGCCAAAAGCCTTTGAAAGCGATGAGTTAATAAGTGCGAGTTGGACTCGCCCATGAAGGAATCCGAACCATAGTAGGGGAGCCCGCTTTAATTTTTTAGGGTAAGTATAAAAAAAAGTTGGGGCTCCCTTAATTTTTTAATTCATTTTTATTGTTGTTTTATAGCAGCAACAGAACTACACATTCTGTGAAAATTTCAACAATTTACCTATTACAGATCATGAGATACAGCCCGGTGACGGACGGACGGACGGACGGACAGCGGAGGCTTAGTAATAGGGTCCCGTTGGTTGCCTTTCGGGTACGGAACCCTAAAAAACAGGCTTTATACAGTTATTATGCACCCAAGTCCCTCATGTTAGACATAGAAATTGTAACTTATCAAAATGACTATTGTTGTCGGATCTTCATCACACCATCCTCTTGGATTGAGGCCGCACGGGTCGATCTTCAAGGTTAAGCAACGCTTGCCAAGGTCAGTCCGTGGATGGGTGAACATCCATTACACACGGAGTTTCCGCCTCGGACAGCGCGTTAAGCCGGTGGTCCCGGCTGTCCTTTGTACATCTTTGACCGTTACAGGCACTCAGTGGCCCGAAAGTCTGACAACCAGTTTTACTAATTGGACTTTTACTGGGGATACCTGGGTGGTCAGGAATCCAATAAACCAGTTTACTATTCGTACCTACTTGGGCAACCGAGCTCTGCTCTGGTGAAAATTGAGAAAACGAGTTTTCCCAAATATGAGACGTAGCTAGATCGAATTTTCGTCCCCGTGAACCACCATAGTGCAACTTTCGTTTCATCGTTTGAGCCGTTTTAGAGAACGGGATTACGAATATTGCTTATTTAATTGGGTAGGATAGGTCCTATCCTACCCTATGGGATGGCGAACTAATGGCACGCGTGCCATTGATGGTACGCAACACAATATTTTGAGCACGCCACCGATCAAAATCGTTTGCATTTTAGTTCAAAATAACTAGGTTCACTAAATATATTACTAAAAGTTTTCTTATAAGAAGTTACAACCCTAATATAAGTTGTTTGTCGTCTAATCTGCAACAACAGAAATCACACTAATGTTACCTACTTTAATTTGAATTACCTACACATAAACGTAATATTCAGTGCAAAATGTATATTTGGTAATAAATTAAAAGTTTTTATTTTACAGTAACTATTTAGTTTTTTGCCCCTCAATCATCATCATCTGCCTAGCCTTTTCCCAACTGTGTCGGCTTCCAGTCTAACCGGATGCAGCTGAATACCTGTGTTTTTTTTTGCCCAATAATCAACATCTCCCAACATTAAAATAACCTGGGTACATGGAAGTTCCCGGGTCCTACACCAGTCTATTTCCATCGACAAACAGACGAGCTAACCTCTATCTAATCAGCCAATGTCCACCCACTAGAATCGAACTATCTATTCAATATACTCAGTGTCTCAGTACAACTCCAGATTTATATCTAGGTTGATTTCCATGGCACTATATCCATATTAGGGATTACTTTTTCAAGTTTAGCAAGAAATTAAATCAGTGGAATCTCAAGATAGATGTCTAGCGACCCTTTCTCCGTTTTAGGGATGATTACTATTCAAACCGCAATCTATATAAAAGCAAAAAAATATTTCTTTTTATTTTTCCCGACTAAGATGAACATAAATCGAAAGATTCTAGGTCCCACAGGTGATGTAAGATACATATTACATAGGTTGATACGTCTAGCTGTCATATCTACTGAAATAATTAAAATAAATGATGATTTTTGTATCAAGTTTTGTATCAATTTTCACTGCAGCCATTTGACGTTTCGGTTAATTCAAAATGGCTGATGCCCAACGTCGCATCTATTTGTGTAAAGGTTTTTATACTTTTTATTTAGTTCTTTCGGTAGCTCAGTTTTAATTATTTATTTTACATTACTTTTATAGGATTACAATGCAATAAACTCCTACATTTTACCATCCATAACATAAGCTTTTCAAAGAACGGACAATAAATGTGTGTCAAGTGAGAATTGACGTTGTAATTCAATGATGTGACGGCGGCCACCTTGAATACAAAATGGCGTCGTTCAGTGTGTTCCGGTTTCTGGTGCTGTTGGCGGCACTGGTGTGGATCCTGGCTGAAGAGAAGAACGAGACTCGGAGACCCTACCCGTGGACTAATGGCAGTTGGTTGTGAGTAAAGCTTTTATAAGGTTGTTTTTTCACTTCTTTTAATTATTATAATCTTGTTGATGAAGAAATTCCATGTTTATTAAGCATTTACCCTTATTCAGCATAATTTTTCGAAAGGGAAATCATCAAATGACTTCTCCAGCTCTGGGCAGAGCGGAAGGGAGTGTCAGACTGGTACTGACTAAAACCCATCCATGTTCCTTCCTTACCCTTAGTGTTCCAGGGCCGCGGTGTCTCTTTCGAACAGTCCCGCAGCCCTGACAGGCAGGGATAAACTCCTTATGTACAGACTCCAGCACATCAAGATACTTCTATCTGTCAAGTTTCTTTAATAGATTTTCAACATTCACATCTATAAAGCATTAGGTTTAAGTTTGATTGGGAAAATTTGTCAGTTTCGGGTAGCTTGTTGTGCGTCTATACATCGCGTTCTTAGACGAAAGCATATAATCCAAAAAAAGTCTGCACGTATATACAAGCAATAGAAACACCAAATAATAGTTAATGTACGTATGTATGTTTTATAGCAAGTCTAGACGTGTCTCAGGTGGCGTTAGAGCTATAATAAATCCGCGTTTTATGTGACTCGGTGACGAATTCAGATTGGGTGTGCGAGCGAACTCTTTGAAATGAGAGTTATTTTCAGGATTCCAGGTGTATGAGGAGATTTAAATTAGATACTATTCAAGTTTCCTTTAGTTATAATATGGCTAATGGTTTATTGTAACTAAGTAATGACATTTAGCATACAGTTTTCCCTCATGGATATTTGGTACTAGCACTTCGCCCGCGACTTCTTCCGCGAAATATGCATGATCATATTCCTTATAATTAAACTTTCTATAGGTCTTTCTTATGGTTAAAATCGGTCCAATAGTTTTTGAGTTTATTCTTTACAAACTTATAAAAATACAAATCTTTCCTCTTTACAATATTAGTGTAGATCATAGGTATTGCATGGTGGACAAAATGAAAACGGTGATAATAAAACTGTTCCGTCTCACCAGAGGGTGTGTTGTGTTTCTCAAAAACAGTTTGTCGGATAGGCAAACGCTCCGATGGAACAGAAAAGGTTTCACTGAATTCAATTTCACTTACAATATAGGGTGTAAACAGACTCTTCACGAAGCCGTCAACCAAGCATTATGTACATCAAACTAAGTAACTTTACGCAAAAATTAGTGCTGGGAAACGACTTTTTTTTTGGGCTGAACAATCACGTTTTACTGTAGGACTCAATGTAACGCACTCAAAACATTGTGCTAATGGATGGATTGAATAGTAAGGGAGTCCTGAAGGTGTTTAAAGTAAAATTCTTACATGAAAAACATGTATTTAAAAAAAAAACTTGTAAAAATGGTGGAACGTGGACCCCCAATATCTCCATAACTAGAAGGTGGTTGACGGCTTCGTGAAGGTCCGTTTACACTCTGTATACAGTTGCAGGCATACAAAATGCCTTAAGTGTATTAATAGCCCGTGCGGTTCCCACTGCTGAGACACAGGTCAAACTCAAACTCTTTATTGCATTCATGTGTACATTTAGTTGTTACGTATATATGTAAGTAAGTTCCACACCTGGTTATGGGCACGGCAACATAAAGGGTGTAAAAAGACTCTTAAAGAATATATGTTAACTAAGAGCTGTATCCACGAGAACACTGCCGACAAACTGTCCTGCAGTTTGGCAGAAGATTTTGTTTTACCCACTTATGTAAACTTAGTTTGAAATAAATAAAAAAAAAGAAGCCGAAAGGCACTTGTTCTGCCCATCACTGCGATCATTTTTTTGTTCTAGATCATACCTGGGAACCTTTTATGGAGATATTAGGGGTCAAAGTTTCAACTTCTTCTCAAGTTTTTTTTTTAATACATGTTTTTAATTTATTTATTTTTTACTTTAGACACCTCCACGACCCGTACTATTCAATTCATCCATCAGCAACACATTTTGAGTGCATTACATTGAGTCCTACCGTAAAACGTGACTTTTCACCCCAAAAAAAAGTCGTTTCCCAGTAATAATTTTTTGCGTAAAGTTACTTAGTTTGATGTACGAAACCCTTGGTTGACGGCTTCTTGAAAGCTCCGTATACACCCTGTATACAGCTGCAGGCATACAAAATGTCTTACGTGTACCCATGACGTTCCCACTGCTGACACACATGTCGAACTCAAACTCTTTTTTGCATTCATGTGTACATTTAGTTGTTACATATATGTAAGTAAGTTCCAACTTGAAACCCGGTTAGGGCACGGCAACATATAGATTGGACAAAACAAGAGTCCAGTGAGTAGTAGCATACTGGATTGCAAGTTTGATAAACAAATATAATTATTATCCTTTTCTTAGGTCTCTTCTGTATGAGTTTTTCCTCAATGATGTAAACAGGCGAATGCTCCCGGTGAGGGAGCGTCTTAAAAAGCACAACAAGTTACATAACATAACATAACGAATGTACTCGTAATCCCCGAAAGCTTAAGCAGAGGTCGACCTAATAGTACACCCACGTTTCGCTAGTGATGTTCAAGTCCCATGTAATAGGGGGCGAGCGTATTTCCGGCAACCGGGCACAAATCCAGACTCCGTGGCCGCTACTGGTAAATTTCTGATGGAAAAACCCACCCGGACCTCATGCTCATCAGTCGCGCTTGCAACCACTAGTTATTATGTTAATATCGGGAGAAGCAAGAGTAAATGAATCTATTTATTCAACGGTAACCATTTAATGAATTAACATAGACGGTAATGCGAGTTGAGCTCCACGACGCCGGGGGTGTCCTTCCGCGCGCCGTACAACCAGAACTCGTAACTCAGCGACGTGAGCTGGCTACTTATGAACGACAGCGTTAATGAATCCTGGAAACAATCATATTTTAGTCATTAGTAAACTTAACATAGTGTCACGCCTGTTATCACCGAAGGGATAAGCAGAGAATGTCACCAAAGAGTACACAAACATCTCCCAAGTTATGTTTAAGTACCGTGTAAGGGGGTGATCCTATTGCCATCGACCGGGCCTAAATCAAAACTCCGTGGCTGAAACTGAGAAATTCCTGATGATAAATAACACTTAGCCCAAACTGCGAATGGAACCCAGGACCTAATGGACGTTACTAGTAGAGTTGTTTGTAAAAATAAATGTGGGAAGTTACTGACGCCATTTCAGTCTAAAAGCATCTGTGGCATAATAAGAAGGGTTACTAGAGAAATGACAAAAATATGAAACATTCAACTTCTGTCCATGAATTTGGCTTTGAAAATCGCTTTGCTGTTGATTCAAAATTTGACAGCAGTCTTCTTATCATCAAATGAGCAAAAAATCCATCCTTCAGAATAATACATCATGATCTTAGAGTGATTGAAACGCCTACAGAAAAACAACACGCAATATTTTTACTTGCGAATTGTATAGTTTTAGTCCAGTCAGGCGCTGTTAACAGCGTTT
Source organism: Lycophotia porphyrea (assembly GCA_950005105.1). Classification (NCBI taxonomy): domain Eukaryota; kingdom Metazoa; phylum Arthropoda; class Insecta; order Lepidoptera; family Noctuidae; genus Lycophotia; species Lycophotia porphyrea. Next base: position 4,448,865 of record OX465407.1, on the reverse strand, counting down.
CATCATCTGCTTAGCCTTTTCCCAACTATGTTGGGGTCGGCTTCCAGTCTAACCGTATGCAGCTGAATACCAGTATTATATTCGAAGTGAATGCCTATCTCCACAACCAAGTTAGTACTCGGTGATACGATACTCCTTGGTAAGAAGATTGCGCTGTCAGCAGTTTGCTCTTACAAATTGAAATAAATCTTTAAACTTTTTTTTACTGACCTGCAGAACTCCTCCATCATCAATATACCCCTCACTCCCTGGTCCGTCTATGTACAGGATCACCTTGAAGCCCGTTATGACGTATTCTCCGTCGTCTGCTATCGCATTTTCCTGGAACAGGTCAATAGTACGGTCAACGATCATCATCTGCCTAATTTTTTCCCAACTTTGTTGGGGTCAGCTTCCAGTCTAACCGGATGCAGAGTAATACCAGTATTTTACATGAAGCGATTGCTTTTCTGACCTCCACAACCCTAACTGGGTTAATAGTACTAGGTAATACGATATCCCTTGATAAGACTGGTTATCAGACTTTCGTCAATGGTACGGCCTGTCAAAAAACCAAATTCAAATTTTCTCAATCCACCTTGAATCTATTGAAGAAATTTGACAGATGAGCTTGATGTGCTGGCGTCTGTACGTACACTTGAGTGCACAGGCCTTGTAGATCTAGGCCAGCTAGACACGGCATTAGGTTTTTGCATTAGGTTTTTGCACTAGTAAAATCTAGTGAAATCTGCTTTAGAAGACCTAGCTAGTGCCAGAAGTTGGCTTTTCAATTGGTTGATCAAACATTCGTTTTTTTTTTTGACTCGATAAAGCTATTATTGTAAATTTGCGTCGCTGTTGGCTCTAGTTTAGTTTCGCGACTGAACAAATTCACAAATAAGGTTTTTTTAAACACTTACACAATTGAAGATGAACCCAAAATACCCGGGGGCCTAAAAGAAAAAACATAATATTTTATCTAATCGTGCACGTTTTGAAAAGGTGATTATGTTGAACTCACTTATAAATGGTTTCAACGTCAAGGAGTCTCCTAAAGCGTTGACAACCTTGGAGGTACAGAAAACTCAAATGTAGATACAAACCACGGCAATTCTTCTGGTAGTAATAGCTAACTTATGACTGACCACTTACAGTCTACGGGTATACGTGTGTCTTATAAGAAGAAGAAGAAATAGTATTTATTTAACTCGCACAGAACAAAACAATAATACAAATTTTAAAAAGGAAAACAATAAAAAGACATACTTAAGACCCCATATATTCTATGTAGTAATGGAGACAATAGAGAATAACCAAAAACAGTGTCTAAGTAGGGCACACGTCTCCGGAAAAGCTCTCTGCGGTTGTTGCTCTCAAAAAGCCAAGTATTTAATTGTATAATCAAATATTTAGTCCTTACTTTATGCTCCGGTGGATATCGAAGCGTGAGGTTCACATCTTGCACGGGAAACGTCCAGCCCTTGGTCCCGTACACCATCAGAACACTACCTGTGAAAGTATGCGATATTTCATTAGAAATAAGTATTTACATAACATAACATCACGCCTGTAATCCCCGTAGGGTTAAACAGAGGTGTACTTAATAGCACACCCAAGTTTTGCCAGTTATTTTAAGTCCCATGTAATAGGGGGTCAGCCTATTGCAACCGGGCACGAATCCAAACTTTGTGGTTGCTACTGAGTAGTTCCTGATGGAAATCCCAATAGCACTTTGACAAATTAGTATTTACCCCTTTTTTATTTCGGATGAGAAATCATCAAATGTCTTCTCCCGCTCTGGGCAAAGCGGAAGGGAGTGTCAGACTTGTACTGACTAAAACCCATCCATGTTCCTTCCTTGCCCTTTGTGTTCCAGGGCCACGGTATCTCATTTGAACAGTCCCGCAGCCCTAGCAGGCATTAGTATTTACCCCCTTATTTAGGTATTGCATTCATTCTGGTCTCTCCGGTCGGGCCGGAGCCGTCCCATCGGACTGTGTGTGTGTAAAGAAAGAGGGAGTGCACCTGTGTCTGCGTACTAACTTGTGCACTGTAAGGGTTGCACCTGATCTTATAGCTCGGAATTTCATTTTATCATGCTCCTATCCTTTTTCGTCGCTAAAAAAGGCATTTGCTAGAGCGAGAAACACAGCATGCTGCCGAGCGCATCGTCGATACCGCCGTTTGCGATAGCAATCCCGCTAGATGCGGCGCAACCCTTAATATTTCCCGCGTCAATTGCTAGTATCCTGCTAGTATATTTTTGCCTTTTATTATTGACGCAAAAAAATCAACAATCATATTACATTTCAACGGAGAAGCAGCAAAATAAATAAGTAATCTATTTAATCAAGAGATATCTAGATCCATCACTGATAGCTAGGTAATAGGTAGAGATGTTAGATTATTGTAAAGTGCTATGACATTATAGTGTAATTATTTACTTATTATTCGAGTGAACACTAAAGAGACGCACAATTTGTTTACAACTTAGTATATAATTGATATGTAGATTGCGTTCCTGTAATAGGCAGTAGGTACGTATCACTTCACTATCACTACATATTATTAAACAAAGTCCTCTGCCGCGTCTGTGTGTCTGTTCGCGGTAAACTCAAAAACTACTGCACCGATTTTTATGCTGTTTCCACCAATGGATAGAGTGGTTATCGAGGAAGGTTTTAGTATATAATTTGTCAAGTTTTTGTTGCGGGAACGCGATCAAAATTTCATGATTACTTTTGGTCGCGATAACCGACATCCACGCGGGCAAAGCCGCGGCCATCAGCTAGTATGTATATATTAAGTTAGAACATCGTAAATAGCTCACTATCACAAATAGTCTATAGATGCATTTACTAATTACTCAAGTAGGCCAATCTGTTTCCAACCTAAGTCTAATTTATAGATATAGTGTTGGCCACGACCTTCGTTCGCTTGTAATTATTAATAATAATACTAGCTGACCCCGCAAACGTTGTTCTGCCAAATAAATTATGGTGTGAAATATACTTAACGACCTATTCTCATACCTACCAAATATACATAAAAAAATCATAAAAATCGGTCGAGCCGTTTTTAAGAAGTGCCACCACAAACACCGTGACACGAGATTTTTATATTTATAGATAGATTACTTCCTGGATCGAATTTCTTAAAGAATTTAATTGGATTTAATTTATTTTCACGGAATTCTAATCCCTTTTTAAACATAAAAGTACGTTACTCCTTATAGCATCAGCTATCTGCCAGTAAAATTCCCGTCAAAATCGATCCAGCCGTTTCGTAGATCAGCTGGAACAAACAGACAGACAGGCAATTTTTTTTAAAAATTGCAAACATACTTCAACTTGGTTTATTTGTATAGAAGATAAAAATGTATAAATATTATAGTTTGTGTGAAAGGTGATAAATAATCAAACCGCCAAACAAAAGTGGTGGAATAGGTCTAGCAGGCTCTGATTAGTAAATGTTGATTGAAGAGTTGTAGGCTATGATGCCGTAGCGACTGCTTGGAAAACCAGGGATATCATGCTCTTTGACTCTAATGTGAATAACCTTTCACGTATATATAAAGGGGAATATAATATCTAACGCATACAGGAAAACGTTAAAATTGATAGCTACAACATCCAGTATTTCTACGTATCATTGTTATAAATAAATGAAGTATTATTATCAATGTTTATAGAATACATAAATAATCTTTCAACGATAACTCAAGTAGGTATCCGTATACTAGATTTTGGATATAGTCAGTTACTGAACTGCGTAGTTTTGTCGTTCATTAGGTCATCATCTGCCTAGCCTTTTCCCAAGTATGTTGGGGCGGCTTCCAGCTAACTGTATGCAGCTAAACACCAGAATTTTACAAAACAGATAAGCATTAACTCCATGTAAAATTTTTGGGCCACTGACTACCTGTATCGACTGACAAAATTCTTCAAATGACAGCCGAAACCAACGGCTCAGCGTGCCTGTTGAGGTACGGTCCTCCGTACCTCAAAAAGTCTCGGTATGTAGTGGTCAGCCAACCACGGACTAATCGTGAAGCATGGCTTTACCTCAATGATCGACCCGTTGGTCTGATATTAATTTGTCAGAGCTTCTCTTAAGTAACAATGATAAGGCAAAAACATTTTTTGTCGATTAAGACAAACACTGTCATTTAGCTTTATGGCGATATAGGCAGTAAAACAAAAAGCAAAGCAATATTGGATTGACTCGGGCTAATCAACCCTGTTGACATTCGTCGTAGCTATATGAAACAACATGAAAACATCTGCCACTTATGTGGGCCTGGTACATTGTCTTAACAATATCTTAGTAGAGTGCTTCAAGCAAATGAAGTATTTCAAAATATCACAACAAAAAGATAAGATATGATAGTTAGTAAAAGGAAAAACTGCATCGAAATAAGTTTCTCGAAGTAAATAACATCTTCTGAAAATCAGTGCGTTGTGTCATAGTATGAAAAAATAGGCCTGAAACAGAATTTTATTTGATAGAGTTCAGTATACTCAATCAGGCTCATAATTGACGTGTCCCACTGCAGGGCAAAGGCCTCCCTTCCCTCTTTCCGTTTATCTTTTTCTTTGGCTATTTGGGCCCAATCCTTTTCTTAAGAGTCCAGCTCCACTTTGGCCCAATTTTGATGTGACATGCGGCATCATGGCCTGCCCAGTTCCATTTAATTTAGGGGCTGTGTTGTAAACGTCTGCGATTTGGGTCTTGGATCACAGTATACTGTTTCGTGTACGGTCAGAAATTTTGACTCCTAGTATACTTCGTTACATGGCTCGCTGGCAGACCCTGTTAATATATATTTGCGAATGCTATTAATTTTTTTATTTGCTTTGTAAGTATGCTGAAAAACTTTTCTTTCGGCTTTTTCTCAAAAGCTCTTTTCCCGTAATGTTTGACATGGTCAAAGCATGAGCAGAAATAGTCTATGACGTTTCCCACTGGTGGGACACAGCCTTCCTCTTTGTGAGAAGGAATGGACCCATAGTGGATGTCACAAATGTCTTTGAATTTTTGGCTCTAGGACTTGCCAGTCTCCAAGCATCGACATCATTCTATCTTAAAATCAATAACTCCAACACTAACCTTCAATAAGAGAGTCCAACGAGCAATAATACTTGTTGACCGTCTGATAAACTGTCGAGTCGACTTGTCTTGCTCCATTATTATTATTGGGATGGTTTCCAAAGAACTTCACTTGACTCACACCATCATACGCCTCGATCTCCGGCTTGATAACTTGCACTATTTCACTTTCCACAATAACCACATAAAACACGGTAACACATGATATTAATATTCTTATATTTCCATTCATAACGTAGACACGAAAACGGCGAGTAAGTAAAAGCGGCAAGCATATCGTACGCTCATTAAATGTAAAGATTAATTAACCCTGATTAGGAATGTAATTAAAATAATATTTAGTGATAAGATAAGAGTCGATATTTTGGTGATAAATGCTGTGTTGATATCGGATCCTAGCGGATCGAACCCGCGACTGAGGCGATTGAATACCTTGCGTGAATAGAGCGTACCTGAGTGATTAGATAGCTCAAATTCGATCCTCATAAGCAGATGGTCGCAGCTATAATAATGTTTGGGTGTAACAATGATAAGGAAAAAGTAGGAAGTCAGTGACAGAACTGCTATCATATCACCTGTTTCTATTCCCCGAAAAAATAATCAGAGGTGTATACTGTGCAGTACGTACGCCGTACAGCCTTGGCTCCCGGCTGTCATTTATAGATCTTTGACAGTCGTTATAGGTAGTCAATGGCCTGAAAGTCTGACAACCATTCTTACCAAAGGGTATCGTATTACCCAGTACATCTCTATGCTGCATGCGTGCAGTCGCTCCATGTTAAATCCCGTTAATACCCGTTAATATCCGTTAATACCCGGTTAGACAGGAAGCCAACCACAACATAGTTGGAAAAAAGGTTAGGCAGATGTGGTGGTGTGGTGGAAAGGTGGTATACTGTGCAGTATCCTAGTCGCAAGTTATGTCTTATAATAGTTCTACGCAAAAGGGGCTGAGGCTTTAACAAGATTACCATGATCTGACCACAAATCTAGACTCCGGGATAGCTACTCTTCCTGAAAACCACTCAATACTGCGTTCGTACTTGACTGAAAACACAGACAATTTCGATCAGTTCCGGGGACAGAAAATATCAATTATTGCGCTAGACCTCATATGAAATAGGTACTACAGTCAATTACAAAAACAACTGAAAACAAAAAAAAAGAATCAACCAACCACTATTCCAAAAGTCCAATAAAAACTTCAAATATTCAAAGTTTATGACGCTCAATAAACGAACTGATACATAAAGAGGATCTACATAAGTGAATAATTAATAAAACCTTCTCGAAACCGGTTGTGCTTACAAAAACGGCTCCGATCACCCTTTTGATCTCTTCTAACCCTCATTAGGGCTACTTAAACATTATTATAGGCCATTATAATCACGCTTCGTTCAAAGTTGTGGTAACTTATGGACCATAGAATATGCTCTATGGATTTATGGGAGGTGATAATGCGTACTTTATTGTCGTTGCGACGTTTTATAATGTTTTGTTTTATCTCTGTTATAAATAAGAGATGTGTGAAGAGGTTTTCTTGATTGGGCTGAGACAATAGTTTTATTACTTAACTAGCCTTTGCTCATTGTTTCGCCCGTGTTGCTGTGGTATATTTGGTAGAAAAACGTTCTTACTAGGTACGGGGATAACCGGATAAGAAGTATCCTGTGTCCTCGCTCCTGTGTTCCAAACATCAAAATTTGTTCAGTCGCTAAGGTGTCAAAATGTAATAAACAAACACACAGAGAAACTTTTCTTTCATAATATTGGTATGGAGTTCTAAAGTCTTCGCGTGAGGAACAATGTTTCTTTGTAACTGATATCAACATCATTAACAAATTACCTAAATCGTTTCCTATCATACCTATCTCATAAAATAGAAAACCTCAACACGTTAGCACATTAACACACCCTTATAAAGACAAACCACGAAACTTCTACCAGCAGACCAATGCAAGATGGCCGCCAAACTGCTACTGTTCACCGCACTCCTGTCATTGTCTGCGATCCTAGTACACGCTAGAGCTCGTGGTAGTTTCAACATTGGAAATACTTTTGGTGCTCATTTAATATACCACGAAACGCATCACAAATATCCTATTCCTTTCATGATAAGGGACGAAGATTTTACCGTGAGCGGAGTCAACAACGAAATTATTGAAGATGTGATTGTGAACGATTTAGAGGGAACGGGGCTGAGCTATATCAAAGATGGCGGTGTTGGACAGCATAATGTGACAATACATTTGGAAAGTCCAAGAGGAGATGGGTATAAGTTTTTAGTTGAAGTGTATGCTATTTGATTTGTTGTTGATGAATAAATTGTTGAGTGAAACGTTTTGATTGTTTTATTGTAGCTTGCGAGTTTATACTTACAAATTATAAAACGTGGAAGGGACACCGACGCTAAGACTGTGTTTTGTTGTCCACCAAAGATGAGTTAGGATGCGTAGCGAGGGATATGTGTGAAACCAACCAATAATATCGCTTCTTTTTCACAGTTTGAGTTATTCTAACTATGTGATTGGTTAGTTTCACACTTTTCCCTCGCTATGTAATCTCGTTCATCTCTAAACGCAGCCTAAAACGGTTACCACGTAATCAGTACATCATTCTGAACCCCACACCCCCGTTTGAGCGTTCGGTGTCACTACCACCCTGTCTGTTTACAAAGACATATTGTACTCTTACTACAACAATTTCAACAGTTGCGTTGTTGTTCAGTTGGTTTTGCTGAAAGCCTTTAGACTTCTGCGAATTTCATCCTCATCTAGGTCCTACCAGCGTTCCTTTGTAGGCCAAAGCTTAATAACTTCTTGTAATAGCTCTCCGTCAAAATTCAGTAAGGGCTCTGCTCTTCCCACTATCATGAACTAAGCGACCACTATTTCAGCATCACCTCTTGATTCCAAACTACCTGGAAAAAGATGTGGCGGCTTCTGTCTGGTCACATTCTGGCGGCAAGCAAATCGTACATCGTGCGAGCAGAGTTATCTACGAGAGTGAGATATACTTATACAATAGCCCAACTACAGCCGTTCGGCAGTTGCCTACCAGACGTAGAGCAACAGTCGTGGGTTCGAACCCAGGCGCATTTGTTTGTGTAATTGATTTCATTACCACTGCTCTCAAGACGGTGAAGGTAAGCATCGTGAGGAAACCGGCATGTCCTAGAACCAAAAAATCGAAGACATGTGACATACCCGCACTGGGCCCGCGTGGTGGATTATAACCCGTTCCCTCTCATAGAGACGCCTCTGTCCCAGCAGTGGGAACATTATAGGCTGATTATTCTAATAGACACAACTGTTCCACTTCTATGAAGTTAAAGGACCACCAAGCTGATCATCGACCTTAAGCCAAAACAATGGTATTGTTAAACGAATAACCAATTATAATTATCAGGATCATTGGTAAAATCAAATTAACTATCAATTTATTATTAATGGCGTTATTGAACATTCATTAATTTAATATCGTATTCCTTAATTACAATTTAAATATTTTACACATCAAAGTAGCTGTACAAGTTCGCTGATATGGAATATTTTAATTTAATGAGTTTAATAATGATGGTCATAAGAATCATAGGTCTCCGTATCTTTGTTTCCTTAGCTTGCGGCCAAACACAAGCCCGTATTTTAAAAAAAAAGTGTGTGTGTGTACTTATTACGCACGTAAGAAGTTATACTTCTTTGGCGTGTAAAACTAAAATTTTGACTAGTTAACTTCAGGGTGTATGTTGACTAGCTAACTTCAGGGTGTCGGTTTTTCGTGGCGGTGTGCACGCGCATCGTAAAAATTTACTCTAACTATTTTTCCCTAACGCGCCAAAAGAAGTATAACTTCAAAATGCGCTTTACGTTGTAACCAAAATAGGTTACTTGAGATAACAATGTACGCTTTGTCAACCATCTCTCTGCAACACAGTCAACTGCCAGAAATAGTAGGCCTCTCCCAAAACTGACATCTCTTAGCTCTATTTTATGTCTGATGCTGAGCTGAGCGTCTCAGGCTACCTTTTCTCGATTTACTGGCTCAATTTGAGGACTCATCTGCTCTACCCTCTGTCTGTTCTGCGACTGAAAAGTCGATTTAAAAAAAATACAATACAGTGGGTGACAACATTGTTGCAGACATCTTAATGTACAACATACATAACTGCCTCACAGTCACAGATAGGTTATGTTAGGTCAGGTGGGTTTATTACCGTTTCAGCTCGCATACGTTAAAACCTAACCTTAACGAAATATATATGTAATATAATATACATGCATTAAAAAAAAAACATGTATGCAATCCACACGTACAGATACACTGTATAATGCTTTCTATCTCATTTTCTCCCACGTCAAATCTTATGAATTTATGTGGCTGTCTCTTTTTGTTGTCTCTTTTTTATTGTCGCTTTATCTTTCATCGACTTTAAAATCACAACAATGCTAAAGATGTTTCCACTTCAATAATATATGTTGGAATTCGCTTCGAGCCTCCACAACGAACGCAACTTAAACATATTTAACGCCCTCAAAGTAGTGCCCTGTTACAAACCTTACCGATTTGTTGCTTTGGTTGCCTTCTACATTCTACGAAAATAATACACCACGACCACGATATTACTGTTCCTTGTAACTGTTATAAAGAGCAGGCAAAAATTTTGAGTAATACCCAGTTATAAGATCTCTAGTTTAAATCATTTCGGTAGACGGGACAAACTCTCCCCAAAATCCAGTAAACAAAACAATCACAACATATTTACAAAGCCATTTATTTATTCATAACCACATCAAATAGCGTACACTTCAACACGAAACTTGTATCCATGCCATCGCTTACCTTCCAAATGTATTTTAACTTCACGCTGTCCAATACCACCTTCAGACATATAGCTTACTCCATTATCTTCCAGGTCAGTGACTATCACTGCTTGAATTGTTTCATTGCCAGTTGTCTTCACCATAACATCTTCGGCTCTCTTGATGAAAGGAAGCGGGATCTTATGGTGGACCACGTCATAGATAAGATGACCTCCGTAAGTGTTTCCTATGCTGAAGCTGCCATGAGTGCTACCGTGTACTAGGATCGCAGAAAATGACATGAGTGCGGTGAATAGGAGCAGATTGGCGGCCATCTTGGAGTGTTCTGTGGGTTGAAGTATCGTGGTTTCTATAAATAGGAGTGTTAATTAGTTGTGGTTTGTGTCATTTGGAATGGTTTAAGCGATTTGAGGAATCTAGTTTTTGGGTGGTAAGACCTGTTCTCTGAAATGCATCGGAATTTTGATCTCCATAAGGGATGAATGAATGGCTAGGATGCAGGAGTGAGTTGTGCTGAATATTCAGAAATTGTCTGAATTACTGTGCAGATACGAGGGCTAAGGGAGGGATGAGAAAGATGTAGTATCAATGTGAATATACCAAAATATCCAACCACCACCAGAAGCAGGAATACTAAAATAAGTATCGGCAGAACGATTGCGTAAAGATGATATACCGAAAAGGTAATGACGGCTTAAAGAGATCCATCGGAGAACTATATATCAAACAAAAACAAGCTTCTATTAAAATGAAAACTGAAAATTAAGTTTAAGTATCTATCAACATTGAATGTGTACACAAAGTTTCGTGTCCCTGCTATTAACCGTTGAGGAGTTCTCTCGTGAGGAGGCGATCCTGGCTGCAGCATCAATTCATGTCCGACATAAAATTGTATTGTCACCAAAGCAAAGGTGTGTGAAAATTTCAACTCAATCGGTCGGCAGGAACTGGTTTGTAATTCAGTTCCAAGATTTGATCAATATATAGGGTGTAAAAAGACTCTTAACGAAGCCGAAAGGCACTTCTCCTCGTCATTGCGATCATTTTTTTGTTCTAGAGTTCTAGACAGATACCTGGGAACCTTCTAGTTATGGAGATATTGGTGGTCAAAGTTCCAACTTTTTTACAAGTTTTTTTTTAAATAGATGTTTTTTTTTTACCTTAGGACACCTTCACAACCCCCGTACTATTCAATCCATCCATCAGCACAATGTTTTGAATGCGTTACATTGAGTCCTACCGTAAAACGTAATTTTTCACCCCAAAAAAGAAGTCGTTTTATAATTTTTGCGTAAAGTTACTTAGTTTGATGTACAGAATGCTTGGTTGACGGCTTCGTGAAGAGTCCGTTTACATCCTGTATACTATCAAACCAACAACAAGGCAAGTTATTAAAAGCTTATAAAAACAAAATGCGTTCGCTGCTCCCAAAAACTGAATACTAGAATCATAATCGACTTTAAGTTTCTCAAATATTCCTTCAAATAACATTCACAGATCGAATATCACTGCATTGTAAGGCACACTAACAAACTTGCTAATTAATTAATAAAAAATAATAATATAATTAATTAATTTGGCTAATTAATTAAAATCTTCACAAATGTGTAATTAATATCAAATTGTTATCAAACATTTGCACAGTTCGTCCTACTGCTAACGCAACACGGCAACATCCAGAATCCATTTCGTTAATTAGTTTAAACAAATTAAACCTTGTAGCAATGTTTATAAAGGCTATATTTGTATGATATGTTGACCTCTTGGCTCTTAGGTACTTGATAGGTTTCGCTAGAACTGTCAATATTACACAATGACTTGTACATACTAGGAAGTACAAAACAACAAGTAACAAAAGCTTAACTGGTATTAGACGCTTCCCTCGGGTGGTTCATTTGAGTGATATTCATTTTTGTTTTTAAGCTAATGCATAGCTTCTATCGCGGGCCTTGAGCGTGGAGACCGAATCCAGAAATTCCGTAACGTAACTTTCGTAACGTAACGTAACGAAAATAACCTAACACGTAGATTTAAAATAATAACCTAGGCTTGTCAATATCTGACACTACGAAAGTGAATAAATAATTATAATTACATAAGTTGATAAAAAATGCTATGCAATAGCAATAGCTTTACCGCGACAGTCTCCTCTTTTTTATTCCACGTTCACTTTTTCACATTTTATGTTCAGACGTTTCAGTTCGAGTGAAAGACGCCGAATGAAAGGCAAAAATGAACAGAAAGTGAAGCACCTGATTTCGGTTTAACCGTTTCTGCTAATAAGCAACTTTGCTGTATTTTATTTTGAAGGGCCAGTGTAGTAGTGTAGTATTCCTCCTGGCCTTTTTGGTCACGGTAGCCAATCTCAACGCAGATTAGGCATCGGCGCAGGAGATATTATAGTGCACAAGAGTGTGCGCAGACATAGGTACACTCTCTGTTCCTTTACTCTGATAGCCCGTCGGCAACCAGAATCGGCCGGAGAGAGATCGAGCGCAGGACCAACAGATTAACGTGCGATGCACGGGGTACCTATCATACCGCCAACTTCCAAACTCCGGGCTACTACCGACAAATTTCTAATGCAAAACCCAATAGCACTTATTACCCGACCCGGGAATCGAACCCAGGACCCCACGCTCAGCAGTCACGCTTGCGACCACGAGAAGCCAGGCACGAAGGGCCAGTGTACCTTATAACTGTCACAATGGCATAATATGAGACCTTTCCGCTCTGTATCGTAAATGGAAATGTCAAAAATGTATTGCATTGACGTAACCAACAGAAAATATCTCAATACATATATATAAATTACGTGTCACCTTGTTTGTCCGCGATGGACTTCTAAACTACTTAACCGATTTTAATCTAATTTGCACACCGTTTGTAGTTTGATCCAACTTGAAAGATACGATAGCTTACATCTCAATTTATAGTCGCAATATTATTTTATTGCATTAAGTGACGCAGACGAAGTTGCGCGGGTCAGCTAGTTAATTATAAAAATAAATATTATTATTATGTTTTGTCAATATTATTGAAAATCGTTGCAAAAATAAGAACAACATTTTTAAAGCGATTGGCACTCGTTACAGCCAAGTGGACAGACTGCTTTTTGATGACATTTACATACATACAGAGCTACACATGCCTGTTACTCCTTTATCCCAAGGGATAAGCAGGAACGTCAGAAAGCCATCTGCTACGGTCATACATCTAGTCATACATGCACGCCGATTATGAAAATTAAGAATCTGATCTTTCTGAAAATGTCACCAATAAAGCTGCTTCTTTTGTTGATATTACTAGTATGTAATATGAGCTAAAATAATTAAAGTCAACGTTGCAGGAAAACTGTAACAAGATACTAGTCTTTCCTTCCTTAGATCGTTGCGATTGGCCAGCGCATTGCCAACGCATTTGAGAATCATGCAGGGGAAATATATTATGATGACGATGAACAATGATTTAAATCGAGAAATTGCACGTACCGCGTCACAGAGTATGTTAAAGTTTTTGATCCGCTATTTTTTGTCGATGGGTCGACTTTACTTGAAAGCGGCGTTAATAGCGATTTCCAAAAAATCTTTTTTGGGCCGTAGATGGGTGAGCAGGATCACCCATTACACACCGAGTTTCCTCCGTGCCTCGGAAAGCACGTAAAGCCACTGGTCCCGGCTGTCATTTGTAAATCTTTGACAGTCGTTACAGGTAGTCAGTGGCCTAAAAGTTTGACAACCAATCTTACCAAGAGTATCGTATTACCCAGGAACTGTTTGTTTGATTTTTCTTACTAATATAATCAAATATGCTCTATTGGCTTCCGTACGTTTCTCCACGGGTGACCACTGAAAACCAGCGCTGTGCTGTGGGCCCCCCATAGCACAGCATCATGCTGAGTGGTAACCTGTTTGTCGCACTCACGACGTGCAAGCTGTGAAGTTTTATTTTTTTGTTCTATTCTGTTGTATTCTAAATGTTTTGTTAAATATGTGTATTATTATTATTTTTTATTCTAATTTTGTATACACGTCATGTCTCTGCGACAAATAAATACTTTTTTCTTTATTTTCTTTTTTCTTTCAGTACTAACTGGGTCGTGGAGGTCAGATAGGCAGTCGCTCAATTTAAAATCCTGGTAATCAGCTGCATGCAGACTGGAAGCCGACCTCAACATAGTTGAGAGGCAGGCAGATAATGATGAAGTGCAGGTGTAGCTACAAGTGGGCCAAGAACAGCTCGGGCGCACAACACCCTGAGTGTCAGAAGGATCTTTAATCCCTAATTTTGACAAATTATTGTAAAACACTCAATCGATGCGATGGTGCAACCGATTGTGGGATTTTCGTCGCCAAGTCTGGAAGGCAAGTCTTCTTTTTTCATCGTGTGGTTAGTGCCTAACCTGGTGTCAGAGTTTTGATGCCGCCCATTGGCCTCTGACTTGGCTTTACATGCCGTCAAGAAATATCTCTCAGGCATGCTGGTTTCCTCACGACGTTCTCACGATGTTGATACATAACATCACGCCTGCAATCCCCGAAGGATTAGGCAGAGTTATACTCATTAGTACACCCACATTTCGCCAGTTATGTTTAAATCCCTTGTAACAGGCGGGCGAGCCTATTGCCATCAACAGGGCACAAATGCAGACTCCGTAGCTACTACTGAGAAATTCCTGATTAAAAAACCCAATAACACTTTGCCCGACCTAAGAATAGAGCACATCTACTGATATAAATCATAGACGATGACTAACTAACACAACGATCATAATATTTTCCTACACAAATAAGCTGATACAACTTCTCGGTACTCATTAAACAGATAACGTATAGTTATTTACATTATATTTTGCGATTTACTCATTTACTTACAACTTATCAAATATTGTTTTAAAATTCTCTGGAATTATCCAAAAAACTCTTATTTTAAGTTAATAAGGTCTATATTTGAATGGTTATTGATTAAGTGTCCAGTGATATAAGATTGTAAGCTGTTGTGACCTCAGTAGCCTTGTCGCCGATCGTTCGCTTGTGTGTTTTAAACAATATAAGGAAAGGGTTACATGTAGCCGGAAACTTGAGAACAATTACTGTTTATGTTTTGTTTATATAACTATAAACAAAACATAAACAGTAATGGTTCTCAAGTTTCCGCCTTGCATTAAAACACGTGAAGATGGGCCTTTCAATATTGATCAATAATTTTGTATAAAAAAGTAATTATAAAACTAAAAAAACGCGACTCAAAAGCTAAAACACAAGCGCATTTGGAAGCAGGCGGGACCCATTGAAATATTACCCGTTTTAGTTTTTATATTTACTTTCCTTATTAATTGATTTTTAGGGTTCGGTACCCAAAGGGTAAAACGGGACCCTATTACTAAGACACCGCTGTCCGTCCGTCTGTCTATCTGTGTGTCCGTTTGTCACCAGGCTATATCTCATGAACCGTAATAGCTAGACAGTTGAAATTTTCACAGATGATGTTTTGTATTTCTGTTGCCGTTGTAACAACAAATACTAAAAACAGAATAAAATAAATATTTGAGGGGGGCTTCCATACAGCAAACTTGATGTTTTTTTGCTCCATATTAATAACGGCGATAGGTAGACGCTTGAATTTTTCACAGAATATTTAGTTGTATAATCACTTTAAAAATAAATAATTAAAATAAAATAGATGTCACAAAAACAATCAAAAAAACGTAAACGTGTAAACGGCAAAAAAATCACGTTTGTTGTATAGAGGGTTCCATACAACAAACGTGATTTTTTGTGTAATGTTTTATATATATATATCGGTTTCGCACCGGTGCAATGTAGATAGAAACATTCGAAAAAAAAATTTTTTTTGCCGTTTTTGTCTAATGTTGTATATACAGTGTGTCAGGATAAACGAGGGACATACTTTAAGGGAGCGTAGTACTCATGAAAATGTTCAACTTTTAAGGCGTGGATGCAAAAATATGAAACAAAAAAAAACTGCTGTTCCCTACATTTTGTCCAGTTATGCGAACATAAATGTATAGAGCGGCTAGTTTTATTTTCTTGATTTCAGTGTTGGTCTCTTAGTAAAAGTTGTACATTTTCATGTGTAAGACACTCCCTTAAAGTATGTCCCTCGTTTAACCTGACACACTGTATATACAACGAAAGATCTAAGCATACATAGGAACGTACAGTGGGAAGCGAGTGTTTTATACTATGTAGTGAAGTGATGGCACTTGGGCAGTTTTTTTTAGTTAATGTGAATTTCTCAGAGGATTTACTTCTTGATTTTTTCACTTTTATATAACTATAAACAAAACATAAACAGTAATGGTTCTCAAGTTTCCGCCTTGCATTAAAACACGTGAAGATGGGCCTTTCAATATTGATCAATAATTTTGTATAAAAAAGTAATTATAAAACTAAAAAAACGCGACTCAAAAGCTAAAACACAAGCGCATTTGGAAGCAGGCGGGACCCATTGAAATATTACCCGTTTTAGTTTTTATATTTACTTTCCTTATTAATTGATTTTTAGGGTTCGGTACCCAAAGGGTAAAACGGGACCCTATTACTAAGACACCGCTGTCCGTCCGTCTGTCTATCTGTGTGTCCGTTTGTCACCAGGCTATATCTCATGAACCGTAATAGCTAGACAGTTGAAATTTTCACAGATGATGTTTTGTATTTCTGTTGCCGTTGTAACAACAAATACTAAAAACAGAATAAAATAAATATTTGAGGGGGGCTTCCATACAGCAAACTTGATGTTTTTTTGCTCCATATTAATAACGGCGATAGGTAGACGCTTGAATTTTTCACAGAATATTTAGTTGTATAATCACTTTAAAAATAAATAATTAAAATAAAATAGATGTCACAAAAACAATCAAAAAAACGTAAACGTGTAAACGGCAAAAAAATCACGTTTGTTGTATAGAGGGTTCCATACAACAAACGTGATTTTTTGTGTAATGTTTTATATATATATATCGGTTTCGCACCGGTGCAATGTAGATAGAAACATTCGAAAAAAAAATTTTTTTTGCCGTTTTTGTCTAATGTTGTATATACAGTGTGTCAGGATAAACGAGGGACATACTTTAAGGGAGCGTAGTACTCATGAAAATGTTCAACTTTTAAGGCGTGGATGCAAAAATATGAAACAAAAAAAAACTGCTGTTCCCTACATTTTGTCCAGTTATGCGAACATAAATGTATAGAGCGGCTAGTTTTATTTTCTTGATTTCAGTGTTGGTCTCTTAGTAAAAGTTGTACATTTTCATGTGTAAGACACTCCCTTAAAGTATGTCCCTCGTTTAACCTGACACACTGTATATACAACGAAAGATCTAAGCATACATAGGAACGTACAGTGGGAAGCGAGTGTTTTATACTATGTAGTGAAGTGATGGCACTTGGGCAGTTTTTTTTAGTTAATGTGAATTTCTCAGAGGATTTACTTCTTGATTTTTTCACTTTTATATGATTTAGCATTTCGAATAACCAACTTTAAATCGTTATAATTCCTAAATTGCATTCGAAATGAAATGAGAAACCTAAAAATGATTTTCAAATACTTACTTAATAATACCCCACATACCATAGTTCGTTGACTTTATTTTTTTTATTTTTCACCGTCTGGTTATCGCCATATTGAATTTTGAATACTGTCATGTCTTTACTCTCTCACTTGCAAGATTAAGGCAAATCAATGGGGGCTATCGTGCATGAATTCGCCACTAGAGGCGTTCGTGTATAGTAAGGTCTTCCGAAATGTCAGATGTCATAGAGTTTTCGCGCGTTGCGTGCTTTTTTATCACGTATTTTAACAAATATTCATGATTCTGGTCTAGATTGAGCCATTCCTGATTAATTATGACTTAAAGATTTTAAGTAGCGACTTAGGATCTTATTTGTTAGTACTTGGAGGAAAAATCATTCTATTTTTAAATGCTTGTTAATGTTATTGAAAATATTTGTAAATATGTAGGTATCTGAAGTTTACATTATGTTGTATTGATATACGAAATGAAATAAACTTTTAATGAAGTTATTTGTACTTTAAAGTATAAAATAGAATTAATGACAGGACCTTACTCGACAGTGGCTCCATCTGGTGAGCTTTAAAGGGATAGCCCCTATTGACGTAGGAATCATCAAATTCGACATTTAGGCTGATAAACAGTCCGATGAACAGTTTTAGTTAGTAGTAGTAATCTATTCTAACACTAGTATAGATAATTTCCATTTTCACTAAGCCGTGCACCAAGTTACGCTTGACAAAGCCTACTTTCCAGTCTTTTGTAAGTATATCTAAAGTATACCAAAGCTATGATCATACATACATAGATATACTTATTATACATACATTAGATTACGTCTTTTTCTCATTTGGGGAGGCACAAACTACAGAACCAAATACCGCGATCCTTAGGTACCCTAAAACCCGAACATAGTTTTAAATAACATCGTCCAAAAAATACTACAACATTATCAATAACAGTCATGTAAACCCTGTCTTAAGTAAACGAACAATTGACCTCTGCACTAAATGTCTCTCAGTTACGATTCGACCACGAGACAACCCGATCACACAAAGAAATCATGTATAAAATCTTATTATTTTGTGCCGTCATTTCGACAGTGTACTGCAGAAGTGTCATAGTTGGTCAAACTTGGGAACAAAACGGCATACGAAAAGTCTATGAGACAACCGTTGAAGCGAACGCAATACCGTTCTTAAAGAGGGAGAAGTTCGTCACGTTCGAATATCCAGTTGGAGATCAGAAGATCAAAGGGATTGCTATTAAAGACATGGACAATGGACTGGCAGAACCATCGATTACCATGGGAGGACTAGGATTTAACTTCGCTAACATGAAACTGAAGAGCGAGAGAGGATCTGGATTTACCTTCCATGTAGAAATCTACGCGTGATTTTTTCTCGTTTTTTGCCATAAGAACTTTTTTCGTGCTTTATTTTTTGTGTTTTAAGTATAAAGTTCAATATTTGCTGATAAAATGGAAGTTGTGAAGCAGTGTTGCAAAAATATGGTTAATGTTTGATTATATTACTTCCGATAAATCGCATATTGTCTACAAATGTAATGAATGTGTACAATAAATTACAGAGTTCAACAATAAGACAGTTTTTTATCATTATAATGCCTTAAGTACGCAATAGTTAAATCAATCGCAGTGAAGTATAATTACGTGGGTCATTGGCCAGGTTAATAATCTATAAAACCAATACAACATAAGTCAAATTTCAGAAAAATTATATCGTTTGTGACACAACAAAATTAAGGTAAATATGCCTTTAAACTCCATGTAAACGCCTACTAACACGTTGAGCTAAATTACTGGCAACTTGACCATTCCTTTCTACGTTTCAATCCGTCCCATTCACGCACTGGCATACAATAATCACAGTTCTATCACACGACTCACTGTGACCACTCCTCAATCAAAATGTTCAAAGAAATCGTTTTAATATCTGCTGTACTAGCCTTAGTTCAATCCGACAGTGTATACGTAGGACATGTTTACGATCAAACAGGTTTGATCCACAAGGTCTATGACAAAATGGTAGAATCTACAGCCATACCATTAATCAAGCGCGAACAGGAAGTCTTTTACGAATATCCAGCAGGTGACCAGAAGATCAAAGGGATTGCTATCAAGGACTTGAATGAATCGAAAGCTAGTGCAGCGATTACTCGCGGAGGAATCGGCTTCGGATTTGTGAATATCAAGCTAAAGGGGGTCAGAGGGGACGGACTTAGGTATTTGATAGAAATCTTTGCGTAAAAGTGTTGTGATGTGCCTTTAAAGTTGTAATTAATACTCATAGATGGTTGTTTGTTGCGTTTGTGCAAAATTTCTGAAGTGTGGCAACGTGTTTCATCTTCTCTGAAATTAAAATTGTTGTAATATTGTGTGTTGTTTAATAATTTTGTCATTGTCTGCGTTTTAAACTGAAGAAGGATATTAGGCACCTGTATTTACGATTCAACAAATGCGGTGTAATAATGTGCAACATTGTGCTTCTGATTCAATATCAGATTGCAATAAATAAATAGGCAACTTTGAGGTATTTTTCCATCGAGAAAATGTTATGGAATCGTGTTTTAAAAACAGATACAACTTAGAAGTAGTCCTCAACCTTGCTATATATCAATCACCAAGTGAATGCTGCAGCCATTCAATGTTTATAATTTGGAGTTATTCTGGCAACTGACGTAGGCGTATAAAATAATATTGTTTACCTTGAGGCCTTCGAACAAAGTTTTATATACTGGTTTATTTATCTGCTATACAGTTTTATTTGATAATAGTTTCTGCCTGGGACTTGGTGGGAAACATATCCTACGACACTGGGTAATAGTCTAGCATGCTATCAGGAAACGAAGGTTTTAAATCGTGCGGGTGGTTTCGAAGATTTCTTCCTACTTGTTAATAAAAAGACAAAGTTTATAAAAATAATGTAAAATTATTGCCAATATATTTTTTGTATCTGTGATACGAATAAAAGTGACATGTGTTCTCTGTGTTGACCCAACAATATTATTATAAGTATAACACAACAAAGACTGCATATCTTGGCCAATAGTTTGTGTTCAAAGTCTACTTAATCTAAGGTAAGTAGAGCCGCCGCCAGGCCAGGGCGAGAAAGAGGAGGTGAGACGATCTGGACGCGTACCGCGAGGGCTGGGAGGGAAGGAATTGGCGGAGGCCTTTGCCCAGCAGAAACCAAAAAAAAAAATATATATGTATACCGTAGTGTCACCAATGTCTCTTCTCTAAAACAAAGTGACGCAGATATTTGAAGGGCCTCTTTCGCGTGTACGCACGACGGCTGATCAAGCTATACGAATCCAGTTTATGCGGATCTCTTATTGTACAGAAAATGTATATAAAGCGAGGCCACCTTATACTGGAAATGTAAAGTTTGATGTACCGCTGTGAGTACAATATAATCATCTAGTTACCTTTCACAACAGGAAAGTAG
The DNA here is from genome assembly GCA_950005105.1 of Lycophotia porphyrea. Taxonomy (NCBI): domain Eukaryota; kingdom Metazoa; phylum Arthropoda; class Insecta; order Lepidoptera; family Noctuidae; genus Lycophotia; species Lycophotia porphyrea. The sequence continues at coordinate 4,427,953 of OX465407.1, read as the reverse complement.
CGAGGGACCTATTTAAATATCTCTGAGGGAATTCACACTTCTACTTTTTTGTGATTAGTAAGATAAATGGTAAATCTACTGACCTGTTCCTGGTCCATTCCTTACTATTTCCGAGGTTGTGTTTCCTTCGTGACCGCCTTGCTAAACCATATGATGATTGCAATATGATGGAGTTACTTCCCGCATTCTAAAAGGTGTTGGTCTCAGGAATCAAAATAGAACCTTTTGTGAAGTAGCTCGTCCGGAAGAGAACTACCACCATACCTACTTATTTTAGCTGCCAAGCATCGCTGCAAGGGAGGCCTCTCTTCTCTCCTTCCACTTTTCGCGATCGAGAAAGAGTCCAGCTCATCCCGCCGTCTCCTTCTGAACTTGCCGTATTGTCATTTCTTGCTATTAGGCATCCACTGAGTGGTTATTTTTGCCCATTGCTCCTCCGATATGCGGTTGATGTGACCAGCCCAGTTCCATTCGAAGCTAGCAGCTGTAAGGTCAGCATTAGCTATTTGGGTTTTCGAGCGAAGTAAGGAGTATATGATGCGGTCCGTAAGTTTGACACCCAGTGTACATAGCTCGTTGGCTCCATAGCTCGTTGACAGACTCCAAGTTCAGATTTCTGCCGCTTTGTAATCATCCATTAGTTGAAGTAAATTGCCCACTTCTGACCGGCGGACAAATAGGCCATTGTCTGCTCACCGTCTTTACAGACTCGACACGTCTATCAAACGATACGTTCGCGTGTCTCTTGTTCCCTTCGTGGAAGTACCGTCACTCCGCAACTCGCGTCGCAACGAATCGTGGTAAACCCTAAATAACTTCTTTCAATTGATTTCTCCGCAATCATCATCACCTCCGCTGGCTGGAGGCCTTACACTCAAGGCATCCACAGGTTTATCAGAAGCCAGCCTCATAACTCAGCTAGGTAGACCTGTGAGAAGCCATTACAAAAAAAAATGATCACCTGCCTGCCTTTTCTCAAACTATTTTACAAGGAGCGGCTGCCTATCTGAACTCCACAACCCAGTTAGTACTGGGTAAGAAAGGACGGAGGAAACTCGATATGTAATGGGTGGTCACTCATCCACGGCCCAACCTAGGCAAGCGTGGCTTAACCTGCTGTTATTATTTAACCACGAGCTCCTATAGTTTCTCGGATAACTCCGCAGTCACTGTTGCCATCTATCGCTTGAGTGTGTAACTCGTAAACTATTCCTTGCAATGATGATGTTACAGTTCCTAGATAGCAATAAAACTCGTTAATTAATTAAATATACAGAAATCGATATTTTACTATAAAATTTACGAGGAATTTTACAGTAAAATATCGATTTCTGTGAAGCAAACGATGACAAGCGCATGACGAAAATAACAATAGGTAGTATACAGATTGAAATCATTTATTAGCGTATATATACTATTAACTTGACTTGTTCACACGGAGCGGTTATGATGCGGACGTTATTTTAAACGCGCCAGTTTCACTTTCTCTTTTTTCTTTCTTTTTCCGACATGGCATCTACCAGGTCAAGTTATGAGGCTGGCTGCTGCTTAACTGGACTATCCTGTAGATGCCTTGAGAATTAGGTCCAGCCAGGGGCAACCTTTCTTTGTCATTGCAAACTCGACATTATGTTTCTACCCAATCCCAGTATTATTATTTGGTCAATTCTTTGGGTCCTGCCATACCTAGACCCATCAGCCGTCACTTTAATGTCAACAAAATATATTTCATGAGATTGGATGCCAGCGTCCTCGTATCTTCCTATTACAAACTTGACGAACTAGAGGTCCCAGTACAAAGGCGACAATTTGGATCAGATCAAGTCCCACTTGCTGGAACGTCCCAAATGCCCGATTACTTGCATGTTTAGTGACTTAAAGAATGCCACTGGTGCTGTAACTAACTACCACCTACTGGGCTTATACATATATTTATATATAATCAAACCAAAAGAAGATAACATCTTAAAACAACAGTAAGGTTACTAATCCAACTATCAATGCCTTCAAACGGATTATAGTAATAAATGAAGATCATGCAGTCCTTCCTAATCGGTTAAACGTCCACACTGAGTCCGCGTGCCCTCCGCCCCGTGTGAACAACGCCTTATGTTGAGATGTTACCGTGTATGTTATAATGTTTCCTAGTATCTCTAAAATAAATCCAACACATGTCCAACCATGGATGTTTACTCATTCACATATAACTGCAAATTAACTAACAATGAACTTATAGGTACATAGGTATGATCTCATTGAAGTTACTATATATTTCTGTCTATATAAACCTTAGTCAATAACTCTGTACGTTTCATTTGCCGATATCAGTCGACGATCAACAGTCAAAATGTTTTCTAAAGTTATATCAATACTAGTGCTGTACTTGGCTATCGCAGAATGTAACGACTTAAGAGTCGGATACGCCCCGCCTAGATCAAAGAAAATTTATGAAGAAATTAAGGAAGCAAACCCAGCTTTATGGAGAAGAACTGACGACATCGTAATCGATGCTCCACAAAACGAAATCATCGATGCAGTGTACATCACTGATTTGAGAGAAAACAAGGATGGGGAGGCGTATATCGAAAGTGGTGGTGTTGGACAGAAAACTGTTACAGTTGCACTAAGGAGTCCTTCTGTTCTACGAGGGTATAAGTTTGAAATCGAAGTGTTTGCAAATGACCCGAATCAAGGTTATTTCAGTAAAGGTGCTCAGTATGTTGATACACAGTTCGCAAGGAAGTTCTAAGTGTTGATAAGTGTGAAATTGTGATTATTTATTGATTAAATTGGTCGTTTTCTATTTGAGTGTTTCTTTTTTACAAAAAAGTTGACGTCTGATAATGGTTCTGTATTCTGTAGACGTTCCTGTTCTGTCGTTACGGTACTTACCTTCTCCTGATGAGCAGGCTGTCTTGATTATCAGTGCCATGGGCTTTAACAATTTTGTTCGTTTCTTTTTACACGACTGCCAAAAAATGTATGTTTATTTGTAAATTTCTTATTACCTCGTATGTTCCAAAGGCTGGATGGATTTCGACGATTAAGGTATCATTAGATTCGTATCAAAAACCCAAGTGTCAATAAATAGATGTTTTTAAAAAAACAAAATGGCGGATTTTTGGCGCTAAATTGTAAGTCATTAATTTTGGTTTTCAATTAAACCTATCGCTTAGGGTGATGAAGAAAATTAAAAGGAGATTATTATATTATAAAGGGTGTAAAAAGACTCTTAACAGAGCCGAAAGGCACTTGTTCTCCCCGTCATTGCAATCATTTTTTGTTTTAGACCATACCTTCTAGTTACGGATATATTGGGGGTCAAAATTCCAACTTTTTCATAAGCTTTTTGTTTTTAAATACATGTTTTTAATGTTTTACACTCTGTATAAGTATACATAACACAATTTGTAGTTAGGTTTTTTGATCTAGACGCGCGGTAGCATGTCAAGCCAAGTTCAAGCTAACAGAACTGGCGAGCAGCACCGTGTGTAATCTATCTATCTAAAGGGTTTGGTTTCCGCACTTAGTCCCTAAAGGTGGACCATTGTGCGTGAGCCATGGTGGCCGTTACTCCAACCAGCCCACCTCCCTCCAGAAGCAGATTAGACTTCGTGGTCTTCTCAGGGCATCCGCGAGGGATCTCGGTGTACCAAGAGTCTCCTCGCGGATCTGGGTGACACCGGTGCACTCGAGGAGCACATGCGCCACCGTTTCCTCCGCCTCCATGCACGCTCTGCACAGAGGGCTATCCGTGATTCCTAGGGTGTGGAAGTGTTTATTCAGTGAGCAGTGTCCAGTGATGGTCCCCGCCACCAGTCGCAGGCTATCTCTGTCCAGGCGCAGAAGGCGCTTGGTCAGCTTTGCATCCAGGGATGGCATAGCCTCCTTGGATTGCCTGCACCCTGGTGTCGAGGTCCACCATTTTTCCGCTTGTAATACCGTGTATAAACACCGTGTGTAATATAACACGAACCATTTGGAGCCATACTTTTAATTAAAATATGTTACTTGTTTTCGTCTTGGACGATCCGAATCTTCATTCCGACCAGCATTTTGACAGACAGCTCAGTTCTGCTTCTTTGCCCTCTCCCCGCTTTGCTCTCTCTCTCTCTTCCCGTTGGGCTTTCTTAATACTGCGGCGCCATTCACTTCACAGGTAAGCATCATCATCCATAAGGCCAAGCTTTTGCATATCCTTCCGGACTTTTGTCATCCAGGCAGTTTGCGGTACCTCTCCCTCTCTTTTTGTAGCCATGGAAAGGCACTCATGGATAGACAGCTCAGTCGTTTCCCTCGACGATGAATGAATTATTTATTATCTTCCGAAATGCTTCTAGGAAAAGTTTTTGTGCAGATTTCATTTTGTTTATGTACTTACTTCTGTTTATTTTAAGCATACATTTACATATTCTCCAAAAACGATTTATCATGACGAGAATATAATTATCTTACCTGATTACCTGATATTACGTCAGAAGCATCAATCAAGAAGATTATTTTTGGACAAAACATTCTTTTCTCAGAAATACGAGTACTTACCGTAAGTAACTAAATGTAAAAACAAACAAAATTATTGAAGGAAACATTCCTCTGAGAGATATTTCTCGACGATATCATGTAAAGCCAAGTCAGGGGCCCATAGGCTGTCCAGGAGATGTCAGCAAACAGGGAGGGGCCGCAAAGGCCGATGCCTGCCAGGGCTGCGGGACTGTTCGAAAGAGATACCGCGGCCCTGGAACACGCGGCAATGGGCAAAAAAGGAACATGGATGGGTTTTTAGTCAGTACAAGTCTGACACTCCCTTCCGCTTTGCCCAGAGCTGGAGAAGTCTTTTGACGATTTCCCATTAGAAAATAAAACAAAGCAGACGGCATAAAAACTTAAAAACTCTGACACTGGGTTAGGCACTATAACCACACGATAAAGAAAGAATTGAATGAAATAACAATGCTTCTCACAGTCCACGGCTGGACTTTAGTTATCTCCTTAGTAGTCTCCTTCCATCCTCCACATGTCATCCAGAGTGTCCCATCCATCTTTTTAAGATCCTCGGTCCTTCTCACATCGAGGCTTCGCGGTGATAGCAGAATAGTGTTATGGTGATATCAACTAGTCTGCCTCTTCAACAGACATTGGTCTTTCGATACACATTGCCGGCCCACTGCCATTTAACGGTAACTCCAGTTTTTACCGGGTAATTTGATGTCCAAAGCAGCCACCGGTGGCTGTTGCGCGCCACGTCCTTTGGTACCGCCCAAACAAAGGTGGTCAGTGGCTACCACGAGTGGTCGGTATTTATTAATAATTGGCCACCGGTGGCGTATCGCGGACATTGATTCGCGAGTGGCTGCCACCAGTGGTAGCGTGTCGGGGCCACTAAGTCACAAGTGGTTTCCAGCGGTGGTAACGTGTCGCGGCCACTAAGTCGCGAGTGGTCGCCACTCGCTTCACGTGTGCGACGATTCTATACATAGCTTATTGTCGCCAGCCGTTTGCGCGGAGCCTACTATGATGATATCTAATAAACGTAATTCCTCGTAAGACTGCCTTGTTGGTCTAGTGGTCGCAAGTGCAACTCCTGAGGTCCTGGAATCGATTGCCGGGTAGGGCAAAGTCTTATTGGGTTATGCAATGAAGATTTTTTCAGTAGCAGCCACGGAGTCTGTATTTGTGCCTGGTAGACGGCAATAGGCTCGCCCACTATTACATGGGACTTAAACAAAACTGGCGAGAAGTGTGTGCGGTTACTTAGATACACCTGTGCCTAACCCTTCGGGGATGAGTTGTGTGATATTATATAATTCGTCGTTGACAGCGATCTAGTCATACCCAAGATGACAAATCTAGAAATTTACACCATCTAACGATTACCTCATCACCTCAATTCTATACTAACTGTAGTGGTAAACTAATCATCATAAAAACAATTGAACATCACACATTATAATACACAATATGAGGAAGTATCAACAAAACAAAGAGAGAAAACGCCATGTTTGTTAAAATGACGTCATTCAGTGAATAAACTTGACCGCATCTAAAGACCTCGACAAACAGCGTATTTTGTTATCATTTTCCGTGAATTAGTCATGATAGTAAAGTCCCTTATATTGAGAGTAAAGGCAATATAATTACCTATTCTTATAATAAAGAGACGGTGAAAACATTGCGCCTGTAATCCCCGAAAGTCTGAGCAGAAATGTGCCTCAGTACCTACGTCCACTTTTCTGCCGGTTATGTTTAAGTCCCATGTAATAAGGGGTGAACCTATTGCCATCAAACGGGCGCAAATTGAGACTATTCGATTCAAATGAGGAAGTCATATTTCTATAATTATTTCACGTGAATGAAAGACACGCGCAACAGCTGTCCCCTGGAAATCCTTAGAACAATACATTTTGACGTGACAACGTCTAATAAATCGATGAAAGCTGACCGCATGCACGAAAAAGTGTCCCGTTACGCTCATTGTCCCGTTACGATCATTGCCCCGTGACGCTCAAGGTGTCCCGTTACGCTCATTGTACGGTTGCGCCGGATCTATCTCTCTTCCACTCGATTTTATGACGTTGTCACGTTAAACTACCGTCCGTAAACCAACTTTACAGACAACCAATTTTTTTACGGTTATGGTTTCTCTGTCAGTTTAGTTCAGTTCAGTAAAATAATGAAGTGCAATAGTTATGTTGTTGACTACCTCAAGACAAGGCAAGCTACTCATATTCCCTCACGTTTTCCATGACACGTTATGAAACAGTAAACACATCTGAATAGCTATTTAAACAATTCATTCACATGTTTAAATTCTGAGTAGACCATTCAGTTTTGTTTGCTGACATTATTAGTATTGAACATATTTAGATACATATGTAGTAGAACCTTCTTATCAATCTTTTTTGACCTTATAGTATGGGCCGCGTAGGCTCTACTATTGTTTCCGGTTCCGAAAATATTAATAACGAAATCCTTTTTAGGGTTCCTCAGTCGGCAAAAACGGAACCCTAAAAGGATCACTTTATTGTCCGTCTGTCAAGACTCTTTCTCTCAGGAACGCATAGAGGTATCAAGTTGAAATGTATTTCAAATACTTGGGTCTATAGTCTCGTTCAGTTGTGACTGTTGTAAGTTTCAGTTGTGTCTCGGCGGTGTGCCTCCGCGCGCCACTCGTGTAGGTGCGCGTGGACTATCGCCTCCAGTTGCTGGTTACCCTTAAGAGGAAATGTGCGTGGTCTTTTTTCCATACAAAAGCTCTCACCTGTTTTCTTTCTGATTTATGACTTTAAAGCTATGATTTTTACCGTTAAATAAATATCAATCTCTTCTATGTCTCTATGTTTTACGTTTTGATGATACATAATCTGTATAAGCACTAGAACCTTTACAAAATATACTCAAAATTGCTTATTTAGATCGCCTGCCAACAGAGGCCTAGTGTACAAAGAGAACTATTAATGAAAAAAGAAAAAATTTGGGACACAGATTATATCCTTCTTATTCAGTTTATGAAATATCTTTTAAATTAGTCGAATATTGGAGGAGGAAATAGTCGAGAGCCAAACCTCGAATTATGATTTTTTACGATAGTTGTCCTTATCGTACCAATGTCAAAATCACACAGCGACAGTGATAGTTTTTTCACATACCTACCGTGTTTCCTCTTAAGGTGAATTTCGCGGACTTCCTAGCGCAATCAAATATATATATTATAGTCTACATCGTTGACCCCAAGAACAATGAGACGATTATAGGCAAATGAAAAAGATTAAAACTTATGAAAGTTTTTAATTATTATCTAAGTATAATTTCCAATTGAAAGAGATAATATGAAAGACAACCCAACTTATTCATAATATAGAAAAATTTCCCCGTACAACGGAAACTGTTGTTTTAATATAAACACGTTGTTTGAGCTGTGGCATTGAGCAAACCCGTGTCATATGACATGTTCGCCGTGATGGATACACTCTAGGCAGTTTGTTTACAAGACCGATGTACGTGAGAGAGAAGCAAGAACTATCAGACAGGAAATTAAATTAAAAATTTATTGAATTTATCAGTAATTAAAAAAAAATGTGTTTCGTAGAGAAAAAAATATTGATACCTTTTTTTTACAAACTTTAACTCATTCTTTTTTAAGGAAATGAGAAATACTTTTGTGGAATAGACAAATTATGGTCTTGCTTAGGTAATTGATTGCAACAATAATTTTCAAATAATAAACAATTCACTTTGAATTGTTTATTCCAATAATTTCTAACACTTTCTCAATTGTTTTTCATTCATATTTTCCTTCCTGTCTCCATCTCACATACCGCCATCCAGATCTATATAAAACATCTCCAACTAATTATCACTTCAGTGCTAAACGAACGACCAAAATGAGAACTACAAGTATTGCCGTCCTACTCTGCCTCGTAGCAGCTGCCTCCTGCCAAAGCCACGACCTGATGACCGGGCAGGTACTCTACGGCGACGTCATCCTCTACAAAGCTGATGAAGTAAAATACGGCTTTCCTTTATTCATCAGATCGAGCATCATCGAATATCCAGAACCAGGAGTAAAGAACTACGCGTATATCAAGGCTATTCACATCAAGGACAATGAACGCGATGGCTCAGGAGGATACCCAAGCATTTCTTCTGGTGGTGTTGGTCAGAGATTCGTCAAGATCAAGCTGAAATCTCAGAGGGGCTCTGGTCTGAATTTCACTATTACGATCTACGGAAAGTACGTGTAAAGGAACCGGGATTTGGAGTGAAAAGACTTTGTACGTCAAGTGATGAGTGTAAATGTAGTTTTTAAGATGGCCACTTCTCATATTCTTTTTTTAAAAGATTAAGTGGTCATCTTGTACCGTCAAATCATGTTCGATTTCAAAGATGTGCTCTGATGAGTGTGTCAAGTCAAAATTAATCATATAATTCAATCACCGTTGGACTTATATAATGTACATAAACTATTATTTTTTATTAAAACATGTTTATTAATAAATAATTTGAATTTATTACTCTAGCTGTAAAATATTTGCTATTTAATTGTATTTTATGACCAAAACACATGCACATCTTGCTCTATGACGGAAAATCTAATAATTTGACGTAAAATCTACTAGTCGATAGAAATAATACGCGGGATTGAAGGCAGAGGATAACGAATAATATTCTTATTTATTACGCCATATTTTGTTTTTTATTACTGATCAGTATTATTAATTGCTATGTCATTATTATTTTAAATTCAATTGTTATTAAAGTGCACCTTAATAAGTTATGATTTTGTTTTATTTTGATAAATTACTAGGTAAGTATTATGTTGTCTTCCAATGATCAACATTTTATTGAAGTTAACCATACTCAAAGATCTGCCTAGAGTTTTTCCAACTACTATAGTATTCTGCTATAAAGCAGATACGATAAAAAAAGAATATACGTACAATTTACAGACCATGTGTCCTTCGTCTCATATTTATTATAAATATGCCTTCTATGGTAGCAGAAAGTAGGTATAAATCACGGCATTAATTATCCAGGCAATTCCATTAATTTATTTTCATTTAAACAATGTAAAATTAGCACTTTTATAAACTTTGAATAATATTTTTCACTGATGACAAGTAATGTCAAGCTGTCAAGCTATAACAAATATAATCGTAAAGCGAGACAATAAAGTCTAGAATCCTAAAATATTGCTTATAAAACAAGCCGCTTACGTACTACAACCAGTTTTACGACGAGATTTCAGTAGCGACCAGTACAGTGCAGTCCACTCCACTAAAAGTGGACTAGTGCAAGTGTCAAGTGGTAGGGCGCCGACGCTCTGACGTGTCCCTCCACCACGCGGAAGTCGCAACTCCATCCCGGGGCTCCCCTAAACGGAGTTTGGCCCGGGACTCCTCTTCGCTCCAAGCTTCCCGGGGCTTCGCTAAACGGACTCGCCCGGGAACTCATCTCCGCTTTTGCGACCGCCTGCCACCGAAACAGCCAGGACTGACCTGAAGCCTGTTCGGTGGAGCCGCAGGACCAGGTGCTCCAAGGGTCTACCCCCTTCGGAAAACAGCAAGTACTTTCTCCACCTATTACCCCAGTTCTTGAGTGCGTGTAGTTAGATGTGTGTTTTTAGTAGACTTGTATTTTTTAACTTACCTCCCTCTAATTAAATTTAATTGTACTGTCTACCTCCTACTACTCGACTGCCTATCTGACCTCCACAACCTAATTAGTACTGGGTAATACGACACCCCTTGGTTAGACTGGTTGTCAGTCTTTTTTGGGTCACTGACTACCTAACGACTGTCAAAGATCTTCAAATGACAGCCGAGAGCTTAAGCTTTTTCGAGGCACGGAGGAAAGTCGGTATGTAATGGGTGGTTACCCATCCTCAGACCAATCTAGGCAAGCACTGCTTAAACTAAAGATCGACCCACGCGGCTTTTATTATTTAGCCACGAGCTCCTCTCAAAAAATTGGTGTACACACTCTTCAATTAAAATGATGAGACACGTGTATCACAGTTTTTCCAAAATCATCCCCCAACAGAGTCAAATAGGGCTTTGACATTCGCGTAGATGGGCGCATGGCGCGCATGATACGCAGGGCGTGCATTGCGTATTTTTTTTTAATAATCGATGAAAAATTTCTATGTGCGGGACTCCAAATGATGCACTGAACACGTGGTAACCATTTCCACGTCGGTGTCCCTTCCACCCCGTTATCTATATCTATACAAATAAATAAAATTGGAGTGTATGTTTGTAATAACAAAATAACCGCTTTTTCTAAGTGCATATGGATGTATACACGGTACATATACCAAAACAACATTTTTTACAATTTTTGTCTGTCTGTCTGTCTGTTTGTTCCGGCTAATCTCGGAAATGGTTGGACCGATTTTGACGGGAGATAGCTGATGTAACAAGGAGTAACTTAAGCTTTTATTTTAGATAAATAATTAGGGGTTCGTGCAAAAAAATAAAACCCTTGAAATTGGTAACAAAATTCGATTCAAATAGGGAATTGCTTATAATAATGGGGATTTTTTAATAATAATTTCACGCGAACGAAGGTCGTGGGCAACAGCTAGTCTTACATAAACTATAAATGCGAAAGTTTGGATGGATGGATGTTTTTTACTTCAGTCACGCCAGAACGGCTGTATAGATCTGGATGAAACTTAGCACAGAGATAGATTATAGCTCATAGATTATTATCCCAGAAGTAAGATCCCGTGTGCAATTCCCGAACTCCACGCGGGCGTTGCCGCGGGCACAAGCTAGTAATAATAATAAAGGCATCTGGTTTCTAGATTACGCAAGACCATCAAGCTGACATTCACCCGAAACCCGCCATAATATTATAGAAACCTGATCATAATGTACCGATTATCTTTCTAAGGAGGTTCAAACACAACAGAGTATGAATTGGTCGTTATTCTGAAATAATGAAAACTAGGTGAAACAGACCAAATAATTTATTTAAAATTTGTACACCTGTGTGAACACTCGTGAGTCTTCGCAAACACAAGTATAGTCTCACTTCTGTGTCTCTCATTGTCTGATGGAACGAAGGTCACGAGGTGCTGAGGCCCATGCACGAGGTGTAAACGTTACGTATATACTAAATAGTTATTTTTTATGGAAATAAAAAAAAAACCGTAAAGAATACGCATGGCGCTATACAACGGGGTATGTAATATAATAGGTACATAAGTGAGAGTACGTACCTATTTTACCGCACGTTCCGTTGTATGGTGCGTAATTTTTAACTTTCGAACAATGTATACAGTTTGTAAATGCATTTTTTAAGCAAATGTGTTGCAAACACAATTATCCTATAGTATTTTAGTTAAATGATTTGCAACAAGCACAATCAGTATTATCCATAGATATGAATCATCTCAATCATCTTCCTGCCCTTGTCCCATTCTACTTGGGGTCGGCGCAACAGGTTTTCTTCTTACATTCTCCCCTTTCAGACGTCTCGGCCATCTTACTCTTTTCTCTTTCATATCATTCCCCACACAATCCATCCATCTTTTCTTTGGCCTTCGTCAACATTCATAGATATGAATAAATTAGCTTTTCCCCCGGCTTCGCACGCGTTTATTTAGAATTTAATAACCATTTCGGGTTCACAAATCCAACTAAAATGACATAATTCAATTATGATTCGAAAGATAAGTGGCGCCATCTATTATCATAAGAACGTTATCGTTATTTTCCTCGGGAACAGTACTTTTTTTGGGATGAAAGTTACCCTATGTCCGTTTCTGACAACGTATATCCAAATTTCCAGGATGATCGGTTCAGTGGTTTAGGTGTGAAAAGGTAACAAACAAACATACTTTCGCATTTATAATATTACTAGCACTTCGCTCGCGACTTCGTCCGCAAAAATTGAGATAACTCGGCTAATATGCATGATATAAATATAATTTATAGCCTATAGCACTCGCGAATAATGTAGCTTTCTACCAGTGAAAGATTTTTTTAAATTGGATCATTGGTTCCTGTGATTACCCCCTACATACAAACTTACAAACAAATTTTACCTCTTTATAATATTAGTATAGATTATATAAAAAAAAAATATATATAAAATTATATAGTTAGGAAGGATTATTAAAATTATGAAAATATTATTAAAACGAGTATTTTTAATTTTAAAATCGACGTATTTACGTAACGTTACACCGCGCGCTTGTGCTAAGGCTTCCTTGTCGGATGAAGTCTGAGTCATCGATTGCAGAAGATGAAATGGCAATCTGATACTAGCCGCAAAGAGAACAGGCGCAGAAAACGGCTTAATGTGACACGGGAGTTAGTGCCCCGTAGTCACACTTGCGATGTGCAGAGGAGCTCATGGCTAAATAATAACAGCCCCTCTGGTCGATCTTTAGGTTAAGCCGTGCTTGGATAGCCACCCATTACTTACCGAGTTTCCTCCGTGCCTCGGAAAGCACGTTAAGCCGTTGGTCCCGGCTGTCATTTGAAGATCTTTGACAATCGTTAGGTAGTCAGTTGCCCAAAAAAGTCTGACAACCAGTCTAACCAAGGGGTATCGTATAACCCAGTACTAACTGGGTTGTGGAGGACAGATAGGCAGACTGGGTGCCGACCCCAACATAGTTGGGGAAAGGCTAGGCAGATGAGTCACACTTGCGATGTGACTGCAGAATCGTCCGTGGGCGAATTCCATGGTTCGATTTCTAAGCGGGTAAAGTGTTTTTGGGTTTTCCATGAGGAATTGCTCAATAGCAGATCTGAAATCGGAAATCAATGTACATACGCACGGTGAAAATCAAGCTATAAAAACCAGTTAATGCGGATCCCTCATTGAAATTGAATTTAATTGATTAATTGAATTTATTGATTTGATTGAATCTATACAAAACGAGGCAATGTTTTATTGGACTGTAAATACAGGGACTCATTATTTCAGTAATCTCAGTAACCAGCATTTGACTGCTTTCTAGAACATTTCCTGGTTCATATGTACCTTGAATACGCTCAACACACTTCCATGCATATATAAAATGTTATTTGTTTACAACTCATTTGGTATTTGTTAATTAAACTAACTCATAATGCAGACTGTGGGGGAATTTCAGGTGACTTTTCAAAGAAACTCCAAAAATGCTGATATTTAGTCAAACATGTATTGCCTTGATGACGAACAAAAATGGAAGAAAAAATGACAAGCAAGTAGATAAATCCTTACATCTAATTACAAACTAATTAGTACGCAACGTTGAATTTTGCTCATTCCAAACGAGCAGGCGTTAGCTCGAACATGCCCCCGGACGTTGGAAGCACCAGAGGCGCTTTCAACCAAGCGCAGAATCAACGGGCAGTGGGCAAATCCTATTGAAGGCTCTTCTGACGACTCCAGTGGATGTTTTGATGTCTGCCACACGAACAATTCCATCTGATCCCGGATGAACGGCGACGACTCTCCCCAATCTCCATTTAAGAGGAGGAAGATGGTCCTCCTTTATGACTACCATAGAGCCCAACTTGAGCATATCTTTGCTGGTATGCCACTTAGTCCTTTGCTGCAGCTCGGACACAAATTCCTTGCTCCAACGAGCCCAAAAATGCTGACGTAGCTGCTCGATTCGTTGGAAACGAGATAATGAAGCAGTGGAGTGGTTCTGTAAATCATGCTGTGGGGGTGACGTCAGTGGTCGACCAACAAGAAAATGACCCGGAGTCAGTGGTGTGCAATCCGCTGGATCCGATGACAGCGGCGTCAGTGGACGTGAATTTAATATCGCCTCAATCTGGACTAACGTGGTGTTAAGTTCTTCAAAGGTTAAATGACAATTTCCCAACACTCGCCTGAGATGATATTTAGTTGATTTTACACCCGCTTCCCAGAGTCCGCCAAAATGAGGAGTATACGCGGGTATAAAATGAAATTTAATTCCGTCATTAGCCAATTGCTCGCCCAAGGAATTGCAATTAGATTTAAGGAACTTCGAAAGTTCGTTGCAGGCACCAACGAAAGAGGTACCGTTGTCGGAGTAGATATTACTGGGTTTTCCCCGCCGCGAGATAAATCTAAATAAAGCTAGTAAATACTTATTGCTGGTTAAGTCACTCACCAGCTCTAAGTGGATAGCCTTTGTGGTGAAGCACACAAAAATGGCTATGTACACTTTTACCAGCCTACATCCCCGACCCTGCCTACTAGCAGCCATGATGGGACCAGCATAATCCACACCAGTGCTTTCAAAGGGATAACCGCCTGGAAGGAGACGCTGCTGCGGCAAATTACCCATTAAAGGAGTAACTGTTCTACCCGACACGCGACAACAACGCACGCAATTACGATAACAACTCTTTGCTAGGCTTCGTCCGCCTATAGGCCAGTATGAATCCCTAATTGAAGCCAGCAATAACTGAGGGCCTGCATGCATAAGCTTTATATGTTCATATTCGAATAGCAACTTCGTAAATTTATGAGTGGACTGTAAAAGAATAGGGTGCTTTTTATCAAAAGAAAAAGTTGAATTTGCTAAGCGTCCTCCGACACGCATGATTTTATTATTATCTAAAAATACGTTAAATTTTATTAGGGCGCTTTTATGAGGTAACTTCTGATTACTAATGAGTAATTTGTACTCGGGAAATGATTCAATCTGGCTTCTAATTATTATAATATTTAATGCATCCTGCAACTCGACATGTGATAGAAAACTAGGAGAGGGAAGCTTCCTACACAATTTTATGAACCTTAAAACTGTTGCTACACTACGGATTAACCTTAAATAACTAGAAAATCGATTAAAATTTATGATTGTATCACATTGATTATTATAACTACTGGCGCTCAATAAAGCGTGAGGTCGAGTTTCAGGCAGCGTGTCTGACTCTAATGATTTATGTTGAGACGGCCAATGAGACTGGACTTGCTTCAAAAAACTGGGACCACTCCACCACAAGTCCAAAGATTGCAGAATACTAATATCCACACCTCGTGATATTAGGTCTGCAGGGTTGTTGGCGGTTGGGATGTGTCGCCAAGTACAGTGCCCCGTCTTGTCTAAAACTTCAGCAACGCGATTACGCACAAATGGCTGAAGCTTAGAAGGTAGCATCTGCAACCATCCCAACACGACGGTGGAGTCAGTCCAACAAAAAACATGACTAAACTTTAGTCTCATTGAACTCACAACCTTCTCGCATAAACGAGCTCCAACTACTGCGCCACACAATTCCAATCTTGGAATGGTGGTCGGCTTAATCGGCGCCACTCGACTTTTAGCGGTTAAGAGACGAACCATGTACTCACCTTCATCATTGACACTACGTACATAGACGCACGCACCATACGCACGCTCTGATGCGTCTGTGAATACATGTAGTTCCAGTATATTATTTGCATCACATATAACGTGTCGTGGAACACGATAGTTATTGATAAGCGGCAATGCTTTGACAATAGCATTCCAACTAGCATTAAGTGACGGGGATAATGGCTCATCCCACGAGAGCTTGTCTAACCACATTCGTTGTAGAAACATTTTCATTGTGACTACGCAAGGAGATAAAAGTCCTAAGGGGTCAAAAATACGTGCTATGGCAGAAAGTACATCACGTTTTGTAACAAAATCCTTAGAAGGTAACGTTAAACTTGAAAACCCAAATTCGTCGGAACTAGAATACCAGTTAAGCCCTAATAACTTATTAGGTTCATTAGATCCCATTTCTAAGTCTAATGACGACTGAGAAGCTCCGGAGACTAAGCTAGGGACGTTGGATCTCCACTTTCTAAGCGGCATGCGAGCAGATGCTAGTGCGTCGGTGACCTCTGTGTGGATAAACATAGCCTCATTCAAATCATCACTTCCTGTCAAGAGGTCATCAACGTAAAAATCATGCATGATGACGTCAGCAATCTTATTTCTGCTACCTGAGGATGGCTCACCTATGGAACGCGAAGAAATCTCAGTGTCATTGGATTGATAATCCATCCCTATTTGCTTGAGGCAACGTGTAGCAAGAAATGGTGCACTAGCCGTACCATATGTGACGGTATTCAATTTGAAAACCTTGACAGGATCGCTTGCATTATCACGCCACAGAACCTGTTGGAGGTACCTATCAGATGGGTGGACGTATATACATCTATACATTTTCGCAACATCAGCTGATAAGACGAATTTGTGTTGTCGAAACCGAAGCAATATAGATATAAGATCGTCTTGCACTGTAGGACCTACCATCTGCACGTCATTGAACGATACCCCTGAAGAAGTAACACAACTTGCATTAAATACAACACGAAGTTTGGTAGTTGTGCTACAATCGCGCAGTACCCCGTGGTGTGGTATGAAATATCCACTGGGACTGTCATTATTTTTATTTTCGGTCATATGTCCTAAAGTCTCATATTCAGACATAAAGTCGCGATATAATTTACCAAACTCTGGCTTGGACTTTAGTCTGCGTTCTAGGGAATATAGACACATAGAAGCCCTTTTGAAAGATTCTCCTAAAATAGAAGGATTTTGCTTAACAGGAATACGAACACAAAAATGACCACTGTCTAAACGTGTGGTATTCTTGACAAAATGCTCTTCACACAACTTTTCCTCGGGTAAATAATGCGAGGATTGTGAACTAATCTCTTCTAGATTCCAGAATTTCTCTAAATCGGTACGAATTTTATTTAAATCACCGTTACTGGAGGAATCAGTATGAGTTAAATTGCACGAAATATTATTTGACAATAATTTACCATTATTATAGGTAACAGGGCCAGAAACAATCCAGCCTAACAGCGTTTCACACAACACGGGCTTACCTACTCCTAGTCTAATTCTCTGTGAACCAACCAAGTCCCAGAAGAGATCCGCTCCTATTAAGACATCTACTTCTGAAGGCCTGTAAAAGTTAGGGTCAGCCAAACAGATATTATCTGGAATATTCAGATCTGAAATGTCGACTTCACGACAAGGCACAACAGTCGTTAACGATGGCAAAACAAAACAATGAAACTTAGCAACATAACTATTGTCTAATGACGTCATTTTTACATGACATGTCTTGCCTACGCGGGAACTTACGTTATTAATGCCATAGACCGATCCATTTATCTGACTAGTGTTTAAGTTAAGCTGTGTACATAACCGTTCCGTCATAAAACACGATGTACTACCGCTATCAAGCAGGGCCCGCACTATGTGCTCACGATCATTCTGATCACATAACTTGATAAGAGCGGTGGACAATAACACAACGTGTTGTTTACGCTCACTCCTTAGCGAACTGAGCTCCGCAGACAAAGTTAAATTATTAGCACTCGCATTAGTGCTAGCCACGGCGTCAGTGGGTGATGACGTTGATACGGAATGGGACGAACTACCGTTTGAATTATTATTATTATTGCAAGAATTCGTTGTACTTTTATTCTCCGACGAATGAATCAAAGTATTATGTCGGCGTTTACATATCTTGCATCCCGGCTTTTTGCATCGGTTAGCAAAATGACCTGCATGAAAACAGTTATAACACACTTTATAGTTAGGTATTAATTTGAGTCGAGCGTCGGTGCTAAGTGAAAGGAATTGTGAACAACTACTTAACACGTGATCAGCTTTACAGTGTGGGCACAACTTACTTAATTCGGTGCTGGAATTATTAGAATCTTGTGATACAACCATAGATTTCATCTTGTTAGAATGGGAACTAGGCTTACCGGGAGTGGGATTAGTGCTATTTCGTGCTGTTTCCAATGTTTCTAACAAGTCAGCGCGAAAGCGAATAAATTGAATGAGTGCAGCAAATGTTATTGTGCTATCTTTGTCTATACGACCTTTGTGCTCCTCCCACTCACGATAAGTTGACCGATCGAGCTTCTGAGTTACTATGAATATTAATAAAGTGTCCCAATACTTGATGGGCTCATCTAACGCTTCCAACGCACGGAGGTTTTTATTAAGTTGATCAATCAATCCTTTCAACGCAACAGAGGACTCCTTTGTAATAGAATTCAAATAATATATGGACGACACATGATTTTGAATTAACATTCTTTTGTTATCGAAGCGATCACAAATTAACTTCCAAGCTGTATCGTAATTACTTGCGGAAAACTCAATCCCATGAATTACAACAGCAGCAGATCCTTCCAGAGACGCTCGCAAATAGTGGAATTTGTTAATTTGATCAATTTCATCGTTACAGTGAATAAGGCTAGTAAAAGTGTCGCGGAACTCCAACCAATTGCTAAAACTCCCATTAAATTTAGGTAACTGTATCGTGGGTAACTTAACAGGCTTACGTTGACTAATACGGCTACATTTTGCACTACTTAATGACTCATTATCGCAGTTATGCTTACATAGCAGCTCCTGTGCCCTAGCCAGTGCTTTGTAATACTGAGTATCAAATTCAGCACGCTCAGAGACTTGAGCTTTAACATCATCTACTAGACACTCCAATCGTAACTGTACCTCATCGTAATGCTCATACAAGGACTCGATTCTTCCAATCCGTAACTGCAATTCCTTGACCTCACAGCTAGTCAACTCCTTGTCGCTGGATGCATCAAGGTAATTGATAAATACAGTTAAGCGTCCCTTTATGCTTCCTCGTTTTTTAATAAGTTCTCTTTCTTCGGACATACTGGGAATCGAATGTAGTCAACCTGGAATTTATACAATAACAACTTAAGGTATATTTTTATGCAATATGTACTTAATAAGTAAATAACTTACGATAGGATCCCTACGTCTAGCTACTATTGTAATTAAAACAATTTAACAAAGGATGTTAACCTGTAAATTGACTTCTACCTGTTGTAAACAATAAGTGAATACAAAATGGGATTTTTAATTTAGACTTTGATTTAAGCTAAGTACCTAAATTCCTCAAAACTTGAACACTTAATTACCTAACGTCCAACTTAAGCAATACAATAACAAATGAATAAGTAACTAAATTGACTAATACGGTTTAAATAACTGAATAAGAACTAATTATGACTTGTAACATCATCTAACATCACACTACGCGCTAATAACTATTTACTATGAATAGAACTAAAATACTGCTATACAATTATAAATGTAGCAAAATAACTACTGAACTTTTCACTAGAATAATTAGAAAGAACGTATAATCGTTTTTGCAAAATAAGTACCTATCATAAACAAAATGATAAGTACTAGAAACTATTCACAATGAATTATGGTAAATAAGTTACTTTGAACAATATTCAGGAATATAAAACACTAACCTTTTTAGATCCTTAATTATGGTTATATACTACCTGAACGAGTGTTGGGTGATGATATTTTAACTCTAATATTCTTAACACCGTAAATTAGCTTGAAGTCCTTTGTTCTCAGTCACGTTGCCGGCTTATAACCTCGTCGGCATATCTCCCCGGGTAATATTTATACAAATCCACTGATTTTTGGCAAATCTTCATGTGATTAGCAATCCGGCTCGGTAATGGACCAAAATGTGGGGGAATTTCAGGTGACTTTTCAAAGAAACTCCAAAAATGCTGATATTTAGTCAAACATGTATTGCCTTGATGACGAACAAAAATGGAAGAAAAAATGACAAGCAAGTAGATAAATCCTTACATCTAATTACAAACTAATTAGTACGCAACGTTGAATTTTGCTCATTCCAAACGAGCAGGCGTTAGCTCGAACACAGACTGACATGTCGCTTATCTTGACAGCTGTCAAGCAGGCTGTCAGGATTACCCTATATTTGTACACATGCCCTTAGACTGATGTGTATTTTGTCTGTTTACAAAAACAACATTTCTAATTTTCTACTAGAACTTTTGAAGTAATTTGTCTTGTACCTTCTTAATCTTTCCATCAATGCAAGTTATGCGGTTTTCTGCAGTGTTGGTACATGCTACCTCCAACAGCCTCGTTCGTCATCATTATGTAACGACTGTCAAAGATGACAGCTGGGACCAACGGCTTAAGCTAAGCGTACACCGCGTCGGAATCGGAGCGTACGGAGTGTACGAGACGAAGAGAAATACCGATCTCTGGCGCAGTTATCCAGTGGATCCAGTGATGCACGCTGTACCATAAAAATCAATACAAAGCAACGAATCCTTTCGCTCCGTAGCCGTACGCTCCGATTCTGACGCGGTGGACGCTTAGCTTTAACGTGCTTTCCGAGGCACGTAGGAATTTCGGTATGCGGAGTGGTCACCGATCCACGGATCAAACTAGGCAAACGCGGCTTACCCTGAAGATCGACCCCGAGCGGCTGTCATTGTTTAGTCACGCCCCAATGTCAACCACTACATCATCGGCTGATACATTGTTTACGCTAATCAACATGCCACGTGAACTATTCACATACCAGTTGTACATTGATGAATCACACTTGTAACAATACTTGCATAGTCCATAACAGCATCTTTACATAAGTATCATATAAGAAAATATGTGACGTCAGTTTGTTCTGAGATAAGGATTCATGTTGTCTTGTTTTCCTCTCATTATGATGGAACATCATGATCTTGGATGTAGGTGTGAATATCATGCGTGATATAACTAGGTTCATTATTATAATAAATATGGGTTAGTTACGCTGAGAGCAGCGGTGGCCCAGTGGTAGCGACCACGACGAACAGTAAGTCGTGGGTTCGAACCCAGACAGGCGTATTACTTTGTGTAATTTATTTCATCACCACTGCTCTCAAAAACGGTGAAGGAAAACATCGTGAGGAAACCGGCATGTCCTAGAACCAAAAATTCGAAGACATGTGACATCTACCAATCCGCACTGGGCCCGCATGGTAGATTATAACCCATTTCCCTCTCCTCGAGAGGAGACCTGTGTCCCAGCAGTGGGAACATTATAGGCTGATGATGTGTGTGAGTTACGCTGAAACGCAAAGGTATATGTTTCAGTAAATATTTTATCGATAAAACTTGCTAAAGTTTCGTAAATTTCGAACAGTACCCTGATTTCGAAGCCGCTGGGTCTACTACAACATATTTTACACAAAAGTTTCATAGACAATGAACACCCGTTTCTATAGTCTAGTTAAAGTAAGTACTTGAGTTTAAGTAATGACTTGTCTCTGTTTGTCGCGGGAATGGTAGGCATCAACACGCTAGAACTTAGACGTAAGTGTGCGACGCACTACTATTTACTATTAAATAATAAAATTGACGACGTGACTACTCGTTGTTCATTGTTTGCTCCTGACCGACTGCGGCGGTCGCGGGCCTGTGCCTCGCGAGGCCTGTTCGCTGCTCCCTCTGTGCGTACCCAAACAGTTCGATATTATGCGCCCACAACCCGGGCGATGAATTTACTTAACGGCCTGATTGCTCAGGAGATCTAGATATGTTTATGAGTAGCAGTAAAGCTACGCTTAATTATTGCATACAATTGTTTAGTGGTAGTAGTTAAGTTTAGTTAGCTAGTACGCTATGCTGTTGGCTTGCTGCACGCTTTGGTGCACACTGTAAGTGCGGCAAGTAATGATTTAAAAAATAAATAAATTATGCAAAAGTCAAGAATTTAAACGAAGTAAGAACCGTCAACGAAAGCAAAGCTAAGAATTCAAACTTTTGACGGTTTTAACTTCAAGCTATTACTAAACTACAAAATAAAAATCCTATGTTAAATAATTGCTTTTACTCAAATAATCACTTGTTTATATATACTGGTGTTAGAGCAGATTTTTATGAATATTCATCCCTAAAATATTAAATGGCAAAGAATGGCATCTCCCAAAATATCTCCCAGCTCTAAAAATATTAAATTTTTAAGGCTCAAGATGTCATTGACTTTTGTATTTTTCCGTTATTTCTTTTAAAACTACATTTGAAAGAAGGTTAGGCCATACTGCTATGACCAAAAATACTTAATTTACTTCAAAAACAATAACAATTAATCAATAATATTTAATTACAGGCCATTAGTAGACTAAAGATACCTTCGAGGTCAAATTACAGGCCATAAATTATAGTATGGCCATCTTCCACTTGTAGGCAGGGCTATAACAATTAATTTATTAGAAAAAATCCCACACAGTACAATTATTATTCATAGGTAAAATGTTTGCTGATAAAATGGAACTCCTAACCTCATATCAATATCAATTTACAAAGAAGATTTGTATCCACTTGATCTCTAAATTAAAACCTGCACAAGATTCCTCACCACTTAATCAATAATCATTAAGATATGCTGTTACAAAAATGATTAAACAAACGAATTTAAGTCCAGAAAATTCCGGACTTACTTATGGCAATCCTAAACCAGCCCGATCTTTTTAACGATAAGATCCATGTACTTTAAGAAAACATGGCATAAAAGAAAAAACTCTTGTGAGCCTTAATACATCTATATCTATATCTATACTTAAAATAAGACTGTAAAAAAACTGTGTCTGTAAATTTAATATATTTAAAAAAAAAATTGTGGGGGGTTTAGAAACAGTAATAGAGCACGAATCCAAAAAAAAAAGTCTGTCTGTTTGTCTGTACACGCTAATCTTCGGAACTACTCGACGGATTTGAATGATTTTTTTTTTGTTGTAAAGGTATTAGGTCTGGGCAACATATAGGCTATAATTTATCTTGGAAACTTGAACACCTGATGCAGAACCGCAACAGACCAGCTAAATTATAAGAGATACAAAAATGGTACCATAGCAAAAATTGTTCCACATAATGAGCATTTTCTGCTAAGAGAATAAATTTGATGATCTGGAACAGCTGATGTGGAACTCCAAGAGCCCAGCCACACTATAACATATATAGGAATGACGTCTTAGCAAGAGTTGTTCAGACTGATAAGCACTCTCTGTTGACGTATAAAAATTGAAGATGTGGAACACCTGTTGTGGAGCTCCAAGAGCCCAGTTACACTATAATATAAATAGGAATGACGTCTTAGCAAAAGTTGTTCAGCCTGATGAGCACTCTCTGTTAACGTATAAACATTGAAGATCTGGAACACCTGATGTGGAAATTAAAGCTATCACTAATTTCACTGTATTTCTACCAAGGGGTATCGTATTACCCAGAACTAACTGGGTTGTGGAGGGCAGATAGACAGTCGTTCCATGTAAATTACTGGTATTCAGCTGCATCCGGTTGTACTGGAAGCCGAACCCAACATCACTACATATTATAACACAATGTGGGTGAGCAGCGGTGGGCCAGTGGTAGCGACCCCGACTTACCAACAGTAAGTCATGGGTTCGAACCCAGGCAGGCAATGAAATGAATTACACAAAGTAATACTACTTTGTGTAATTTATTTCATCACCACTGCTCTCAATAACGGTGAAGGAAAACATCGTTAGGAAACCGGCATGTCCTAGAACCAAAAATTCGAAGTCATGTGACATCTACCAATCCGCACTGGGCCCGCGTGGTGGATTATAGCCCAATCCCTCTCATAGAGTGTCCCAGCAGTGGGAACATTATAGGCAGATGATGACGTGTCTCCGCCGCGTCTATCAGTCTGTTCGCGATAAACTCAAAAATTACTGCACTGATTTTCATGTTGTTTTCTTAAATAGATAGAGTGGTACTAAAGGATTTTTTTAGTATATAATTTGTCAAGTTTCTGTACAGATTGGCTAAAATATAATGATATATGTTGGAGGTGTTGAAAAAAAATAAGCCGTCTGGTGGAGGTTTCAACGAAAACGCTGCCCTTTAAGATATAATAAAATGATGAATGGTAGAATTGTATATCTTATGTAGGTCTACAGAAAAATCCGCGATGGCTTATGTCTATCTCTTAAGGATCTCTAAGATCTACAAATAGCACAAAATAAAATAATTAAACTTCTATTCAACTACGATTATCACACACCCACATTCGAACTATACAAAAACACGAAACTAATGAGCATTAATCAACTTTACACATTCAATTCTTGCGTTCTCATTCGAAAAATTCTTAACAAAACCATACACACACAGTTGTCCTTTAACACCAAAACATCCAAATACAGCCAAAGAAACCCTAACCAAATCCAGACGCGCCACCCGCGAACGCAATATGGCAGGAAAAATGTAAAATACGAAGGTGTTCAACTTTACAACAGTCTACCAGGAGATATCAGGAACACATCTTCTTTCAACCTATTTAAAGCTAAACTCAGGCAGCACGTCACTAACAACACAAAACTATTAAGTTACTCACAATAATATGTCGACATCGTACCCACCTGTATTAAGCTAACAAAACTGTTAAGTACTGGACTACAATTTACCTTAGTTATGTATTTATTCTGCAAGTGAACAATGTATGTTCTTTTAGAATAATTAAAGAATCTTTTAACCGATAATATACTATATCCATTTTAATACTTTGAAAATGGGCAAACTAGGTTCCCATGAGTTGAGGAAATGGGATCATCATGATTACTTTTGGTCGCGATAACCGACATCCACGCAGGCGAAGCCGCGGGCATCAGCTAGTTATTAATAAAACAAATAATACAACAACCGTATTTCTTTGTTGCAGTAACATGGGCCTTCTTGAGTTCGAGAAATGGTCGAACCAGCCAGACCTTTTCGCCGAGAAGTCCCGGGTGTGTGCCAAACTCCATGGTCTGACGCCGGGCCAAAGGCGCGTATGTCGACGGCATAAGGATCATATGCCTGTGGTCAGCTCTGGAGTGAAGCAGGGCATCCATGAGTGCCAGTACCAGTTCCAAGGGAGAAGGTGGAATTGTACTGTGACGGGGGACGAGACTGTGTTTGGACCTTTAACGCTAATTGGTAAGTGTGATCCGAATAAGAGTTGTTACACCAATCTTACCAAGAAGTATCGTATGTACTAACTGGGTTGTGGAGATTAGATGGACAGTCGCTTCATGTAAAATATTGGTATGCTGCATCCGGTTAGGCTGGAAACCAGTCGGATCCGGAAAATCAGCTGTCGCATACATTTGGGTTGACTAGAGCCGTTTTTTTACGCGATTTCGTTGATGGTACCATGAAGAAAGGTGTTTAAATTCAAATTCAAATTCTTTATTTCAGACATGAGTCCATAGTGTTAGTAGCAACAAAATAACTTAATAACTAGTGTTAGTCATAAGGAAATAATAAAGAACAAGATTAATTAGTATGGATCCTAACCTAGTGACGCAGCAGAGGGGAGTCCCATCGATCTGAGAACACGCTCAGGAGACTATTGGTGGCGGAGCGTAGCCGGTTGGCTATGGAGGCGGTCCTTTTTCTTATAATGGCGTAAAAATCGTCTGTGCGCGCCTCCGCAAACATAGTGGACGCACTACAACACCACGACAGCCCCAATAGTATCCTAAACGCGTTATTATATTGGACACGCAGATCGCTGTATGTCCTCTGCGCAAAACTGGTCCAAAAACGTCTGCACGTGTAGAATGACTGACAGAAAGCTTTGAAAAGAGTGACTTTAACTTGATTTGTACAACGTGCAAATCTTCGAACCAGCATATTACATCGAACAGCCAACGACCTGCGCTCCCTCTCTATATCTATATTGTCCTTAAGATCATCAGTGACCCAATGACCCAAGTACTTAAATTTAGTCACCCATGCTAAAGGAGTGCCACAGAGCGAGACAGCGGGAACATCAGAATAGTTTATGGCACTCGCCTTAAACATAATAATTTCACTTTTTTTAACGTTGTACTTGAGCCCATGGGACACTGCATAGGACTCACAAATAGCCACCAGGTTCCTCAAAGCGCCGATCGATGGGCTTAGCAGCACCATGTCATCCGCATAACTAATATTATTCAAACAAACGTCATCCATATGACATCCAACTCTGGTGCTGCTAAGCTCACCGACTAGCCGGTTTATGTACAAGTTGAAGAGGCGTGATGAGCTTAACCCCACCGTGGAGCCTCACCGCGCACTCCAGCCTGTACACATCCGATTGAGCGTCAGCCCACCTGACACTATTCCTCTGGTGGTGGTACCAATAAAGAAACAAGGATGTAATTTCATTCGGTAGTGTTGTATCACTCCGCAACTTATCCCATAATACCTCGTACGACACCAGGTCGAACGCCCTTGACAGGTCCAAAACACAAGCAAAAACGGGTGTTTTTCGGGAAGTATAATATTGAACAGTTTGCTTGAGGCACAGAATGGCACTTTCCGTGGATAAACCAGATTTAAAGCCAAATTGCGCGTCATGGAGTTTAACGTGTTTAGCCAACTGTTGATCAAGCAAACTGTCCAGGACCTTGGCGACTATCGTGGCCAACGATATAGGCCTGTAATTGGACACGTCAGAGGCGTCCCCTGTCCTGTCTTTAATAATCGGAACCACCACTGTACGCATAAGGTCCTGCGGCAAATAACGGTGACTGAGACATAAATTAAAAAGAAGAGCAAGAAGTTTGATGGTCCGAATTACACCCTGACATATGACCAAACCTTTCTGGTACACGCTGTATAAGAATAGGGTACAACTGTTCAAGGATCTGATGGCGCATGGCTTTAATGGGGGCTTTCGTTTTTAAGCTCACCAGATGGCGCCACAGTCGAGTAAGGTCCTGTCATTAATTCTATTTTATACTTTAAAGTACCAAATAACTTCATAAAAAGTTTATTTCATTTCGTATATCAACATAGTGCAAACATCAGTCACATCATCATCTGCCTAGCCTTTTCCCAACTATGTTGGGGTCGGCTTCCAGTCTAACCGGATGCAGCTGAAACATCAGTCACATATTAACAAATATTCTCCCTAACATTAACAAGCATGAAACATTTAAAAATCATTCTACCTGCAAGTACTAACAAATAAGATCCTAAGTTGCTACTTAAAATCTTAATCTTAATCAGAAATGGCTCAGTCTAGACCAGAATCATGAGTATTAGTTAAAATACGTTATAAAAAAGCACGCAATGCGCGAAAACTCTGTGACATCTGACATTTCGGAAGACCTTCCTCTACACGAACGCCTCTAGCGGCGAATTCATGCGCGATAGACCCCATTGGAACTAACACTGCCAGCACACCATCTTCTTTTTTCGATACATTTTTTCACAGCATTTCATTTTTTTCATTATATTTATTCATTAACAATAAATTGTGTCTGAATGTGTTACATAAAAATAAAAATACATATCTAAGACAAAAAAATACCTACACCATCACTATTACAAATCAAATTCGTCCTAGGGATGTGCCTTAACAGGCGTTGCACAGAGGGGGCTCCGGACAGGTCTTTTAAGAGGAAACGGTGCTTCCTCCTATGCGCGGATGGTGACCACGGTTTAGTGCGGTGGACATCTCACACTCCCGCGGTCTTCACCAGAGACCGGTCACCTTTTGAAGTTATAACACGGAAAACAAGAAGAAAAAATAGTACTTCTGAAAGTGAAATTATTAACACAACGGCCCATTTCAAAATGTTGTTTTAATAAGTCCTCGCCTTTAAGATTGGCCTAAAATCACACTACATTGCGAAGTGGAAAGAGAGAAGGGAGGCCTTTGCCCTGCAGTCGGACAATATAGGGTCATAATAAAAAAAAAATGTGTGCTTATGACCGCACGGCAGAAGTGTGAAAACAGCTGTCTGTATCTTTCTCGCTCGGGTACACTCGGCGGTCACGAATTCACCCGATTAAGCCTTTCACCTCAGAGCGCGGAGCGGGACGGAATAGCGTAACATCACCTACGAAAAAACGTGTGTGCGGTGAGCCAAAAGAAGTTTTCACTTCAAAAAGATCTTTTAACGTACCTCCAATATACCTCTAAAGCACTTCTGTCATAGATTTGTGAGCATGCCTGTTCACTTTGTCGTCTGTGTTTGTTGTCTTTTTGATTGACCTGTTGGTCAGTGGTTAGTGACCCTGACTGCTAAAACGGAGGTCGTGGGTTCGATTCCCACACAGGACAAATCTTTGTGCGATGAGTACGATTATTTGTTCTGTATCTGGGTGTATAATTTATCTATCTATCTATATATATACATATAATAAGACAGTAAAAAAAACTGTCTGTACATTGAAAATATAAAAAAAAATTTGGGGTTGTTTAGAAACAGTAATAGAGCACGAATCCAAAAAAAAAAGTCTGTCTGTTTGTCTGTACACGCTAATCTTCGGAACTACTCGACGGATTTGAATGTTTTTTTTTTTGTTGTATTGGTATTAAGTCTGTGCAACATATAGGCTATAATTTATCTTGGAAACTTGAATACCTGATGCAGAACCGCAGCAGACCAGCTAAACTATAAGAGATACAAAAATGGTACCATAGCAAAAATTGTTCCACGTAATGAGCATTTTCTGCTAAGAGAATAAATTTGAAGATCTGGAACAGCTGATGTGGAATTCCAAGAGCCCAGCCACACTATAACATATATAGGAATGACGTCTTAGCAAGAGTTGTTCAGACTGATAAGCACTCTCTGTTGACGTATAAAAATTGAAGATGTGGAACACCTGTTGTGGAGCTCCAAGAGCCCAGTTACACTATAATATATATAGGAATGACGCCTTAGCAAAAGTTGTTCTGCCTGATGAGCACTCTCTGTTGACGTATAAAAATTGAAGATCAGGAGACTGTATTTCTACCAAGGGGTATCGTATTACCCAGAACTAACTGGGTTGTGGAGGGCAGATAGACAGTCGTTCCATGTAAAATACTGGTTTTCAGCTGCATCCGGTTGTACTGGAAGCCGAACCCAACATCACTACATATTATAACACAATGTTCTCCGCCGCGTCTATCTGTCTGTTCGCGATAAACTCAAAAATTACTGCACTGATTTTCATTTTGTTTTCTTAAATAGATAGAGTGGTTCTCGAGGAATTTTTTAGTATATAATTTGTTAAATTTTTGTACAGATTGGCTAAAATATAATGATATTTGTTGCAGGTGTTGGAAAAAAATAAGCCGTCTGGGGGAGCTTTCAACGAAAACGATATAACAAAATGATGAATGGTAGAATTGTATATATTATATAGGTCTACAGAAAAATCCGCGATAGTTTATGTCTATCTCTTAAGGATAATATACTATATCCATTTTAATACTTTGAAAATTGGCAAACTAGGTTCCCATGAGTTGAGAAAATGGGATCATCATGATTACTTTTGGTCGCGATAACCGACATCCACGCAGGCGAAGCCGCGGGCATCAGCTAGTCTATAATATGTATGTATTTAGAAATATATAAGTATGTTTATCAGTTGTTTGGTTGCCATAGTACAGGCTCTGCCTAGTTTGGGATCAGATGGCGGTGTGTTGTTTGTCCTAAGATATTATTATTATATTATATCTTTTCTTACAAGCTTTTCTGTGGATGTAGTATCTGAAATAATAAACCTACACGCTCCTGAGTAATACCATTGTTACAACTCTATTATTTCAACCTGAACATACATTCGTCTATTCACAGGGAATTTACAAATACTCTTTTCATTTAATTCTATCAAACATTCATATACTTTCTCTGGGCAAAGAAACATTTACAATATACATTCTGGGTAAAATATCCATCCAAGGCCAGTACGGCAGTCTAGTCAATGAATCAAGATAAATAGAGAAATAAATTCGGCTTTATTCAGAACAAAAGAAATTGACATAGAGCGTAATAAAAATATCGTAAAGACAATTTTGAGGCTACGAAGTCGGAGAACGAATATTGTTTTAGTGAACACTGTGTATACTGTATAGTTAGTATGAGGTTATGTATTCAGATAAAGGGCATGTTTATTTGTGATTTCGTTTTATGTGTACGGCTGTTGGATGTTTATGAAGAAATAATTGGTATCGTTGGGAATGAGAGGTCTGAAAAGGTCGTTTTAGCAGAATATTTTTTTTTCTTAACCTATACAGGGTGTAAACGGACTCTTTACGAAGCCGTCAGCCAAGCATTATGTAATGACGCCAGCACGTCAACCTACCCGAATCTGTCAGATTTTCCCAACCAACCTTGAACTTAATGTCATAGAGATAATGTTGAAAATCTAGTAAAGAAATCTGACAGATTGTAGTAGCTTGATGTGCTGGCGTCTGTACATCAAACTAAGTAACTTTACGCAAAAATTATTGCTGGGAAATGACTTTTTTTTTCGGGGTGAAAAATCACGTTTTATGGTAGGACTAAGTAACACATTCAAAACATTGTGCTGATGGATCGATTGAATGATTTTTAATATTTTTGTATTACCTAGTTTTATTTGTTTTAATTTAGTTTGATTAATTTATTTTATTAGGTTTAATTCAGTACACCTTTGATAATTTAGTTTTTTAATTTTCTATTTTTGAAGTGAAACTTTTTTAT
The DNA here is from genome assembly GCA_950005105.1 of Lycophotia porphyrea. NCBI lineage: Eukaryota > Metazoa > Arthropoda > Insecta > Lepidoptera > Noctuidae > Lycophotia > Lycophotia porphyrea. The sequence goes on along the minus strand of OX465407.1, from coordinate 4,397,185 downwards.
CGACGTATGGGAGAATTTTTTTTGACGTATCGTCATGTTTTTCGGTTACGCGCCATGTTGCTTTTTTTGACGTAAAGAATATAATGTATCATTATTGATGAAATACAACAATAGCAATTATATTATAATAAGAACAATGATAAAATAAATTACTCATTAATTGTATGCATGTCTATAATAATAAAATAGCTTTAATTTAATACGGAAAAAAATGTTTTTCTTAAGGCTTAAGCCTTATCTACCCCATTTTCGTGAAGTTGCAAATAGTAGAAAAATGATATGTCGTAAAGAAGTTTCACTTCTTACCTGTGTACTCTGGTACACACACATATTTTTTTCTTTGTAAGTAACAACAATGTTTTGTGTGCATGCAGAGTTTACCTATAAGTAATTGTTACACTTTATTTTGATTTGATACTTCTGTTTCTTTTGCTTATACCAGTGTATACAATTGTTGGTGAACCAAATAAATAAAATAAACACATTTAAAACATTGTGCTGACGAATGGATTGAATAGTATGGGGGTCATGAAGGTGTCTTAAGTAAAAAAATACATCAGAAACACGTATTTAAAAAAAAAAACACTTTGGAAAAAGTTGGAACATTAACCCCCCAATATCTCTGTAACTAGAAGGTTCCCAGGTATGGTATAGAAAAAATATGATCGCAATATCAGGGAGAACCCGTGCCTTTTGGCTTCGTTAAGAGCCTTTTTACACCCTTTATACTGTCCCACTGCTGGGTAAAGGCTTCCTTCATAGCCTTCCACTCTTCTCTCTGTGCTGTTTTCTCTGGCCAATCTCTTGGCGTCCGTCGGCGACGACACCCGTCTTCTGGCACCCACTGAGTGACGACTCTAGCCCATCGGTACTGATGGATTCTTCAACTCAACAATCTTGTTGCCCACATAAGCGATTCCAGTTTTTGAGCATATTATATCGGTATCAGAATCAAAATAGGATAGTAATAGTACATTATGGTAAAAGTGAGTAATGTTGGTGATTACCGCTGAGGCGCCATTGAGACCCGAGCCGTTAGGTGAGGGTCTCAAGAGAGCCGAGGACGGTAATCATCAATACACACGTGTATCATACGACGTTTTTCAACACACTTGTGAAGAAAATAATACTAAAAATTCATTTTATTTAGTAGATAAAAAGTTTATTTAAAGAAACAATTAGTAAATGTGCAGTTAGTAAAATAATAAGTAACTGTTTTTGATGGCCATGGTTCTCTACGTATTTTACAGTTATATTTGTTAATTCTTGTATCCTAAATGCACCAGTTACACCAAATATTAAAGCAACCTGAAAAAAAGAAACAACAATTAAGTTCAACACACAACACAGGCTGAAGTCACATAGATATTTAAAATTAATTTAACTAACCTTAGTAGCCAGATATTGGTTATATGGAGACGATAAAAACTTTGATTTCTTGCTTCTAAATCCATCGGATAGTCTCTTGGTGATAGTTTAGATAAGCTGACACATTAGAGTATGTTTTTTAAGTCCACTCCATTCTTTGTTCGGACTGTACTTTTTAACATTGAGTGTTACACCACAAAGAGATAGGTTTGCACTTAGAAAATAATTCTTTAAAATACGCCATGAACACATTTTCTGAAAAAGACTGCGTATTCTTGTTGTTTTGCCATTGTATGAAATTTTGGTACGCCAATAGATATTTGTCCTTGGAATTTTCAGGTAGTAAACATTCCATAACGCTAAGGGCTTCACATCTTAAATCCGGCGGAATACAACATAAATTATTTTCTTCATAACTATTACTTGTAGACATTTTAATTAATAAATAACTATAATTTCAACAGTGAAAACGAATTGTGAAAATAATTTCGTAATGGCGGGAAAAATTAATCAATTTTCCTATGCGCGCGCATCTAACAATGGCGATCGGCCATAGACTAAATAATGAGATTTCTTTTTTTTGGCTTTTCGCGCATAGCGTTTTATCCACGTACAAAATGGGGAATTCAAAGTTTTCTTTATTACAGAGAAAACTAATTTATATTTGAGTGAAAGTTTTATATATTAAAAATGTACAAGTTGAAATTATCTATTTAAATACGAAGTTGCATGAAATGAGCGAGAAATAAGTACATTAATTTATTTGTACTATTGAACACGATTGTTTTTTGTATCGAAACTTTTTTAAGAACAAAGCAACTAAACCAATAAAATAAAAAAAAAAACCCTATAACTCACTTGTGAATAATAGCAATGAAAAAGTCACAGTTTGATTATAGGTGTCATTATGTGCCTAATTGCGGTGAAATTAGAGCCATTTTATGAGCAAGTGTGTTGAAAAATGATTTATAACACATTTGCTTGTAAAGGGTCCCTTATTTCACCAATTTTAATATCGTATTATATATATAATATGTACTTGTGCGGTAATGTAATGTAAAACACACGGTTTATCAAGATGATCCGTAAAATCGAACGGTACTTTTTTAAATCTTAGCAAAGAGTTTTTATGTCAAAAAAGTGGTCAACATTTTATGAATAAAATTAACTTTGGGAGATAAAATATAACAAATTAACATTAGATTCTTTAATTTAATTTTTGACAATAAATTACAACAATTACAATTTATCTGTAACAAAACACAAAAATATTAATTTAGTGTATTAGTAATACTGGCTGTTTTTTGTGCCTTTGCCTTAAAAAAAAGCGCTGAAACGCGCCTCGCAAATTTTTGAACAAGTAAAAATTAATCCGCGCGCTTTTTCTTTTCGCTGTATTGTTTTTATTTTTTATTTGATAATGTCGTCAAGTAATGATGAATTTCTTAATTCGAGACCGCCAGAAGTCTCAGAGGCAGCAACAAAGGCTACTCTAAGCCTCTTGCCTGAAAAATCGACCGATAGATACTTACAAGCGTATCAAAATTTCGTTTAAGAAAGTCCGAGTTTTATTTATTTCCTCGCAAATATGTTATAAAACGTCGTATGACATACGTGCGCTTTGATAATTACAGCCTCTGCTTTCTTGTAGCCCTCGCCTACGGCTCGGGCTAGCAATATCGCCTCGGCTGTGGTTTTCAACTTACCGCACTTATATCATAATGTACTATTACGTCACAAAGTGACAATACATAATATCTCCCATACATGCGACGACAGGCGAAATGTAGAAGGCGAGAAATCTAGAGTCGCAAGACAGAGTCTATCAACTGCCCTAACAGCAACAAAACACAAACAATATCTTACTTGAAAAACTATACTCCTTTCCGCATAAAAATTAAAAAAGCACTTCTCTATTCTGGAGCAAAAACTATCCCCATTTATTTCCCCCGTGATATTCACTACAAAAGTGCTGAAAACCTACCCAGTAACAGAGCTCTAAATCTTTATAGAAGACAACTAGGACAGTTAGTGATTTATCGTGACATTGGTACTGTTCCCACCATCCCCACTTCCCAGTGGTCTAGATAGCAAATATAGATTCTAGGAATATTCGCACAGATATTGTCGAAGGACGTCTGTTACGGCACATTTGTCGGGATTCGTAGAAATTATGACATGTCGAAATTGTTTGTATGAAATTATGAGGACTATAAAGTATTGTAATTCAATATACAGGTTGAAACAATGTCTGCAAGCCGTGCTTTATACAAAAATAAAATAAAATCGCACGCAGATGATGGCTGGTTGTCCGTCTAATAAACACAAAATGGAGAGAGTTTAACTATACTACTCTGCCTATAACAATCCTCAGGTTAAATTACGTCGTCTTTAATTAATTAATTGCCATAATTGTCCCCAAAACTACCATAGCAAGTTATTAAAGACCACACAGCAAGTCTTAAAACACCATGGGAAACGATATAGTCTGACCGCAAAGGCACCGCAACGGACCTCCGTAACGAAATCTTAACGTTATTACGTCACAGTTCCCCAGATTTAGGCCTTAATACGTGCTATGTACCAGCATATCATAAAACGAATCTACATACTTTAACCGGTACAATTTTCCCCCACAGCATCACGAGAAACGGCCTTCACGCACGCGATAACCTCGGCCGGCGTATCGCTCTCGGTATCCCGCGCTTGCCGCGATGGCCGCCTGTCAAGTTGCAGCTGCAGTCGTGCTGCCAGACCGAGGAATCTACATTCTGATTGGGTGTGGGGAGGATGTGGTGATAATCTCGAGTATGGCTACAAGTAAGTATGCGGCCCTGGTACTTCTGAGGTTAAAGGGTTAGTCAACCGCGTGTGCGTACTCTTTGCTCATGTGGGGCACTAAACTTTTGAATAGAGATCTTAACGTTCTTTTATTACGTTCTTAAATTCCTATGGAATTTATGGGATTATAATATTTGTAATGAACTATTACAAACTCATAATTTTTATGCGCTAGATAAAACTTACCTATAAAATGTGAATTTTAGCGAGATACGAAGTAGTGCAGTACCTATATCTAAACCTAAACTTTCGCAAAGTAGAGGCGAAAAACGATTTTAATACTTGAATTATTTTAACGAAAACTTTCCTTGTAAAGTGACACATCACGTCACGTATTAAATGACATGCCTGACAAAAGGAGAACAACAACAAACCACTATTAATTCAATAATATTACACACCCAGTAGTTTATGTTATCCTAGTATATTCTACTATATTCTACTACAACTAGAACCTTGAAAATAAATTCTAGTTGTAGAATTCTACAAAGCTACTGCTTTGTACTTATGTGGCCCTGTGCGAAAATTATTATTTTATTTAAATACGCCTTCCCCAGTTCGTCCCCTTGTTCCTGACCTACTCCAATGTCACGGCATCTCTTCGCGTAGTATGAGCGCCTAGTACTTTTCCCCCACTTTATCGAAATTTTCCCCGCGGAAAATTGGTAGCCAGGACTGATAAAACAGGACTGATAAATGGATGGATAACTAAACAAAATGTTAGAATTTTTCTAACTAATTGGATCCATTAGTTTATTGCAAATCTTTTCAGTTTAAATTATTTTCTTGCAACGGAAAATACGAACGAAGCAACGAACGAAGCTACTACCTCATTACACAGGTGAAAACTACATTTTCCTGGTGACGTCACTGCTGAATTTGCCATTTCTCAGCATTTTCATGTGATTTCCACCTTTTCAGGATGTCACCCCTGAAACGTTCAGGTAGAATTCACCTGTTTCATGACGCACCTGAGTACTAGGGGAGCAATACCAAGGCAAAGGTATCTATACCTGCTTTACCCTCGTACAACGTGAAACGTCACGGATAAATCTTCACCTGGGAGAATTTCCCCTATGTGAGGGTGGGAAAGGTAAAATTTACGTAGTTAACTCACACAGATAAAAGGGATACGGGAAAATGTACGGTTACTCACACTTCAAAACGTCAATGTGTGAGTTAACCTTCATTTTCCCCGCTTCCTTCATTGGGCTAGAAAAGGATGCAACACCCCATCCCATTTCTAGAACGGACTTAAAATTCACCTCCCCATTTTCGGTGAGTGGTAAGCGGGGTGAGTTATAAAGGTGAATGTGATTTGTAACGGTGTGCGTGCACCTGAAATTGACGTGAAAGGTGGGTTTTACTTCTGCGATATTCTTTTGTCCTAGTATCAAGGTGAGAGGGAAGACAGGTGAAAAATTTTCAGGTGCTCTTTCAGGCCTGACCATTTTCTTACCTGTCTTCGCCCAAGTGATTCCGTTTTCTGCCGTCTTTTAAAGAGTCTAATTTAATTAATTTTAAGACAAGCACATGCTCATTGAAAGATTTTCATAGTATTGATTGATTGCCTGAAATCATACTACTAGTTACAAAAAAGAAATTAAATCAGAATAAATAATATTAATTGAGTGCATCTAATTAGAAAATTAAAAAATAATGACGATTCCACACCAAACATGCTGAATACACTCGAATAAACATCCTAATAGTAAACAAACAGGAAAAATCCGTAACAAAATAAATACCTACTTCGATAATAATTTGTTGAGGAAGGAAAAGAATCTTGTTAATCAGCTGTCAACTGGGCTTCACGGATGTCAAACCATGGCTAAAGACAGGTAGGGTACTAGGCTCGCATGAATCCACAGGAATTCGCGGCAAACGCGGCGTAGCCCGAAGTGCCATTCATGCTACGGTTACTACGGCTGTAGCTCGGTTCAGGAAAAGGTGGTTTTAGTTAGATTTATGCTGGGTTAATCAATACAAAAGTTTCGTTTCAGTTTAAGTGCACATGTACCTAAATGTTTAATTTATCTGCAAATATTAATACTTCAGTATTTTTAAAATTTAAATATGATTATTCGAAACCTTTTACTTGATGGGCCTATCTACTGAAAATCCTGAGGTTTGTACACAAAACTGCTTTATGACCAAAACTGGAATGGGGTAGAAGAATCTCGCTCCTGGCTCTCTTTGTGAAACGCGTTATAATCTACATAGCTACACGTAGCCACGCGTTGCTCTGTACCCAACCTCCTACGTAGGCGTGCGATCCTAGGAGGTTTTCACGTACTGAAAGGGTTAACCGCCGCTGAAAACGAAAGGGTTGAAAGTTAACATTCGTTTCATGAGTTTCATGAAAATATTTCTTATATTGTCCATTATATACTCAGAAATCTTTCTTAAAAATTGAGGTCAGGCAAGAGTACAACCATCTTCCCAAGAAGATAATTAAGTAAATTGAGTAAATGCCAACTAAACAAATCCAAACTTATAATCTCGTTTACTTTGTATCCAATCCAAACGATTTGTTGCTTCGAAGTCGCTGCTACGTTTTTTTTTCAGGCCAAACATTTTCTTACACCAGGGCAAAATGAAATACAAAGATGTTTCAGCGGTTTATTTTCATCACTTGCAAATTCGAGAGCTTTTCCACTGAAAACAATAAAAAAAACAAAATGAAACCATTTTCTGTATTTTATATTGTTTTTTAAACGACATTTTCCTAAAAACATGGAATTTTCTGCATATTTCGAGACACCGTTACTAGGATAGCAAGAGACAAAAAGTCCTACGGATAAACCGTTGCTTAAGCTGCGTACGTCCCACGCTTTTTTCGATACTGAAACGTCACAGTTTGAGGCTGTTTTAGCAGGAGTGCAGATGATAACGGGAGATTTGGTAATTTTAAAGTCCATTTTCAAGGCCTTGTGGCAAAGAACTTGGTAAAGGGCCAACAGAAAACGCACCTTTGTGTAATGCTCCTTTCTGTCTCTTAATGAATTATGTAAAAAGATTAATTAAAAGTTTCATGATGTTTGTGACCCAAGGCCAAGTCTGTTTTACGGAGTCATACCAAAACCTATTTCAAAAATATAATGTAAACTCAATAATTTATTATTTTTTTATTACAAAGATTATTATAAAAAATCTCTTACTTAACAAGTCTTTGAATGTAAAATCTTCATCAAACCCATTCAAAATGGCAACTTTCCCACACTCAGAAAGTTTGAAGGAAAACTTTCCTCGGAACCGGACTCGGCTACGTAAAAATGTGAGGTCCATCTACTAGGAACACATGAAATACAGCTTCTAAGTTCTAAGCTGAGCTTGTGTTAGTGTGGAAAATGAAGGAAATCTCATACATACACAATTGAATGGGCGGAGTTTTCAAACACAGCACACACACACGAACATTCTCTCTCCTAAGCTTTTTAGAGGTCTTCAGAGGTGGAGCTTTTTAACTTTTTTATAAAGGAACACTTTAAAAAAGCTTTTCCGATTTGTCTGTTTGAATTTTCTATACCAAGGCAACATGATGTGTAGTGGCTAAAGAATGTTCGGTATGCGGCTGGGAATGGTGAAAGTATGCGTTGGGAAAGGTCTTGGTTTCATAAAGGAGATTTTCCCGCATTCGAGTATTTTTTTGACTAGGCAAGCAGAAGGCAATGGAAGTCGTGAAGAATTTGTGGATCTTTTGGTATGCGGGAAAATCTGAAAAGGTCTTGATCGGGATTTCGAAAATTTTCTAAGTTTGATGGAAATTCCATATCGCTTCGAATATTTTAGGATATTGAAATCTTAAAAGTTGATACAGTTTATCATGGCGATAAACTGTCGTTTCTCGATTTCAAAAATCTTAATCCATTTTGTTATTGTAGAAATAACGTTCTAAATAAATAGACAAACAAACAAAATAGACACAAAATGAAACAAAACTATACTGACGTCGTTGCTATTATTACAAAACATAAAAAAACACTTGAAAAATCAAACTGCGTTCATCTATTTCAAACAGTTTCTTCCGCAAATATCCACCGGATAAACCCGGATATGAACCGGGTTTAGCGGTTTACGGAAGCTTAAACCCGATAACTTGTACCAGGAAAACATAGGCTCGAGAAAGAGTTAATCCGGATACCCGGACGAAGTGAGTCGCGGGAAAGAGAAGTTGTAATAAAACAACGCACATTTTTCTAACCGTTGTAATAATTGTATTTAAATAACTAAATTCTTACATTTTTTTTTTTTTTTTTTCTGGCTTCGCACGGTTTGTGCATTTAGCCAATGTCATGTATTCTTACATTTATTAAATTCCAAGAAATATTAAAGCTAGATTATTAAAAATTCCCTAAATATACATTGCTTCTCCCGAACCATTTCTCCCTGTGTAGCCTTTAACAGAACGCGCATTGTACGACGTTTGTGTTAAACAACGGCAACCCTCCTGAACTTTTCCATACCAAGAGAGGAAATCTAACCCTCCATAACATTTCCACCCTCTTTCACTAATAACATCGAATAAAGTACCTTATCCCCGTTGCACACGGTTCTTTCTCCAACGTTTCAAGAAAGAGTCGATATTTGGCGTAGACATTTCGTAGCGGTGGGCGTAGCTGTGAGCGACGTAGCATTCGTAGATCTGTATGTATCTCTTTTCAACTGTAATATCTCTCTCACTCATTTCAAAAGGCTTTCAGGCTACCAGGAGTAATGAAAGTTCCAGTTCCAAGTTAAACTTTGAACAGGAGAAAAGTTGTACCTTGGTAGTTTGATTTATACCCGTCACCGAGTCTGCTATGTGTAGCTTGTAAGTGATAAATGCATACTTCGGAGTCGTTCTCAAGAAGTATGTAAAGTTGTAAGTTAGTCTTGTTGAATAGCATTCTTCATAAAAACTTGTGAAACAACCGGTGCTTTTCTGGAACTATTTCTAAAATGCGATTTGTCTGTGTCACAGTTTTAGACATACTTAGTTCACAGTCAGTACTTAGTTATACTTAGTTCACAGACAGACACTGGTTTTAAAATTGTGACTCGGACTGTATGGTTTATTCATGGCGATAAGTTCACGCGTCTTGAGAAATAGTTCAGGTCCAATGCGACAACAAATCGACCAAAGCGACATTGCCATTTGTTATCTCACTGGAGTGGACCTAAACTATTTAAAATACCTAAACATCAGCTTTTTCTTAGAGTTACCTACATACAAACCACTCGGGTCGCAGCAGTCCGACATATTCATACGACTTTACCGCTGAAGTTGTTGCAATAATTTTTTTAATTGTATTACCATTCCTAAGTTAAAATTTGTACCTTGACGGCTAACTACCTTCTTAATAAATAATTTAAATTATTTCTGCCAGGTTTACAGAAGTATTCGTGGACATCAGAGAGCGAGAGCGGAAAGTGAAGCGAGGCAGCCGGGAGCAGGGCAGGCAGCTGATGAACAGGCATAACAACGAGGCAGGCAGGCGGGTACGTTGACTGTTACTTACTTAGCTCCTAGTGAGAAAAAGATGGGGCTAGACGACCTGTATACTCGGTCTCTTTCCCACACTGAAATTACTCCGGCTTTGATAGTAACCCCCTGTAACATTTTCATAGTTCTATGTGGTCCTTCCGAAAAAATATTGTGAACTTTGTGGAAGTTTCATTTCCAACCCTTGGACGATTGATTTTATGGCGTAGTGCTTTAGGTACCTAGTACCAGGGAGGTTTTTAGAGACTAGGTCTTTCTCTGGTTGGTGGTTGGGTAATAGGTACTGCCCGGTTATTTCCTTTAGTGAACACCGTAGATGACGCACGCAGGTAGAGGTGCGGGCAGTGGATGGTAGTGAGTGGATGGTGGTTGGCGGCCGAGTCAGAACTGGCGATTGGAGTATGGTGCGCATTTGACCTCGTAACACTCGCCATGGCTCTGTCAGAGCGGTGGATATAAGTCAGGTGTTCTGTCACCGTGGCTCTGTCACAGTGAGCAGAGTGATGTGGATAGACAAGCGGGCCCAGATGTGGTGTGGATGCGGTTAGCGCATCTGACCTAACGCTTGTAGAAGCATCGGACTAATTGTTACTTCCAGCAGTCCCCTGGAAGTAGAACCCCTAATACAGGAGTTTAATGTAAAGACTGGCGATGAGCAAGAAACAAGTAACGATTTTGCACAAGGACGCACGCATCTTTTATAGCGGTTGAGAACGCTGTGTAGTGAAGTAACAGCATTTATGGCACAGAAACTAATCTTCGACACTAAACTTATATACTATCTTACAGTGCTTCGCAGTTTCACTGCATAATTGCAGCACAAAACTTAGCACATTCCATAGCGTTACCATCTTTTAAATCGTGACCAATGAGGCCGAAGTCAGAACGAACGCTGTCATCTTGTCTCTTCAAAACAATATCCACAAACATTTACCAACTTCTGAATACGTCATTCAAGCATCACAAGAACCATATATAACCGATACAACGTTAACATGAGATATAAAATAGACTAAAATGAAAGAGAAAAATCAATAACTTCACATAAAGTTACAGATAATAATAAATATCGCAAGCGTCCATGTTACCATCGTATTAGTCGACTAAGAGGAGATCAATGTGCTACTCAGTCGTTTCTAATCCCTAATAGAAACGTGTACAGTATTAAGAGTTAAGACGACTGTAATCCCAATAACATTTTATTTATTTATATTAAGAGCCAGGGAAACGGCGTTCTTTCTTCTTTCGGCGGAGGAACTCTCTAAAGCTTGGAAATATGCTTGCACTTTTGCCGTGCTTGCATTCAGCAAAGCCGGTGAAGAGTAAATCGAAGTACGGGTAGTACAGCTGAAAGCAATTCTTTTAAGAAAACTAATGGAAGTGATGTTTACGGAAGTCAACTAAAATTTACTTACTTTTTTTGCAATTTGCAGGTAAGTGTCGGGTGTATGTTGATGAAAATATGATTCGCGTCCGTAACACGTAGGTATGTAGTTTCAGAAATATAAAACGAAAAATAATGAATAGCTTCGCGGTCAAACCGCGGTTTTCCTGGCCGGTTTTATCGTACGACTTTCAATAAAGTAAATACGACATAAGTCGCGATTACGCGCGCTGTCTCGCCGTCGTTGTGTAGACATCTTTATGCCATGTTGCCATAATTGCCGCGTTTACTGCCATCTTTACTGGCTAACTATGCACCCACAGTAAGACTTTGTTATAGCATTTTTATTCATAATTATCTCTGTAGCCAATAGTCGTAAAGTTCTAGTGGGTATTACGAACGAATGTTTGTTTGTTATTTTGTTACTAGCTTCCGAAACAGATACAATAGGAACTACGAACAAAGATTGGAATCGTTACATTTTAAGGTCGTCGGCTCATTTGACTTGGACCTTGCCAATACGCAGTCTCCACTCGAGGACTATTTCCAGCTCCACCGACCATAAGATGGCCACCAGTCCTTCGACCAACATGACCAGCCCATTGCCACTACACGTTACGTTACGATGCTGTAACCACTAGACTAACGACATTTATTTTGATCTACGATAACAATACAAGGAGGTAAAGTCTATAAGTTTGGATGGACGTAATCTTCAAAACTACATATGAATTAAAAAACCGGCCAAATGCGAGTCAGACTGTTGCATGAAGGGTTCTGTAGCATCGTAGTAAGCCCCTTTTACACGAATACACATTCTGTGAGAATTTCAACTGTCTACCGATTACGGATCATGAGATACCACAGAACAGTAGAGATACAGCCCGTTGACAAACAGACGGATGGACCGCGGAGGCTTGGGAAAAGGGTCCCGTTGGATACCCTTCGGGTATGGAACCCTCAAAATTGATACACTGATAGAAAACTAAGATACACTATAACCGAATGCCATATTCTTCTTCCTAGCGAGTCGATGGCAATCTATATTGTGTCTACCCAGAACTGAACTACTAGTTTGGCGCTTTCGGTAGCATACTTATGGATGCTAGCGAAAGCGCCAAACTAGTAGTTCACAAGTTCCTGTAGTGAACAAGCAACAGGACACGCAGGACACGATATTAATACAATATTGTGAGCAGTGTATCAATTTTGGTGTACAATAAAGTAGAGATTATATATATCTGTTGTTTTAGGCCGTGATCGCCAAGTCGCGCGTGACGTGCAAGTGTCATGGCGTGTCGGGCTCCTGCAGCCTCATCACCTGCTGGCAGCAGCTAGCCACCTTCAGGGAGATCGGTGAGTTTCGGACATTCTTTTTTAACACGACGAAAGAGGTGGATGCAGTACGTATAGCTTTCCCATACTTAAATAATACTGTTATTAGAGTTGGTAGGTAGTAAGCCCCCTGTCTTGAAAAGTGGAACCACTTCGCATATGTCTAGTTCAATTCACCCTTCTTATTAGTGGCTTTTGTTTCTTGAGTAAGTAGAGGCCTGTTTCACCACCTGCGATTAAGTATTCGTTAACTTACTTCGTAGATGATTTCATACAAATTCTGTTCAATTTTTGAATTTATTCGTTAAGTAGTGACTATTCGGTTTCGGACCTTTTCCGAACTATATTGGAGTCGGCTTCCAGGCTAACCAGATGAATCATCCTCGGCAAGCGTAGCTCAGAGCCTTAGTCTAGATTATTTGATTCCATAAACCCTCTTAAAAATGTATATTCCAAAGATTTTTTTTATATCATCATCATCATTTCAGCCAAAAGACGTCCACTGCTGGACATAGGCCTCCCCCAAGTTTTTTTTTATATCCTTCAGTTAAATTCATCGACAATGGAACCCCACCACTTAGAATAGAATCAGTGACCCTAATAATAATGTCACTAAAGTTTGTAACCATTTCCTACACAAAATACATTTCCGGACTCAAAATTATAATGTCATCAAATCATTTCTTAAAACTTATGTAATTTTATAAATGACACCATTTTACTACGCTAGGTGTGGTCCGTAATTATTTATAATGATCTTTTCTACCTGAATCAAGAAGCGTGGGACCAAGGACACATAAAAAAGGCATGGTAGTAGTTACCTTCGTAATTAACTTTTTTGAAACAACTATGATTTAGTTCTTCACTTGTATTCAGTAAATCCAAATCTTAGAAAAGATCCCAAGCTAATAAACTACAGACTACCCTACCTCTTCTAAATTATGGTCATATACAAAAGTTCCCGCCATTTAACAGAAAACCAAAGCATAACACACTATTAGGCAAACCGTCTTCTAAACGAGTGCACATTGTTCGGACGTCCGAACGTAGCTTGTTAATGAGTGACCATTACTTCCTCTGTGCTCCTGTCAGCCTGGTACCCCACAAATTAATACTCCTGATATTAACTTGATAGTTTTAATTGTTCTACCGGAATTTTGTTTAATGGTGTCATTAATTTTGCTTTGTTTTCTGATAAGGTGTCGTTTGATTAATTTTGTAGATCGTGTGAACGTTCTCACACGTAAAAGGGTTTCGTTTTTGTGTCCTTTACAATAGTTAATTGTGGGAACGAATGCGCAGCGAGTTTATTTTCTACTTCCGTCCATTAAGCCATTTGGTACACTTATGAACTTTCTATATTGAAAAGAAAAATACTCATAAAGAAACGTAATATTTTTCTAAAGTTATATAATATATTGTCGCAACATGGTTTTCAACAGTTTCATAATAATTTATAGTGTAAGTGTAATTGTATACCCTTACCACCAAATCTTTTATAATTAGACCACCCGAAACCGTAACAACTTTATCGAAAACAATAAATTATCGTAACGCAATAAAAATTAAAACCCGTAATAAATATAAAACATAACTACAATAACTTTGAACCTTAAAATATGATGGCACAGAAGTTCCATTCTTCCGAAAACTTGTCTAACTTTGGTAAGCGAAAAATCATTCACTCAACTTAGTTAAGTCCCTGTGGGACTTCTGAAAGTAATTATTTTGTATTGGTATGTACAAAATTATAGCTTTGGAAGCTCGTAAACATGGAATTGGATCTCTTTAGTTCCTAATAAGCCATTTAAGCGGCCATAAAAATATACTTTTATTTTTTAACGCAACTTAGTCAAGATTAGATTAGAGATTTTTGAGGTTAGATTAGCTTAATTTAGGGATAAAATAAATATGTAACAAAAGAAAAATATTGTAATTTGTATGTAGGTAGAGGTACCTACCTACTAATATTTGATACGAAATATATTATTGGAAATATAAAATATCCATAAACTTGCGATGGCGTATCTAAACAAGATTCTAAATAAGATTATTTTGTACATTATTTAATTATTGCTTTCTAGCATAAAATCTTGCAAGAAATAACAATAGTATATTTTATAACGAGGGACTAAACGAAGCCATTATATACCAGAGGTAGTTTGACTCCCGAGCGTGCGAGGGTATATTAAGTTGGCGTTTAGTCTCGAGGTGCAAACTGTACTTTTCACTTTGAGTGCGAGAAAAATAGTCAGTTTAGTACAAAAACATTTGTTAAGTACTCTCCATTTATTACAAATTTTCTCTCTTTTTTCGTCTTAGTATAAGGCAAATTTATAGCCTGTAAGGTGGTGTCACTTTCGACATCGACCAGAGTAATATTCACCAGTTCTATTCCACTGCATGCACCACTTATACCGAAATCAAGGCAACCTGTAAGTAAACAAAGTAAATGTGACAATCGACATTTTATATAGGTACCTAAATAAAAAGCATGGTTATATAGGTAGGTACCTAAACATACCTTGGTCGCCAAGTATTTTTCATTGGGAGCGTTCAAAAGATTATGTATTATGTCTTTTACTCTTTGCTCGACGTCAAACTCTTCACTGTCACTGCACATTCTTAATAAAATTTAAATCGAACAAAGGACGATGCGTCAAAACGTCCCCCCAACCCTTACACCAACCAACAGATTTAAAATGTATCTCAGTCAAAACATCTTATTAACGTAATCATTTTTTATGATGGTGACAACTCTCTAAAGTGTGGGATTTCCGAGAAAAATCATGTTTTTTGGCACAAAATAAGTGTTTATAGCCATACTTTTTGATTTTCAAAGTATTTTAATTATTTTATACCTTTATTTCTGTGCACATAAATTACATTTTTAAATATTTTTATAATTTTTTTAATTTAAACAATATTAAAAAAAAAATTAAAAAATAATAATAATACAAACATAAAAATATTACAGGAAACCGAACTGTAGGAAGCTGCGCACATATACTTTTAATCCACCGGAAGAACTGCTCAATAGAATTACGAGTATTATTAATGATATTTAATATAACATAACAACAGCATAACATAACAGCTTATAATATTGTTATTTTAATTTTTTATAACATTTTTGTATCGAATATGAAAAAATAAATCAGCGATTTTTTAATTTTATATTATTTTTAAACCCCATGGATTTTGAAGTTAAAATTGGTTGCTAGTCTTTTTATAGATCCTTTTGAACCTACTAGCACATACGAAAGATCGGACGGGTCTCATACAAACTTGGTCATCGTCCTTTACACTCGACAAAAATTCTGAGCCAGTTTTTTCTTTTAAACCAGTCACAGATTAACAATTTAAAACACATGGCGCCACCTTCTTTGCTGCGGAAAAACCATGGAACTAAAACTCTTAACATTTTCGCATTGAACATGGTCCACACTCCACAGATAACAGTATATTTACTGGCTGTTTGAGTTTATCAATGTCACATGAAGGAAATTAAAAAACTAATTACTTTTTACTCCCTAGGGACTATAGTGGTCACTTTAGTCCCGCTTCGTAGGGATATGAAAAGTGAAAATAGTAGATTGTATAACAAGGGAGCAAAATAATATTTTTACGGCGAGGGCGCTATTTTGAATCCAGAACGAAGCGAAGAATTCTAGAATAGAATCCCGAGCATAGCGAGGGATTCTAAAATAGAACCCTGAGCATAGTGAGGGAAAAATATTTTTGATCTCGAGTCATATACTCTACTTTTCATCTCCTTCTATGATAAAATAAATAACAGGCACTTTTAAGTAATAAACGAATAGGTTTAATTTGAAAACAATGTCCTGTGTACAGCTTGCTATCAGGCAACTTCAAGTATGCAGCGATTTCTAGGGGCATTGAAAATATTTTATTTTTTTCCTATAACCTGTTTAAAGCACTTTCCATTTTGATACCTAATGAAAAATCTATTAGATTTTATATCAGAAGGATGCAGTCTCTGGTATTTTTCCACAATTCGTTTGTACTCTCTACAAATGATGAACGATCGATCAATTTTTGTTTTTGTGTCAGTTAAAAGATTTCCTTGCAAAATACAATAAAGTCCGTACCGATTACAAGAACAGGGAAGTTAATCGCGTGCTTTTGTTTTTTTTTTTTGGCCGCCCCTCCCCGCACCGTACAGCCAACATAATTTATACAATTTGCGTTCGATTTCAATGAACAATTCATGTTCCAAATTCAAATCTCATTACTGCACGCAAAAAGTCTGGTGGAGAAAAGAGCTACTTTGCTCCCGCTTATAGAGGAACAAAACGACACTTTTCGAATGGAAGGGATAAAAACAAAATTATAGGCTGTATAACAGAATGCCTGTAATTAGTGGGAACAAAATGAATAGCGATATCTTACAGCGGGTGGCCGCGTAAATCAAACGCCCACAGAGGCGAGGATCTAGTAAAAACAGCCACGTTTTAGTTTATTTACTTTCAAAACATGGCTACGTTCTTATATTAGACATTTTAAAAAGCTAATAATAATTTATTGTTGTTAAATACCGTGCGGTTACGCAGTTTTTTTTTTTCATAATACAATTTCTGTTCAAGTAAAGTAAACTGAGCAGACAGGGACGGATTAGGGAGGAAGATATTGGTGCCGATTCCCTTGTTTACAAACTAAACCAAATTTAAGTTCAGCGCATCTTTTTCTTTCTATTTCATTAAGAAAAGGACAGAAGATAAATTTTAGTTTAGTCCTGTCAAATTAACCAGCCTGACACAAGTTTAGATGTGATTAAAAAGATGACTACTAAAATTACATCAAATTACGTCAAGTGCGGACTAATTTGACAGGACTAAACTAATATTTATCTTCTGTCCTTTTCATAATAAAATAGAAAGAAAAAGATACACTTAACTTAAATTTAGTTTAGTTTGTGAAGGGAATCGGCACAATTGACAGAAATATTTTAATAGTCTTCCGTAAATTACATTATAAAAGTCAGTTCTGTATTTAATTAAGAAAATGAATAGTAGGTATATTAATTTTTCATAAACATAATTACTATTTTTATAGTTTTATAGTTTGTTGTTAGTTTATCTATTTTAGTTTAATAGTTTTTAATTATCAATGTCTATTTTTATTTACTTATTTATGTCTGTCTTACCAGGTGACTTCCTAAAAGACAAGTATGAAGGAGCGACAGAAGTGAAGGTGTCGCGACGAGGCAAGCTGCGGCTCGGCAATCCGCACTACACCCTGCCCACCGCTCAGGACCTGGTCTATCTGGAGGAGTCGCCAAATTACTGCGTCAAGAACGAATCTTTGGTAAACATCAAACATTTTACCATAAAGTTTTAAAACATCTAGTCAAACAAAATCAAAATATATTAGTCTGGTTTGGTCATTTTTACGAGCTTTTATTAAATTTTTTTAACTAACCGTTATTACCCTACTAATCAAAGGACTTTCAGGCACTCTTTTGAAATAAATAGTTGGAAACGAACATTTTGACGATAACTAAGAAAAAAAATTGAACAACTAAGTAATAGAGCTCTTGCCTATATCTATCCATTTTTAGGCTTAGCTAGAAAACCCCTACAAAGGCATCTGAAACGTCCCGAGACTCCCAAGTACCGCGAGGTTCTCGGCTTAGTGACCGGAGCGGAGTGTATGTGGCTTCGGGAGTTATGAAAACTTATTGACGAGGAATACACTTAAATCAGTCAGAAAAAGGTTTATGTCCGTTCAACAAAAGCAAAAAAGACCTTGATTCCGCGTCGAAAGTTTTGCATTGGTAACATTACCTTAGGGAATGCCATTGTGAAATGTTGAATGACAGTCGCGCCCACCACATTCCTTGCATTAGACTAGACCCATAAGACAACATAATTACATAGCATATCATCAAAGTAAATAATCGTATCATTTTAAAATGACATTCTACCAGCGATTAATTTCATAATCACTGGCTCATGTAACTAGACCCACGAATTATGAGTTTACCAAACGACCGCAAAAACGGTTATCAAGTTACCGATAAATAGGTATAATTTTGCAATGGATTGCACTCGTATTGACGGTTTGCATACATCTGATGTAGTGCAAAGGGACATAGAATAAATTAATAAAATAAGGTATTGAATGATACGTCAATGGAATCTTGCGTCTGGGCAATTACCACTTCCTATTAAGGATAACAAGTTTTACGAGATGTAACTAAAACATTTTTCTTGCGGTATTGTGCATAATTAATGTCGCTCTACTCTGCAATAGTTATTATTTATTTATTTATTTCAACTTCATGTACAAGAGTGGTACATAGGCGGACTTAATGCCACAAGGCATTCTCTACCAATCAACCTTTGGGTCAAATAGGACAGCATTGTGGTAGAGTACAAAAACAATAAAATTTAATAAGGAAATTACCATTTTGCAAACTTGTAGGGATACACATAAACGGGTACATACTAACAATATTATCAATCCCTTAAACAGCTTATTACTGTTTAGTAGATACACCATATATTAGAGTTACATACCTACTGCGATAACACTAATATTAGTGAAAGAAGGCCATCGAACTACATCGAATGTTCATCTTAATCGAATCAGAAATCACTGATTCCAGTTAATACTATTTAAAACAACTAACGCACGCCTTATTCTCCAATCAAACAAATACTGCTTTTAGTTACTACTTAGGTTAGTATTAAGCCCTAGTATGCCCTGGCAAACTGTACCTGCAATACTACAAAATTTGGCTAAATTCTCCAACATTCCCCAGGGTTCCCACGGCACAACCGGGCGCGAGTGCAACAGAACGTCCTCAGGCATGGATGGGTGCGCCCTCATGTGCTGCGGCAGAGGCTACAACACGCGGCGCGTCACCGTGAAGGAGCGCTGCGGCTGCAAGTTCCACTGGTGCTGCCGCGTCGAGTGCAACACCTGTGTCAAGACCAACGAGGTCTACACCTGCAAATGATCTGTTGCGGCATCTTGCTCGCATCTGTTATAGTCCTTTCACAGATAAATAATTTACCTTTGATATGCATCCACTGTCCAAATTACAAAACCAAATTAAGATTATCACTCATTGTACGGGAAGCTCATACAAAGCGAGGTCAGGTTATTACTGGATATGTATAACTTAATGTGTCGCCGTGTGTACCACTAAAGTCGCTGTTAGGTAGCTGTCACGTCTGACAAGTCTAAAATCACTGTGATCTTTTTACCGTAACAATAAGATGGCTGTTTGGTTGCAACTTCAGAAGATAAAATAACTGTAATAGGACTAGCGTTACATAAAAGGAAAGTGCTAAGGCAGCTCACGAAAATCAATATTTCTTCATTTTTTTTTAAATTTGCAGCTCAATATTAGATTGTATGTTAATAAAAATGTATAACACCATGTGTTTTCAGAATAATAATCATATCATGAAAATCATCATAACAACTCTAGTGTCTCTAATGTCATGATTGGACCAGTCATTGAATAGAGTAATAAGAATTTAAAAAGTTTTACTGATGATTCAGTTCTTTTAATACACAGTACTTGGCTAGTTTTGCTCGGTAACACGGATATTACGACGTTTTTTAAAAATGAAACCTAGCTAGATGGATTTATCGCCCCCGAAACCTGCATACTAAATTTCATAAAAATCTTTGGAGCCGTTTCCAAGATTCAGATTATATATAAGAATTGCTCGTTTAAAGATATTAGATTTATTATTTATTAAGGACGTTAATCATATCTTCATCAACATACAACCTGAAACTGAGCTGCAAATTGCAAAAAAACTTCAGTAAATTTGACTGTCGCGGGCTACCCTATATTGCTTTTGACATGATGTTGTCTCCTTTTCCTTCCCGAAATTGTTGGGTGTTTTACTTTGTAAAATAATTTTTTGATAGATCTCAACTTATTCATAATAATTGTTAAGATATTAAGTGGAAACTCAAGAGTGTTTTTCAGACGCCAGCACATCAAGCTACCCGAAACTATCAAATTTTCCCAATCAACCTTCAACCTAATAGTTTAGCGATATTTGAAAATCTATTAAACAAATTTTACAGATTGCAGTAGCTTGATGTGCCGCTGCTGGTGTCTGTACCAGGTAATTTATTGCAGAATGAAAACTAAAATAATTATTGTTGGTATAGGTACCTCCACTTCTGCTCAGTATTTATGTTTTACTATTTTACATTAAGTATGTAGATGTTATTATAATAATGTGATAAAGCTTAAAGAGTACTTACAATTAGATCTAAGTTTTAAAATTCATTATAAGCCTAGTAACGTCTATGTTTTAAACGTAAAAACTATGATAAACTTAAGCCTTCTAAGTGCTAAATAGTTTACTGTGTAACCGTTAAATACTCATTAGATATTTGTAAATAAAGTATTTTAAGTACGACCCTGTAGTATTATTTTCGTTTGACAACTTGCAAGTGCACTTCTGTACTGCGACAAATAAAATGTTTGTGTATATTTTCTTGTATGAGTATGACCCATGTTTAAGCAAATAAATATTATCTTATCATAAGTAATGACAAATACTTGATTGTATCACAAAGGGGTTGGAAGTTTTTTTGTATGAAGCGAGAACTTTGATAGCATATATCTCAAAAACGTGACGCTTTAGAACATTTTGTCTCATACAAAACATATTTGTATTGATACCTGAAAAAAAAAAGGTGGAAGTTATTATATTAAAGGCAGCTCATACCTACTTTCTCTTCCCTTTACTGTCAAATTTTTAATTATTAAAATCGTCTACCTATGAAATGTCTGTCAAGTTTCTTATTTAAGGAAATAATGGTTTGCAGGTAAAAATGCAAATAACATTATGATCCCCGAATGATTAAGATGAGTTATATATAGTACCTACCTACCCCATAGGAATAATGCAGCACCCACTTTTGGCCTGTTTTGTGTAAGGCTCTCATGTAATAAAGGCCGAACTTACCCCCATCAATCGAGCAGAAATCTAACTACCCAAGCTCATCTGTAATTAATATTGTGGGAAAATAAAAATTACAGACTCAAAACATCTTATTGGACAGAGTGACAAGTCTGACTCTGCCCGTACTGAGCAAATAAAAAAAAGTAATATGGCGGTATTTGAAAAATATGTCACGTACAAAAAAATCCGGAGTATCGCGTTAATTGATATACAAAAATAATGTGTGTTGAGAATTGGTTGTAAAGCACGAAGAGAATCTACAGTTACACGTGCTTAGAGGTAGGTAATCGTTGATATACAAAAATAACCTCATTATAGTTTGCATGGCCGATGACAAAACTTTTTTGCAAAAAATTAAACCGACTTCAAAAACACAAAAAAGTGAAAAGCGTAACTTTAGCTTCAGAAGTCGAGAGTCGTAAAGTTTTTTTATTTTTCCATTTTTAGTTGTAATATCCTGTACAAATATGTGCTATGCATTTATTTTACATTGTTAACAATACATTTTATGGTAATAGGCTTAACCTCAATAAAATGGAACTCAACATACCTAACTGTCGAAATCTGGGTATAATGTACACCTGTGTACACTCTCAGAGCATACAGGCGTTATGTTATGTTACAATATTGTGTAAACAACAAACATCCAAGCGATTGCAGCAACCACGGCAGATTTGCTGTCAATTATTGAAGAGTTCCTTTGTTTATCTTCAAAGATCAGTATTAGATCTTCACCAAATTTAAACGGGACCACCGCAAAATAACATACTTCCAACCAAAACAAGAATCATCAAATTCGGTTTACAATTGGTGAAGATATCGCTGAAAATACATAACTGGCGAAATGTGGGTGTACTGCACATATCTGCGTACCCCTTCAGAGCATACAGTCGTGATGTTACGTTATGAAATTGTGTAAACAATAAATATCCAAGCGATTGCAGCAATCACGACACATTTGCCGTCTATTATTGAAGAGTTCCACTGTATATCTCCGAAGATCAACATCAGATCTTCACAAAATTTAAACAGTACCATCGCGAAATAATACTCTTTCAAACAAAAAAGAATGATCGAAATCGGTTAATATTTGGCGAAGAAAACGCTGAACATACACACAAAAAAAAAAAAGAATTCAGTCGACTTGATAACCTCCTCCTTTTTTGAAGTCGGTTTACAATTTTTACATCCGAGCTAAGTAGTACGGTGTGTAGTGACAGTGTTGTATACTATGTGTGTCGTACTGTACCAAGACAAGTAGAATTAATCAAATTTATTGCATTAATTATGCGAGCTAAGGGATCTTTCTATTAATAACTGTTGGTTGTCCTCAACTAGCATTAGACACCGAGATATATTTTGGCCGACAGCCTGGTGCCAAATAGCACTTTTGTCCGTACGTTTGCTTTGAGCATGCTTATTTATGAGTATGCTTAAAACCACCATGCTTATTGCTGTCAAATGTGAACAGTTGTAGAGCATGCTAATTTTAAGCAAGCTTATGAGCATGCTTTTTTTTGAGCACGTCTGTCGGGTTTATTCCCGGTCGTCCCCACCTCGTCGTCCCCACTGGGTACGAATGGGAAAAAAAAGTTTCGTTCCTCCCCAGTGGTGACGATTGGAACTTTTTATTTCCCACTCGTTCCGCCGATAGACCGAGAGTCCATTGAGAGAATTATTGTAAATTCGTTGATTACCTGTGCTTCAGTCTTTTTAAATTATTTTTAATCAAAAACGTTGTTCACTCTTGGTCACAAAGTCGTAATTAAAACATTTTAACAATCCGTGAAATCTGTTATTGAAATCCCTATTACTGCATTTTGACTCTTGGTCTATAGCGGAACGAGTGGGAAATAAAAAGTTAAAATTTTCAAGTCATAATTAATCACGAATGGCTCAATATAGACCACAATCGTGAATTTTAGTAAAATACGTGATAAAAAAGTAGGTACGCAACATGCAAAACTCTATGACATCTGACATTTATTAGCCCAATTATTTCGATCTCATATTTTTATTTTTTAGATTTTAAAACGAGAGGTCAGCTTATGCTGGAAAGGTATATACAAAAATTGTGGTGGTGGGTTTGATATTATTTCGTGGTGCGATCAGCGAGTGGGCGTAGTTTATAACAATAAAAAAATCTGCCGTATTTAACTTTGTGTATCCGAATTTTGTTTTACAAATTGCAATGCATGTATCCGATTTTTTCACAGAAATATAATCTGTGGCGTGGATAGAGTAATAGAGTTAAACCTCATTCTGTCTGTGACTGTGAAATTGTGTCCGCCATCTTTTTATTGGCAAACCTTTAAAAATTGAACTGTTTTACATTTTTTTTGCTCACTCATTGACTTTAACTGAGTGAATAAGTATATATTTCTAGAATATATTACACTTTCATTTGTGAATTTCACGTGAATTTCCAAGATATTGCAATGGGCAAGCCATCGTCTACTTCACTCTCTGTTAGTTGAAGTTTCATTTGCGCGTTTCTGCGACCCTATTTATTTTTGTTTATTTACAAAGTACAAGTATGTAATCTTTAAATTTATTGTAAGCATGCGACGCTTTGGGAAAGGAAAAATCTGCTTTGTGTGGAGCAAGCTTGTTTGTGGACCTTAAGCCGATATAAAAACATTTTTGTTTTTAACCTTCGAACATGGGAAACATTTGCTTATTGTTGTGTTCTGGCAAATCCTTCTGGATTAATGTATTCTTCTTAATCTTTACATTTATTTCATTGTTTATCTTAGATCATCCTCTGACCTCAAATTGCTTTCGTAATAATCATTTCACTGTCGTCCATTTGCGTGTTGTGTTGATTGATCAAAACATAGAATGTACCTACGTAGGTGCTACTAATATGGTGACGATCACAGTCTGTCACAGTAAAAATTGTTACAAATTTTAAAAAAATCAAATACGCACAATTACCATTCAATCTACTAGAATATAACAAACCTGTTCCCTTAAAAATATTCTCATTGCATGATAGTGTGTGTATTTACAATCTTTTCTTTTGATAAACTAGTCTTCCTTTCAATTTCAATTTGTTGCTTTGCAACTTCCATGCAATGTTCACTGTTTTAATGTTATGTAATTAATATACTTTTTTCTATATTTTAGAGGAGTTCTGAATGTTCCGTTCAATCTTATTCAAGTAAACAGAAAAGCAAAGGGGCAATGAGTGCTCACAAAATGGAACAGCTCAAGAAAAAAAACCACTCCCATATACGGAATAATATAAATAAGCTATTCAATCGACTGAAAAAAGACTCAATCGGTTCAAGGTATAATGCCCAGAACCACACTCAGGATTCATTGGATACCACTCCTCGTAACCTTACTATTGTTGTGAAAAACGATTCATTCACTCCTCAACGTAAACGGAAGAGTCCTGTTACCCTAACTGATGGCCCAAACAAAAATAGGAGAAAAAGCGACAGCTTGATTGTGATCAACGACAGTAACCTATCAAACAATGATAACAATGACTCCTGCATCCTTATATCTCCCACAAAAGACAACTCAAATAAAAATATAAATTGTTCTACACCAATTGCTAAGAGGGACAGCCAGACTTTACAGAATCTTATTATAAACAACTTTCCTAAAACTAGTAATAGTTTAAGTTGCACGCAGACAAAAGAGAATGACAGTAACGAAGTGGATAGAACAAGAGTAATTAATAGAGATTCTTATTTAACAATTGATTTGACAGCTGATAGTGAGAATAAAACAAACGCTAATGTCACAGTAATAGATGTTGATACTAGTGCCGATAATGCAAATGATAGTCAAGACTGCACACTAGTTTCTGTTTCTAACGGTAGTCTATCAATGAGTGGAGACTCGGACGTCACTGTCATACGGAATAGCAAAAATTCTAAGAAAAAACAACTCAAGAGGTTTACCGATCATTATGAACTGTTGAATAGTGATCAAAGGGCGGGTCTTTACAAGTTAATAGCTCAGAAGATTTTGGCTGGTTGTGATTTGAAAAATAGTACTCAAAATGCAATTAAGGTAAGTGTTAACCTAACCTGTAAGATGCAAGTCAATTGTGTAACACACTGTCAATAATAAGGTTCCAAAGAGCTTTCAAAGAAATTCCCTATGTTCAAAAAAAAATGGCTCAACTGTGTAATTATTGTGACAACCGTTGTTGTATTGTCAAAATAAATGTCATCACCATAATGTGGTACACAGTTACCCCCTACATAGTGGTCATTTTTCCCATGCCATGTTTCATTGTCCTTGTATTCCTTGCCATTTTATTCTTCTCCAAAATCAAGATCATTGTTCTTTTTTAACTAACTTCAAAGGAGAGGATCTCAATTTGTCAGTATCTTTTTATTATGTATGTTCACCGAGTACTCAACGATGCCTGATCTGATTTGGAAAATTTTGAAAGAGAACACTCCCAAGTTAGGCCCATAGAAATATTAACATGATCTGATTATGGACTTCGGAGATATGGAATGGAACTCTTCTATAATAGACAGCAAATCTGTTGTGATTGCTGCAATCGATTGGATGTTTATTGTTTACACAACATCATAACAACGTCACGCCAGTATGCTCTGAAGGGGTACGCAGATGTGTACAGTACACCCACATTACGACAAGTATATTTATATTTAACTTACTATATTACAAAGTAGGGTAAATGACTTAAATTAACAATTTGTCAATGTGTACCAAAGTCGTCTGTTTATTTAATCATTTAACATTGAATCAAATCCACAATCTTATTGTTATCAGTTAGCTGATATTTATAATTAACCGTTTATGTGTTGACCATAAAATATCCATTGTCAATCTTAAGGAGTCCATGTACTAATCTAAACTTATTTAAATTAGTGTCTTTTGCACTACACTTGTTTTAATCTTTCACTTGATTTCTTTAACATAAGCATCAAGCTCTGCATCTAATTGTTCAGCAGTCGGCACAGGATGCTTGCCACGGCCTGTATGTAAGGTTTCATTTTATTGAGGATAAGCCTATGATTTTGTTTTATGATTATGATTTTTTATTTTCTGAGATTACCATGAATTGTATTGTTAACAATGTAAAATAAATGCATAGCAAGTATTTGTATAGGATATTACAATTGAAAATTTAAAAAAAAATTACCTATAGTTTCAGATTGTGCTCTCATGAGCTAACATAACAATCAAACTGATTTAACTCAGTCTGGACCAAGTTCCGAGCTTTACTGCCATACAAAATTCTCCTATTATCTATCTATCTAATTTAATACTTTAAACAAGCAATTCTTGGTATATATTCTGAAATTCGGAAATGGCTCCAACGATTTTCATGAAATTTAGTATACTGGGGGTTTCGGGAGCGATAAATCGTTCTAGCCAGGAATATTTTTTAGAAAACGTCGGTTTTCCGGGAAAAAATGCCTTTTGCTGTAAATGTCAGAATGGCGGTCACTACATGAAAATACTGGTGGTTAGTTACATCTGGTTAGACTTGAAGCTGACCCTAAATTAATAGGCTAAGGCTAAGCAGATGAGGATGACTTTTCTAATTATTCAGATTTGAGACTGAATTGATTCATAACCTTAATGGTAAGGTTATGAATCAATTCAGTCTAAACCATCAACAAGATGCTTTTCACATTTTCCAGGCAACGGATACTAATGAAGATGCGTACATCAAGGAGGTAATACTCGGGGAATCAAAGACTCAGGTGACTCCAGTCTGCCACTCACGGAACAGCATTGGCAGCAACATATATCATCCAAGCAAGGATGTTAAAAACAGTACAGGCTTAAGGATGGTGATAATCGATGGAAGTAACGTTGCCATGGAGTAAGTAAACATTTTTGTAGTTTAAAACAAAAAAGAAATTCATTTCAATTTAAAAATTGAACATTTGCTGTGCTGTGCTGCATAGCGATTTTTTTCTCTGTGTGTTGATTGATCAAAGTCTAATTGTATGCGAATTTGTCTATTAACAGGGACTCATTATAATGATAATCACACGTAACAGTTAATTAACTTTTTGACCGCCACGGACGTTTATGGACGTCAAATCAAAAAATCAAAAAGTGCTCACGACGCCACGGACGGCATGGCACGCCGAAAATAACACTTTTTTACAGTTACTTTGCGTAGAGAACACAGGTTTTCGTTATTGACGTGGCGGTCAAAAGGTTAAAAACAAGGCAGATATCATGCCAATGGATACATACATTACATTCATGATATATTGTTATTACTTGCCTGTACTGTCCTTTTTACAGAGAAGAGGCAATGGAAATGTGCTTATGCTATTGTGAATAGGAAAGAAATATTATTGCAATCTTTCATTAGTGCAATATTTTTTTCAAGATGCGGTGGCACCTTGGTGGCAGAACATCATTGGGATGCCCGGTTGCATACAACCTTCACTTATGCTGGACCATTTATACATTTTTCAGGCATACAAAAGGCAGAATGTTTTCAGTGGAAGGCTTGAAGATATGCATAGATTACTTCTTACGAAGGGGACACGTAGTTAAAGCGTTCGTGCCGCGATTCAGGTAACAAAAAGCCTAACTGGATACTAATCCAATGAATACTTGGCAAATCTCAAGACAATGGAAAATGGAGATATATACTGCCAAAGTATCATAAATTGGTATGCTTCAAAAGCTACGGAGATATAGTAGCAACAATAATGTGTGGCTGCAAAAGTTGGAAAACATCCTGCAGGTTTTAATAATTGTGACATGGATTGCTAACCATATTCAAGCAAACTTCTTTGGATCATCATACAAGCTTAGTGTGTTAAGGTTTTAAGCCATTGGTTCTGTGCCTGATCTATCTCCGGTCGTGTCAAATTGCCGTCCGATTAGACTATGCGAGTGAGGATAGTGAGGATGCACCTGTGGGCACTAAAATATTTCCTGTGTCAATGGCTAGTCACATAAAAACTTAAAAAATAGTGTTCCGTCGGTGTCGGGAGCGCAGGGTTTAAAATACAGGTAGTTAAGGCTCCAGAGACTGAATTGCCTGACAATGCGAGCCGTATCGAGGAGTCCATCTGAATCAGGCCTTGCCGCAACCTCCATAGCGAGACTCTCAAGAGATGTTCGTCGAGGCTCTTTACAATGAGGCCATTAGCCTTCAATTTGCACAATGAAAGCTGACCTCATTGTCTCCACATGTCCACAAACTCGTACGCTAAGTCGAGATATTTTATTATATCTTTTTAAAGACTACTTTTCACAGAAGTTTGAATCCGTATTTTTAACCACTCTAGATGCAAATTCGGGAAGAGTTCGGATCCCGGCATGCTGGACTACCTAGAGAGGCAAGGCATGGTGGTGTACACGCCGTCTAGGGAGATAAAGGGCAAGTCCTGCACCCCATATGATGACAGGTTAGTACTATTTCATTTAACTTTGTTTTAATGTATTGTAAGGCAACTTTCTTTACGTTTTTTCTTACCGTGCTTGTTTCCCTACTCCAGAAAGTAGTTCTTCATAAAACAATCTAACAGATTAAATATTGAAACAAGAGGTAATTGACTAAAGCTGTCACGGTGCACAAGAAGTATGTCCACCTATTAAGTAATTACCTACAACATAACATCAGGTCTAGAGCCATCAGGAGACTAAAATGTTGTTGAAATTGTGCTACGAGGGTAGTCTTACATGGCCTAAGAAAACTCAAAACTTAACTTTTATTTTCATTTAAAACAACTCAAGCTTTATTTGCTTGATTTAGGCCTAACACTCGACTGAAACAAAAAAGACATTATTGTCATACAAAAACCGCCATCTAAAAGTCAGGCGGGGTACTTTTGCCTTTTGGAACTGCCCTAGTAGACCCATTCTAATACTCTCCTTTCTCTTTACAGATACATCCTCCAATGTGCAGCAGAATTCGACGGTGTCGTAGTCTCTGGCGACAACTACCGCGACTTGATAAACGAGAACAAAAGATGGCGCTACGTCATCGAGAACAGAATACTTCCATTCACGTGGGTCGACAACATGATCATGTTTCCCAAAGACCCCTTCGGCCGGGGAGGACCTTCCCTTGATATGTTGCTGCGACATCCCACGCCAGCCAACCGAACAGAAGAAAACATTGTGTGTTTAACTTAGATAAAATGTGCCTAATAAACTTCATGTAAATAGCTCTGCTAAGGCAAATTGTATCAAAAATGTTAAAGTCCAATATATTTAATTAAAATTATCTGTCTTCGTATATTAGAATGCATGAAGCAACCAAGGCGTTACTGTACTATTTTGTAACGATATTTTGGCCGCGGGGCTTCGTGAAATGTAATTGTGGTCAAGAATGAATATTTTTGTATCAAAAAATTAATATAGTTACCGTTAATACTTTCTAAGTACATTAACTTGTAATGCATTATATTCCATAGTAAAAAGACCCATTTCTAAGCTATGCAAGCGATGAATGGAATTAGTAATGGTAGACAACTTCGGCATAAACCCGTGATATCTTCGAATATTATCGCGGCGCGATATTTATATTAATTGTTATTGTAGACCCCTAATATCGCCGTAACTAGGTTTCCAGGTATGATCACGAACAAAAAAACAATCGCAATGACGGGGAGGACAAGTGCCTTTCGGCTTCGTTAAGAGTCTTTTTACACTCTTTATAAGATACTTCCCTGTTTTCTGCAAGGATATTTTTACTCGACTACGGCGAAGCCAAAAGGAAGGTTTCTGATATTAGCAGTCTAAGGCAGTATGTATATATGTTTATATACCACACAATTTCTTGTTCTGTATAATTTGGAATTACATGGCAGTTTCATATTGCATCAAAAAATTTGTTTTTGATCAGATGAACAGTGTTATAAATTTAAAATTATATTATATCGCCAGTAGTTAAACAGTTTAATTTAAGACTAATCAATATGCCATTATTGTTAGTTCACATTGCTTACAATTATCAAGAAGGTCATAGATGCATATTGATGTTATTTCGGCTCGTATATATATTAAGTTTGTGCTGGTGTGAATCAACTCAATCTCAGGACTCGTGGAATCGGAAAACTAGATAACTTTGGCAGTTGAAGCACAAACTGAGTTTTGTGTGGGTGTTAAAGTTATTTTTCCATTAACACTATAATGAGTGAGAACATTAGAATCACGACAGTTGATTCGAACGAACATAAATATCGTAAGAGCGAGTCCTTAGTCCTATGTCAAGTTTGTAGCACAAAAAATTAAGGACTTTCATACAAACTTGCGAGAGCCCTTAAACCTCCTTTATCTGGCCCGTCGCAAAATCCGTTCTTAGCGGACGTCTATTATCTATAAACTACCTCTCTGCCAAATTTCATCTTTATACGTCAAGCGGTTTACGATATTTCGTGTGAGTGACCTTTCGTTTTTATATATTTAGATAGATTATAAACTCCTTGACCACCAAAAACTATAGGTTCTAGAGGTAATAAATACTCCAGCCGATTTAGTGATCTGGCTTGGAAGTGATAAATAGATGTATATATCTAGTTTTATATATTATGTAGTATACTGTCTTTTATTCTAAGTTGAATCGTTTTACTGTTCGATTCTGGGTAATTGTTAATGGAAAAAACAGTGACTCTCGTTTGGCAGGTTCATCCTCTGCTAAGCGCACATTACAGCCGCGTCGGGCCGCAGCGCAGCGCATTTTATTACAAAAATAACTAGCGGTGCGGCCTACCTGTAGTTTGCGAAAGTTGATACAATATACACAATGTAAACGGACTCTTCACGAAGCCGTCGAACAAGCATTATTTACATCAAACTAAGTAGCTTTTCGCAAAAATTATTGCTGGGACTCAATGTAACGCATTCAAAACATTGTGCTGATGGATAGATTGAATAGTACGGGAGCCGTGAAGGTGTCTCAAGTAAAAAAATACATTAAAAACATGTATTAAAAAAAAACTTGTGACAAAGTTGGAATTTTAAGCCCCAATATTAACTAGAAGGTTCCCAGGTATGGTCTAGAACAAAAAAAAATGATCGCAATGACGAGGAGAACAAGTGCCTTTCAGCTTCGTTAAGAGTCTTTTTATATGTAAAATTTAAGAGGATTTCGCAAAGCGGTTAGCGGTTACCACTATATTCGTGGAAAAAAAAATATATTTTAAATTAATAAGTTTAACGGAATATATTTTTATTAAGAGAGAAATAAATGCCATCGATTTTATGTTAGTAAACTATCAAAAATTCTATTGTACTAATTTAAACTTCTTGATTTCTTTTTTCTATGTAATACATGTGCATAAGTACATACATTTGTATTTTGAGATGTATTGAAAAAGGCTTGTAAGTTCAGCTTATAATTAATTTTGGAAGATCAAAATTTGTAAATAAAGTTGATTTTTTTTTCATTGTATTTTTTCTTCGCGTAGTTTTAGAGATTTCTCAATTCACAAGTCTACAGGATTGTATAGACTATAGGTACGGCGCGCGGCGTATGGGTTTTCATGGAAAATTAATAATATTTATTAGGATTTTTTCTTATCATGGTAGCTCCATGCCTGCCTCATTCACACTGAATTTGTTCCACACCATAGGAAACTTTTTATACCTGACAAGCTGGCCCACCTGCGGCGGGGTTCAATATTAGCATAATGTTTTGGTTTCCTATTCTGTCTCAATGATAAAAAGGTGTTGCAAAAAGGCTTGCAGCTATAATTTTATGAATTCTGTCTAAGTTTCTTCGCCATCAGTACCTACAACTTGAAGTTTATTGGCCACGCATAAAAACTATCAATCAACAGCTGGCAACAATACAACATTAATTAAAAGTTAAAATCTTTGCCATCTGCGTAATTTTGATTAGCTTATATTTCGAAAATGTGACGTAGCAGATTTGTCATAAACTATATTACTTGGTTGTATTGATGCCAGCTAACAGGTTTATAACAACGTCTCGTATGCTAGCTTGAGCTCGTGGCTAAATAATAACAGCGCTCAGAGCAGCTGTTATTACCAGGTTTGCCTAGTGGTTCATACTATTGGCAGTTGAGTTCAGTAATGGATTTTGTTGGTGAGCTAGTTTTAGTGGGAGTGTTATTAACCTTTTCACCGCCACGGACATCAATAGAAGTTACAGATTTTCGTGCCACCAGCGCCACGACTTCATTAGAAGCTCTTCATTATAACTATGTTATAAAAAAAAACTGTATTTAACAGGTTTTTTTTTAATTTATTATTTAAAAGCACTGTCTAATACCCTGTTTTTTTATGTTTCCACACAAAAGAAGCCCTTAATTGTCCTAAAATTGGCAAAAACAAAAACTCCGAATATTTTTAATATCCCCAGAACGCCAAGGACTTTATATAGTCGGCCAGTAATGTGACGCGAAAGTTAACACTGTTTGATTTCACCCGTTGAAATATTTAGAAATATTATTATCGAAAACAATTTGAGGTCAGTAAAATATGAACTAATAAGTAAAGAAATAAGTAAGTTATTAACATGAACGAAGAACTGGATACGGATGTGCTTTTAAGCATTCTACAAGGTGTGGAATCGGACTCAAGAGTATTTTGTGGAGAATGGTGGACCAGAAGACGATGATTCTGAGTTAGGTCTAACTTGATAACAATAATAACTTTTATTCAAATGATTATCTACAAGAGATATGAGTTCAAATAAAATAAAACATTGTATTTGTGAGATTCAATTCTGAATGAATTGTATTTGATTACTTTGACTTGTATTATTTATTATACTCAAGTTTCTATTATAAATAACTAGGTATTGTCTGTCAATTACTTAGGTCAAACAAAAAGTACAAAACAGTAATCTATTACATATAATAAGACTAAAAAAACTGTCTGTACATTGAAAATATAAAAAAAAAATTGGGGGTTGTTTAGAAACAGAAATAGAGCACGAATCCAAAAAAAAAATCTGTCTGTTTGTCTGTACACGCTAATCTTCGGAACTACTCGACGGATTTGAATGATTTTTTTTTTGTTGTATAGGTATTAAGTCTGGGCAACATATAGGCTATAGTTTATCTTGGAAACTTGAACACCTGATGCAGAACCGCAACAGACCAGCTAAACTATAAGAGATACAAAAATGGTACCATAGCAAAAATTGTTCCACGTAATGATAATTTTCTGTTAAGAGAATAAATTTGAAGATCTGGAACAGCTGATGTGGAACTCCAAGAGCCCAGCCACACTGTAACATATATAGGAATGACGTCTTAGCAAGAGTTGTCCAGCCTGATGAGCACTCTCTGTTGACGAATAAAAATTGAAGATCTGGAACATCTGATGTGAAAATTAAAGCTATCACTAATTTCACTGTATTTCTACCAAAGGGTATCGTATTACCCAGAACTAACTGGGTTGTGGAGGGCAGATAGACAGTCGTTCCATGTAAAATACTGGTATTCGGCTGCATCCGGATGTACTGGAAGCCGAACCCAACAGCACTACATAATTATAACACAATGTTCTCCGCCGCGTCTATCTGTCTGTTCGCGATAAACTCAAAAATTACTGCACTGATTTTGATGTTGTTTTCTTAAATAGATAGAGTGTGGTTTTCGAGGAATTTTTTAGTATATAATTTGTACAGATTGGCTAAAATATAATGATATTTGTTGGAGGTGTTGGAAAAAAATAAACCGTCTGGGGGAGCTTTCAACGAAAATGCTGCCCTTTAATATACACTTCTGGACACATCTATTGGCCCACCTTGTATTTTCAGTTTCGTTTGGTCCTAGCTAAAATTTTATATTAGGTCGAGCAAAAAGTTTTTATGCAGTTTTGAACCTGGCACATGTGACAGATGTGTCCAGAAGTGTATAATATAGCTAGCCCATATTGTCCCACTGCTGGGCAAAGGCCTCCCTCCATTCCTCCTGCCCTTTAAGATATAACAAAATGATGAATGGTAGCCTACAGAAAAATCTGCCATGGCTTATGTCTATCTCTTAAGGATAATATACTTTATCCATTTTAATACTTTGAAAATGGGCAAACTAGGTTCCCATGAGTTGAGGGAATGGGATCACCATGATTACTTTTGGTCGCGATAACCGACATCCACGCAGGCGAAGCCGCGGGCATCAGCTAGTTAGTAAATAATTGCAAAAATGTGATTGAAACAAACTTGTCAAAATTTAATGTAAGTACTTAATAAATCATTTTTTTAACAATTCAATCATTTCCATTTCGAAAAACACGGCGAAATACACAATAAATACGTACAATGAAAAGTTCAGCCGCTTAGATACCCAACGGTAAAAAAATGTTGACTGAAGTAGTTTAAAGAATTAACACTAGAGTTTGATCTCACTCATGATAGGTATTTTAAGCTTCATAAATATGGCCCATTCCATACCAAATTCCTCCGTGCCTCGGGTAGCACGTTAAGCCGCGGTTAGTCTCGGCTGTCATTTGTAGATCTTTGGCATTCGTTACAGGTAGTCAGTGGCCCGAAAGTCTTACCTAGAGGTATCGCA
The DNA here is from genome assembly GCA_950005105.1 of Lycophotia porphyrea. Classification (NCBI taxonomy): domain Eukaryota; kingdom Metazoa; phylum Arthropoda; class Insecta; order Lepidoptera; family Noctuidae; genus Lycophotia; species Lycophotia porphyrea. The sequence goes on along the minus strand of OX465407.1, from coordinate 4,362,334 downwards.
TTACCCAGTAACCAGTACTAACTGGGTTTTGAAGGTCAGATAGGCAGTCGCTCCATGTAAAATACTGGTAGACTGGAAGCCGACCCCAACGTAGTTGTAAAAAGGCAGGCAGATGATCATGCAACGAAAGGTAGATCTACTTTCTAAAATAAGTTACATTTGTCTGCCGGAGCGTACATCTACGAGTAATTTTCATTTCTGTCATTTTCCGCGGCAGAAAGCACATTCGTAAGAAAGTCAAGCAGAGATAAATAAAACAAAGTGAATCTTTTGAATTGGAACGTTTTTATTAAAATTACGCTTACACAACGGACGCATGTAAAGCCTGTGACGTCATTAGACTTTGCGAGTACTTCCACTTAAAACTTTATAATTAGTTTCGTGTCAATGTTTTCAGATATATTTAACAGTGGAAAGTACGCGAAAAGCCTTAATTCTTTAAAGGTAGACATTTTTCCACCTATGGATGGATTTTATTCTACATTTTGGTGGTTACTATAACCCCTTTAGGGAGTAATCACACTTCAACGTGAAATCAGCTTGAGCGGTCGGAAGGTGCTTATGTCTATTTAATAAAAGCGAATAGTCCGACAAGTTTTCGAGTTCTATGCACCGAAAGCAGGCAAATTACTTTTTTTTGGCTTTTATTGCATAAACAAAACTTTTTCTAACCGGTTCAAGATGAGTCCGCGGCGATAAGTGCTCCCTTATACTCTTAGGTCACATACTCCGTAGCCTAAGTAAACGCTCGTTTTGAACTATGCTCGGGCCACGACTGCCCGTAACTTAATATTAGGAATTGCACTGAACTGATAACATTATAACAAACTATGAATATCGTGCTGAAAATAAAATATAACTTGCTCTGTACTCACTAAACGAATGATACACAAGTCTTGTAACACAAAGTTAATGTCGGTAAAGTCGCCAGTACATCAAGTTGCCACAAACTGTCATATTTCTCCAAATGATTTTAAACCATAAAATGTTGAAAGTTCAAAGTCGAATGAGAAAATTTGACAGTTTGTGATATCTTGATGTGCTGACTACTCAAATGGATATCTAAATAAAACCGCTTCATTAGATTTTCATCACTCAGCTCAATGCAGAGAGTTTAAATTCCGACATTGAAATAATATTTGGGTTTTTCTTTAGGTGTCACTAGTGTTAATGAACAAATACGTCATGCCGAGATTGTTAAGCGATTGCTTACCGCGTATTTGTCTCAGATTATTCCGTATTTGACTAGAGTAATACTCAGGCAAAATACGTACTAAGAACTACTACTAACGAACTACTACTAGGCCTTAAAACAAATTCTTTGATTTTTTTATCATAGAAAAATTAAAATTGGCTCCGTATTCCTTCGTTTAGCAAGTCCCTTGCATAAATATTGATTAAAGCATTAACATGTAAAAATATAATTAGCTATTATAAAAATAACATTAAAATTATATCTTATATATTAATCTCACTTTCCTTATGCCAAGCTCTTTTCGTTACACTATATCATGCAGTCTTTCATTACCTTAATATATATAAAAGTTGTGCGGATAACAAAACAAATCGTAAACTATACAAAATTGCCTCCAAGCTTTGGTTATACATATAGAACTAGGTTTTATTTTAAGGAGAGTAGAAGTGAAAACGTAGACACGGCGCTTCAACATACAATTGACTACGTTGGAACCAGAGTGATTACAATGGCATAATCTTAATCATAATCTTCCATGCCATCACAAGATGTCACTATAGAATTGGTGCGGTCTGCAAAGTGAAGGCATGCCACACTGATCTAAGTAATGCACTTACATACTGTTTTGACCTAGACCACTCTGGTTCCAACGCCGTCCAATAGGGGCTATCACGCGTAAATTCGCCGCTAGAGGCGTTCGTGTAGAGTAAGGTCTTCCGAAATGACAGATGTCATAGAGTTTTCGCGTGTTGCGTACTTCTTTATCACTAATATTCATGATTCTGGTCTAGATTGAGCCATTCCTGATTAATTATGACTTGAAGATTTTAAGTAGCAACTTAGGATCTTATTTGTTAGTACTTGCAGGTAGAATGATTTTTAAATGTTTCATGCTTGTTAATGTTAGGGAGAATTTTTGTAAATATGTATCTGAAGTTTACACTATGTTGATATACGATATGTAATAAACTTTTTATGAAGTTTTTTGTACTTTAAAGTATAAAATAGAATTAATGACAGGACCTTACTTGGCAGTGGCGCCATCTGGTGAGCTTAAAAACGATAGCCCCCGTTACGTGTTGGAACGCATTCTTGTGTTATAGCGCCAAACAACACCTTAGTTTTGTTTCTATTGCAATTACGTTGCTGCGTTTTCACCTTATCAAAAGGAAATAAGTACGAAATTTTGGCACTACACCTATTCAAAAATCGTTGCAGTTAAATGGAATATTCTTCAAAAGATAATGGATTACCTTTCAAAAGGCTAAGTTCATAAGATTATTATAGTTTGGAATATCAGTAGCAAGAGAGGGATTATCAAAATATTTATTTCTTCTGCAAAATAGTTTGTATCACCTCCCTTGCCGAATATTAAATATAAAACAGTGTGATGATAATATGGATTACAATTTGTGACATATTACATTATTATTTTATCATTATTGTATTCATAAAAAATCAACCATAGTGCCGGAATGGTACATGAAAATAAATAAAGTATTAAAATATAATCATAAAATAAAATACAATCAGAAAGAACGATTGAAACAGAATGAAAAATAGAAAATAAAGATAAAACAAAAATAGTATTTTCGTACATCATTTCGACACCAGTTGAAAACTAAAATTGACAAAACAAAATATCTAAGAATAGAATTAATCAATAATTAACATAATCGAGAACAATATATACAACATGCACAAACTTAATATTAACAATACTGAAATAAACAAAAATTACCGCGGTTATATCGGGTAATAATTACAAACATAATTATTTGGCTTACTATTTAATATTTCGACTAAACGTGCACTACTGCAAAATTCAAGGTCGCTCAAGGGATCAAATCCGAAACAACGTGACCTGACAGAGAACCAAAGATCAAAGTAGTCAAGATAGCTCACAGAATAAGTAAACCGAAGAACCGGTGACCGTTGGGATAGACGAGTTCTTGAGTGGAGACCGCGAAACGGAAAGCGTAAGGTGGGACGCCCTCAGGCGAGCGTGGGGCAATGCTCAACGCATGATGGCTAGTAGCAAGTGGATGAGAGTTGTCGAGAATCGACTATTGACAAAACAGTCTTATCAGTTTGATTCGTGCAGAGCGGCACTTCCCGTATTTATAAGATCATCCGTCACTGACGTTATATGGGGGCTTTCTTCGTGTGTAACTTGATCTAAGCCAGAGCATAAAACTTAGAAGAGGAAGAGAACGAAAGAAATCCTGAGGAAAAAAAAACAAAAGTAACAAAGACAAAGACAACGACGCACATAGGAGGGAAGTGGAAATATCTATCACACATCGGCGTCGAAATTCTTAAATTTGCAGCAGTGTACGTTTTGCCTAACTACTGAACATGACTAACTTTTCACCTATTGACGTATAACAGACCAGTAAAATACTAGGATACAAATATTTGATCATACATTTTCACCTCAGAGCACGAAATTCTCGCGTCGTGTTTTCACAATTCTTTTGCCTCTCAAATCAGACGAAAGATTATTGCGAAAAGACTGTAATCAATCAAATTCTTAGCGTCATAAAATTACTTCTGAACTGCCACGGACCACCTGACAAAGCCGTCACATTACATACGTTGTCTCAGTGAGCGAGTGTCTCCGTGCTCTGCGATTTTCACTTAAAAACCTGTGGTTAAAAGGTGAATATTACGGTACGTTTTTCTAATCTCTAGTTTTTTTTGTTAGTGTGATAATATCAGTAAATAGGTTATATTGATAATAATTCCACCTACTTGATACTATCGTATAGTATAGTTGTAGAGATCAACGTATGCAGTACAATGAGAAGCCAAGCTTGGAAGGATTATTTAGTGTTTACCTTCTATAGGACGTGCTATCTGGAGTACCTGCTTGACTTGAAATATTGGTGACTAGCAAACTTACCAAAAAAAAAAATTAACCCACGGGATCGTTTTAAATGTAGCCTAAGACACTCGGGGATAATTTAGCTTCCTGTTAGTGATTATTAAAATATCATTAGTCTCTCGAATATTCAAAGAAATCATTTCATATGTAAACTAAAACTTTGGGCGATAATCTACGAAAATGTAGACTTTGTCAGCATCTTATATGAACAATAAAATTGTAGCGATAGAAAATATTTAGGTCTAGCATACGGCTTAGGAACGACACCGTTTTGTTTTGATTTAGGTAAAATTGTAAAAGGACAATATCCATGTGCAATTTGGCATTCCAAAAATGTCTATTAATTTTAAAAGCAACTTAGGTGTACGGCCCTCGTAATAGGGGGCTAGAGCCTATTGCCATCAACCAAGCTCTGGGCTGCTACTGAGAAATTCGTTAAAAAAATCCTAGTAACACTTGGCCCCGATCGATGTATCCAAAACTCAGTCAGTTTTAGAATGAGACTCTCACAGACATGAGTGACATTGTCTCTGAAAACCCGAAGTTTTTCAAAAACTCCATTGTGCCATATGAACGGACGCGTAGTGAAATAACTTGCTTGAAATTCCCAGTCAAGCAGGTACGCTACCCTCAGCAAAATTCATTCATCATCTTTAGTGATCCTCTGATCCAACTTCAACTGTTCTAGCTGCAGTTGCCTTCTTATCGAGCCTAACTGAGTTAGAATATTCACACTTTTTCCTTCTTCATTTGGCATCGCCTTCAAAATATTCTTCTGTACAGCGGGCACCTTATACTTATCGTCTACTTTCTTCATAGCTTCGCTCATCTGACTATCACCGCTTCCATCATGATGTCTTCTCGGTGAGTGTCTTAAAACCGGTATGGGTAAAGTATCAACTTCTACATTTTTGCTAAAGGACGGTTTCTCCGGACGGGTTGTCGACCTCTCTTCGGTCGCATGCACTATCACCTTTTCAATTTTATTTTTCTGTTCTGGCAACTCTGACGCGATGCTGTCATCGTCTTTTTCGTATTTTGTTGATTTTTCTTTGTTGAAATTCAAATTTTTCCGTAAATAACTGTCGACGTCGTAATTTGAAGAGAATATTGAGTTGTCCGGTATGTTGATGGAGTAAGGTTTCTTGTCGCATATCTCGTTGGTACGTTCCGTGACGCGCGGGTAGTAGAAGGGTAGCTGGGAGTGTGTGTCGCTGCGGGAGGTGTTGGTGTTGCGCTGGAGCTGGGTGTGGTGAGGCCGGTGCGGGTGTGTCGCGGCGCGCAGGTTGCGTTGCTCGGCGTCGATGTCTCTTTGTAGCTCTGTGCGCCTGTTATAGTATTCTGTTGTGCTTTCTTTAACCTGGAATTGAGATTGAATGGTTAGAAGAGAAGTCATAGAAATTGTTATGTCATTCTGTTTATAATAACGGCAAGGGTATAAGAATCTTTTTGGCCAGGAACATCAACAACATCCTTGCTTGAGGTACTCAATTTTAATAATGTTAGTCCAGGTCTCTCCATACCGAGAAATATCATTAAAATTGAAAACCACGCCAGCAACAACGTAAAGAGGCACAAAGGGACGATAAGCCCAGTTGCCTAGCACCACGGATAAATATTATCACCAATGGGACCTAAGTTGTGAGTTGGTATATTTAATTCCAATTAATAGGTATAGCAAAAACGCTTGAACGCACGGAAACTTGTTCTAGTTTCTACAAGGTCCGTATAGTAAACAACTGGGAATGTAACCTGTACACTTTCCAACATAATATTGCGTTCATTCTAACTGCAATCCCATAAAATATGATGTTCATATTCGCAGTCAGATGTAGAACATTGACAAAAAGGCGAGGCCACAAGCTTGAAAGTTGCGTTAATAAGATTGATGAACTCACAGCGGCAGTAATTTCATGCTGCTTCCCAACTTCTCTCTCCTGCGCGACCCGCAGCATTCGTAGTTGTTCTTCCAAGCGACGCATCTCAGCTTGCTCCAACATCCTGAAAACATTCGGACAATTGTATGAATATGCAATGCTTATAGCACAAGGAAGGTAAAACATTCCATAATATTACGAAGTATTGGCTAATGACGTATATTATAAGCGCAATAAAGGACAGAGATGAAAGTTGCATTTTTGTAAATATGTGCATCCTCGTTGGTCTAGTGGTCGCAAGCGCGACTGCAGAGCAGGAGGTCCTGGTTTTGATTTCCAGGTCGGGCAAAGTGTTATTGGGTTTATCCATCAGTTGCAATCACGGAGTCCGGATTTGTGCCCAGTTGATGGCAATAGGCTCGCCTCCTTTTAAGTAAATGGCGAAATGTGGTGTACTATTAGGTACACCTCAGCCTAAATATTCAGGATTACAGGCGCGATGTTATGTTAAGATACATCATAAGAGGACAATGTCTGTTCATTAGTGGGTTTCTATCTCAAGTAAGGCTTATTCAATATTGTTATATTTTCGTTTGCGTTAATACAAGGTGTAAGCGAACCCTTCACGAAACCGTCAACAAACATTCTGTACATCGAACTAAGTAACTCTACACAAAAATGATTGCGGGGAATAGACTTTTTTTCGGGTTGAAAAAACATGTTTTACTGTAGGATCCTATGTAACACACTCAACATATTGTGCGGGTTGCAGCATTGAATTTACTTGAACTAGAAAAATTAAACTTGTGAAAAAGTTAAAACTTTGACCCCAATATCTCCGTAACTAGAAGACTAAAGACCATACCTGGGACCCTAAAGTCTACACTCTAGAACAAAACAATGACCGCAATGACGCGGATAACAAGTGCCTTTTGGCGTCGTTAAGGGTACTTTTACACCCATTATATGATATCGGGCTATGTTTCTGCCTGCGCAAGCTGTGTGCTCAGCTACCCTAGTTTATTATGCCGAGACAATATAATTGGACTCACTTCTCTCTCGTTTTCCTTTCTTCTCTAATTCTCTGTTGTTCTTGTATCTGGTTCTTGAGTTCTTGTTGGTAGAACTGACGACGTTCTGCAGCCTCCTGCAAAAATTATGAATTTTAACATTATTTTCTGTAATGAAACTTGTTCCCTTTTGTGTGTGACTGTACACTGAACACTTTCTGTCAGATGAATCAATCGTCTCCACATCTGTACTTATACTAGCTGACCCCCAAACGTTTTTCTGCCAAATATGGTGTGAAATATACTTTACAACCTATTCTCATACCTACAAAATATACATAAAAGATAAAAATTAGTCGAGCCGTTTCGGAAGAGTGCGACCGCAAACACTGTGACACGAGATTTTTATACATATATATATATATATATATCTATACTAATATTATAAAGAGGAAAGGTTTGCATTTTTGTATGTAACGAATAAACTTATACACGACCGATTGATTTTTTTTTTAGCAATGGATAGCTACATTATCAGCAAGTAACATAGGCTATATTTTATCCCCGTACTCCCACGGGAACGGAAACTACGCAGGTGAAACCGAGTGACGTCCGCTAGTAAATTATAAATAGGTAAAATTTGTATGTAAGTAAGTATAAGTTTGTAAGTATATATGTAGAGGTAGACTCCGGAACTACTGAACGATGCCAAAAATTCTGCGGGAAGCTACATTATCCCGAGTGTCTACATTTAAAACTCACCCGTGGGTTAATTTCCGTACATAACTGGAATAAAGCCGCGAGCAAAAGCTTGTCACAAATATTACGGCTAGATGCGTAAGTTTAATCATTTCAGCGAAGTATACGACA